>VHKM01000073.1:5227500-5595000 GCA_007210695.1 Neogobius melanostomus | reverse complement strand
ACTAACTTTAACAGTTATATAACTATTGAAGCACAGTGAGGCATCAAAGCATTCATGCAGCAAACTCTGGAATAGTTTTTTTTTTTCAGTTTAGCACGACTACTGTAACATATTAATATATTGTTGTGTAAATTTTACCCTGCTTGTTTGTTATCGTGTTAGGCCTATTTTCATGCTTGGTGTGAAAACAAATGGGTATAAATGGGTTCAAGTGTCACCTCGGGCCCAAAGGTGAGATCCTGAAAGATACAGCGAGGTGTTTCAGCTGTTGTAGCTCCACATTTCAAGGGGAAATAATGAAGAGACGTCTGCAACAACACTATTTACCAGTCTGCAAAAACACCGAGCACCTCAGTGAGTGAACCAATGCTACCTCTGGTCTCGGGCATTACATTTTCCAATCCACTCACCACCACTTTACATCATATTCCAGACAGTTTAAATGTTTCTATTTCCTGACTAATCTACCACACACGTGTTTCAGCTGCAAAGAAATAAAATGCAATCAGTGCAGCAATAGGACCCTTTTCCATATCTTTCTAATTTAGCCTGGTCAGGGGCAAAAAAAAAACAACTGTGAGAAGATGTGATATGGCCTCTGAATCCAACCTGCGATAATCTTGCCAAAACTGTCTTGTGGACTGACTGGAAGGAAGATTTCTGAAAAGCATTTAGGTAAAAATGGAAATCCCTCTAGAATTGCATTGTTCTTCTGTCAAAGCACGCTCTATTTAATGGTCCCACATTGAGTCCTCCCATTCCCATATGTATACACACCTTTTTATTCTTTCAATTTCCAGAGCGTGTCAGATTTTTTCTTTCCCAAAATGACTCAGAGACTAGTGAGGACACGAGGACACAAATATGGACAAATGTTAATGTTGCCTCATTTGAAATAGAAATTAACATCTAAAATAAAGTGTGTTATTCTGTATTGTAAGTACACTCAAAATGATGTGAAGACAAATAGACAACGTTCCTGAGCAGTGAGTCTGCATGGGAACTGCCCATTCTGTGACAAATGGAGTCACTTTTGGTGTTTAGAGCCAGGGGTTACCATTTTAGGGAAGAAAGGTGGCATTGAGTGAGCGCCCAGCCAATTAAAGCAGAGTCTATGGAGTCTGGACTCTGTCTGCTTCCTATTTCAGGTCCGAACGAGACAGGTTTCAGGTTTTATTCTGATTTGTTTCTCACTGCATTGTTTTACTTGGTTTATTGGTTTAGTCTATTGAATCCAGCATGTTAGGGGTATAGCAAGCATTGTCCATAGAGTGACTTAAGCTAAAAACAATGAAAAAAGTAGAAACAAAATCTGGCTAGTCAATACTTGTTATTATAGTCATTCTAACACACTGTAGTGTCCCAATGCTTTTATTTGATGTTACATTTTAAATCCTCATTGGTTAATCATTATGGAATGCACCAGTGGTTCCCAAAGTAGGGGTCACGGGACACTGAAGTGGGGTCGCAAGATGATTTTGAGACAATATTCTATTTCTGACATTGAATTAGATTATTGATTGAAACGGCACGTTTAAGTGAAATTACAATACAATATCCAAACTAACATAATTAAATCAGATTTTAACTGTTGTGCACCTTTATTATTATAAATTCTAAATACATTTCACAGAAGGGGTCCCGAGTTATTTGTTGAGTGATTTGGGGGTCACAGCCTGAAAAATTTGGGAACCCCTGGAATACACCAGGGATCACTGAAATTGTATTATTTTTCCCGAGCATTATACCTGATGAACCATGCCTCAAAGAGGGGGTATTATGATTCTTGCAGGTATTTGGTAATAATCTCAAACACATCTTGATCATTAGATAACAACTGGTAGGTTAGAAAATGCAATATTGATTAAAAATGACTTACACAAAATCTCCCATTGTTTCACTTACTGATTGATTGAAAGCTCTGTCCCTTAGCCCCCTTATGTGCAGTCCTCTTTGCAATTACAAAAAAAGAACATTGCATTTCCTGGATGCCAATTCCAGGTATGTTTTTGATGAGGAAACAATGTTGTAGCAAGTGTAAAAGCTCTAAAAAGCAGATTTTGTATAATACCCCCACCACCACATTTAGGACAGAGATACCGATATTAAGACTATACGCAGACAAACATTCTTGCAACTAACCAATTTAGGGTTGCCTGTCACCTAATGTGCATATTGTGCAAACTTTGTGGTACAATAGTATTCTAAACAATTACATCAAAGTTAAATCCTTTTGCTTTAAACTCTTGAGCAGTTGAGCCCCTTCTTCTCTCCACTTCAGTGGCCACCACTGCAGGGAGTCAATCACTTCCTGTTATTAAGTTTGAGGGGGTCAGAGGGTAGGGGTGAGAGGTGGAACATGGTGTTGACAAGGAGGAGGGCTCTGAGCGAGATCACCGTGCAGATGGGCTTCTTTCTGCCCAGCGTCTGTAAATCTAAATGTGTGGAGGCCAGAGCAGAGAGCGGCTGGTGATAGGAGGAATTACTGAAGAATGTCGGGAATTTCCTGAATGTTAATGACAGGGGCTCTCAGTTTCCAAAAGTGAATTTTCTTCTTTTGTAATTAGTTCATGTAAATATACTGTCACAAACATCGCAGTTGTTAGTGCAAACAGAGCCAGACTGTGGTTCCATTTCTTTAATGAAACAGTGTTATCGGGGTCCTACAAGGATTTGTTGTGTCCCCCATGATATTTACAGCAAAAGCTAGAATACGCTGTTGATGTGAACTTTCTTTTGTTCCATCAGTGCTGAGTATCAAAGCGCTCAATCAAAGGTTTTAACTTTTGTGTTGACATTGATTTTTTATTTTTTTCATTTTCATTTGGTCATTTTCATTTTTTATCAGATTTGACTTGAATTTATTTTAAAATTCAGGTTCATAGTTGCCCCATTTCATCATAAATAATATTTGCCAAACCTATTTGAGACTTGAAATGTGTAAAAGAGTTGTTTGGTGACATCAAGCATCACCATTGCCACCACTGAGTGCAAATCTGCACGCAGAAGCATTACTAAGATGGACGATATAAAGGAAGTAAGACCATGTCGATTTATTTCTAGTTTCAGCGGTGGCCCAATAGCAGTGAAAAATAAAACTGTGGGGAGGACACAACAGTGCTTTATTCCAAAATGTGAGGGAAACCCCATATGTAAACAATAACTGTGCAAACATAGGCTATAGTTCCACGTTGATCCAGGAAGTGTATTTTTCTCAATTCTGAAAAACTCAAACAGACTGTACTACTGAGCAAGTATTGCTTCAGTGATTTTCTTTAGTTTCATTCTCATTTGCCCCCAACATATGTGCTGTTGTGCGTGCCTGTGAATGGGTTTGCCACAGCTGTATCCAGGATCATATTCTCAATGAGGTGCCTGAGCAGCCTGTTCAGCCCATTATCAACGATGTGTATGAGTTACACCTCCTCTATTGTTGTCCATGAGCCGGAGCCCGGAGAGAGTCTGGTTACACCATAGTGTGACCTGCAAGCCTAGTACAGAGAAGAAGTGCACTTACAACACCACTGCACATTTACATGTTCTACTGGCAACAAAACAATAGCTTAGAAATGCCATATGTTTATGTAGGCCAAGCCAAGTGTGATTTTACGCTGCTTTGTGAGTTATTATCTTTAGTGTGAGAGGTTGCCAGCAGTTTCTCGCTCAGTTAAAAACAAAAAGGCATAATACTTTAGGTGTAAGGCTAAAATTATCGTTTCACTGACCATATGGTGCAGATAATGTGACATGAGCAAGGACATCTCTTGTAAACATATTGAAAATATAAAACATCAGGAACGTTTTGCCCAAAGTTTTTATGGAGCAAAAATACATCAATAACTTAATATGGGAAAGAAATAATCTTTATTTTTTAAACAACACAGTTCATTTCTGTTGTAAGGCTCAAACCAATACACTTATGCTGCAGTTTCAATTCTAGCTAAGCTTACAGTAAAGTCAAAGATTAAAGAGATAGACAGAGAAAGAATGTGCAGTTCACAAAATGGCCACTAGGGTCACAAGTTTAGTGAATTAGTGAACACTACTCTGATTTGGGCTAAAACTTGTTTCCCCCTTCAACATAGTTTTATGCAGCGTTGAGGCAACGAGGGCTGTCATGCCGTCTTGAGTCAAATCTGTTGGTAATGACAACTGTGCAACATGTACACACATTTTCACATTGGTATTGATTTCATGTTATTGCCTAGATGGATTCAACGTGACACCAAAATCTCCCACAGGGAAAATATTTTTAAATATAATTGACAAGCTGTGATAAAAAGAATGAGACTTTTGGGGGATTTCTTCATGGGTTAGAGCTAAATGAGCTCCATGTGTGTTTGAAGGTACAGTAAATCCAGTATATTGACCCCAGGTTCGTTTTGGGTGGGATCAGCTTGAGCATACCAAAGGCACTTCGAGTCCGCACCCTTGGGGGAGACATCTAGCATACTTCATGGATGGAGTGGAGAAATGTGATTCTTTTTATTTTCTCTGGGTGAGAATAGGGCTGACCTGAACATTAGAAAACTCATGTGTAAGATTAATATTGGAAAAAACTGCAGACCATGTGTTGAGGTTTATAGTGAGAGATGGAGTTTTGTTATAATATTCTAAAATCTTTTTTTTAATCATCATTACACTTTTCATCATGTCTTCAAAGACAGTAAATACAAAACACAGTTAGTGCAGAATGCAGCAGCCCGTCTTCTGACTGGTTCATCCAGACACAGCCACATCACTCCCATCCTCTCCTCCCTGCACTGGCTCCCGGTCCGTTTCCGGATTGATTTTAAAATGTTAATGTTTGTTTTTAAAGCTCTTCATGGTCTCGCTCCGTGATATTTCACTGAGATTTTGACCATACATCGCCCCAGCAGAGTTCTCCGGTCCACCAATTAAATAGTTCTGGATGTGCCCAGGTACAAACAGTGAGGCAATAGTTCCTTTATGGTTGCTGCGCCTAAAGTGTGGAACAGCTTCCCCTCAGGCTGCCTGTTCTCATGGACCTGTCCCTTTTTAAGTCCAGATTAAAAACAAATCTCTTCAAACTGTCTTTTAACACCTAGAACACACTGATTTATGTCAGGATGTAATAATTTTGTGGTTTTGTATTGTTTTATCTTTCTGTGGTGCACTCCTGGTGTTGTTGTAAAGTGCTATATAAACAAACTTTGATTGATTGATAAAGTAGAGTAATTGAGGGCAGTAACCATGGTGACACACTGTAAACATCATTAAATGTTAAGATAGTTTTGTTGTTAATTCATGAAACATATACAGACCATTGAAATTAAATCTCTCAAAAACCCATTGGGGTAAATTGAATGAAATCTCATATGTATAGGCTATTATTTTCAAAGTTATAGAGTTATAGAAAAAGACATAAACATGCTCACATTCAAATAATAGTATACAAAATAACACTAAGTTCCAGTTAATCCACTAAATAACATTTTTCATATTTTATGTTCATATTTTATGACAATAAACAATAATGTTTGGGATTTACATACTGTACCTTTCTATTTTCATACAAGGATTTGCTTGTATGTACAAAGTCCTCTAACAACAACATGCAAACGGTGTGTTGTGCTTGCAATGACATTTGATATAACTTAGCTTCTAAAATGCCACACGTTGAAACCTGTCTTATGCAGGAAGAGTTGCATAAACAATGTCCACATGCCCTCTAAAAAAATCACAAAATGATTTCAATAATAGCTTAACATCAAAGAAGCCTTTGACTTTTCTCCCCCATAAATACTTCAATACTTGTGAACTTTAGCCTAAAACCTATGAATGGTTCTGCCCCGAAACAGTGACCTCTGGCTTTCAAACACTTGTTGATGAATGGCTGTGGAGCCTTTATCCCATTCACAATGAAAGAGCTCCCATGGTGGGCACTGACAGAAAGACACTATTAAATACATATAATGTGTGAGATCAGGTCCACCAAAACCTGAATGTTGAACAATTACTCAGGGTGTATCAACGGTATTTATCCACTGTTAGCATGTGATGTACAGCTACAGCTGAGGACCATTCTTTGAATTGTAAATGTATTATCCTCACATTGACATTTAACTTTTTGTTTTTAATGAAGAAAGCTGTTAACGTTAATACGCGCAGGTGACTGACCAAATATCCTTTTGCAGTTTGTTCGATCTCCGTATACATTAATCTCTAAAGAGAAAACATCCACAATAGATCATTTCCTAAACCATGATAAAAGTAAGCTGTCAAACAACAAGGACAGAAAGTCAAGGTGTCCATGTATTCCCAGTTAATTAGGTTCTGATATTGTGCGTGCCTACGAAGCATGTGCTTATGATGTCTTTGGAAGTGTTTTGCTGCAGAGTCGGAGCTCAGACGCAAAGCCACTGTGACAGGGAGAGGATTAACCTAAGTCTAAGGTCCACATGGGCGCAGCATGCAAGCCCCCCGCCATCAAAGAGCCTGTTCAAGCCCTCCTCGTGCTTGTGCAAATATCTGCCAGCGCCACGGAGAAAAGCCAGCCGCCTCTACAGGAAGTGGCTGCACTTAGGTGACGTATTAAAGACCTTTTCCCAGTTTCCCCTTAATGCAGCAAATTCCTCTCAACTGGGTCAAGCTCTGTTTACACAAAGATGCATGTAAACTTGACTTCTCCTCAACAGCTTCATGAAAGGTCTATCATACAATTAGAGACTGTATAGACAATCATAATAATAACAACTGCAATTGTCAGTGTGAACAGCATTACATAATTTACAGACCTTTGCCTAATTGTACTCAACAAAATCTGAAATCAGATTTGCACATCATACAAGAAAATCATAAACATCTAATATAAACATGGCGTGACGGTGGTGCAAATGGTAGAGCGTGCCAAGATCGGAAGGTCGGGGGTTTGAATCTTGCAGGTGCCTACTGCCGTTGTGTCCTTGGGCAAGACACTTCACTCACCTTGCCTCCAGTATCTGCGTATATTGGTGTATGAATGAGAGAGTGGGTGAGTGCTGTAAGGAACTTATGGGCCTAATGAAGGTAGAAAAGCGCTATATAAGTTGAGACCATTTACAATAAACATGATGGTGTCACTCAGTGCGTTAACATTAGCCAATAGAAAGTCGAATTATTGCCCTGCTAAAATGTGTGACTAATCACATATCTAAACTACGTGCCACCACATTCAAATTAGAAATACATACACCAATTGACTGAATTGACTTTGTACTGGAGTTAATTTTATATGAAGTAAGCAACTCTAAAAGCTACTGAATGCTGACCAGTAAGTAAATGGAACCCCAGTGTATAGAATAGCCAAAAGCCTTGTTGTGCCTTACCGATCTGGCTAATTTCATTGTAATATAAGAAAGTGCACAGACAGTTGCTTTGTGCTCACTTCATGACTGTTGAATATATCAGCCACGGAGTTTCAGAAGAACAAGTGGCTCAGGCTTAATGAAGGAGCTTCCAAAAATAAACATTCCTTTCCTCAGATAAGTTACAAATATAGAAACATTCACGTACAGTGCCCACCACATCTATTCATAGTGCGCATAGCTACGTCAAAATATTTGCATTCAGAGAGTAGGGGGATGACGGGGTTATTACATTCTTGTGTCTAAGTGGAGCCACACAGGCAGATCTGCAGATGCACCGCACTTTCATTCACAAGGGGCCAATTCCTCGAGTAAACCTATGTGAATGAAGGCATGTTGTAACAGTGCAGTGGTTTAGCAAGATGGATGACACGTTTTATTGATCGGGGAAATTTTGTGTTGCAATCAAATTTCCTGCGGCCTATGATTTATGAGAGATTTCCAAACAGGTTGGCTCGGTTCCGCTCATATAGTGGCCCTGTAGACATTACAACTCGCCTCATGAGATCCATTAAAATGACTAATATTGCGCCAGAGGATGTGTCACGCTGGGATGCCTATCACTGGGAGGCTTGTTAATATTTACAAGAAAGGATCGGTGTATAACTAAAAACGCGTACGCATGACTTATAAATGACAGTTCAACTCTATTTGCAAGAGGCTCTTTAGTCCATAAGTGTAATTATAGAAAAAAAGTGGGTAAAATAGACATCAAAACAAGCACTGTCATCAGAAACTACAAGATTATTCGAGTTACTCACATACTGTTGTTACTCAAACTGTAATTTGTCTTAACTGAAATGTGCTGTGTTTGTCAATGCAGTAATAAAGTTGAGCTGAAGTTTTTGCGCCATGGAAAAGCAGCCAAATGGTAATTAATTGTTTACACTTATGTAACTATGCTGAGCTATACACTGCTCTGCTAAGGATTTCAAAAAGAAACACAAAAAAAAGAATTTCTTCCCTGTAATTTTGATTTTTTTAATGAAACTTCAGGACCACATTCCACATATATTTTCACAGGAATCCGTGTAAAACCACAGGGTATAGCAAACGCTGTATTGGTTTGAGGCTGTATGAGGCTGTATGTTTTACTATTGTAAATGCCGTGTATAAATAAATGGTCACTTGAGTTTCACTTTTGGCATACAAGCGCCAAGATTTATGATTTCCACCATGTGTCTCAACTTCTCCATCTCAACATGTCACAATGTTTACAAGATCAGGCTTGAGACTTTAATTGAACCCAGTGCTCCTCTGGATGGTATATCATTCTCAGTGGTTTCAAATGACGTACTTACACTTTCAACATGGTTATCAATCCCATTTGTCCTGCACTTATGCTATCACGATATCATCCAGGTGAAGTCTCCCATTATATGCACATAAATATTGTGAAATACACAGGTTATAAATCAAAAATAAATAATGATAATGCCAATAGGTTCTTGCAGAAGCATGTGGAAGCATTTAGGGTTCACAGCCCCCTAATAGCATAACTGTGTATAGCCTAACCCCCCCCCCCCCGGAGTGAGCTGTGAACTCGATGAGGGAGATTAGAGGTCAAATAAGAAGTCCAGGCCTGCCTCCCCCAGTGGCAGCAACAGCAGAATAATAAACGGACAAGGAGTATTGTGAATTTGTGAAACATGTAGCCTATTATAAATCCAAATACATTTGGACTCACTTCTGATCATTTCAAAGTTTAAAGCCATATTAAACAACATTTCACCTGGAAAGAATAATAAAATGAAACAATATCTCAAAAATGTGTGTCTTTTCTGTGATCGAGCCCCTTCCTTTGGGACATCACCAACTCATCTCCATATTGCTGTTAGGTGCTTTGACAACAGGTAGCCAAACATGAGCTTTAAATTCATTAGGTCCATATCCGGATGCTTCAGAATTCACTGCAATAATAGCATGCTTGGCATTACTGGGATGTTGTTATTGTTTTGACTCTTATGAAAATTTACTGTAGTTGATGAATTGTGGCATGATGTGTTCTTGTCTCACAGGTTTGATTTCAGGACCGTGCATTGGGTTTTCTAATCATCAGTTACTATCTAACACTATTAGCTAACACAATGTACCATTAGAACACTGGAGCGATGGTTGCTAGAAATGCGCCTCTGCACACCCAGGTACTCTATTAAAAAACACCCGTTTCCAGCTAGAATAGGCATTAACAACATTAACAATGTCTAGACTGTATTACTGATTAATTGTGGGTGTAGGTTTCCAGGACTCCCCTAGAAGAGAAGATGTTAATCTCAGTGGGACTTTCCAGGTTAGATAAAGGCAAACAATAAAAGAATGTCTGTGCAGTAATTGTCAAACTTTACATAGAAGAAAAAAGGCGCCACCTACTGACTGTTTGTTTTTTTCTTCAAATATATGACCTTTTGATTTGAGTGAAACATAGTATCTGGGAGTTTCTAGCAGTCAAAGACAATTAGTGGTGCACAAAGAGGAAGGAAGTGGCCGTGTGAGCCTCTGGAGAGGATATACATTGGGCTGAGGGGAACTTAACTCTCTGAGGAGCGTTTTGTTTGATCAACTCCAGTAAAAAAGCCTTGAAATATGATGTGTGCTGTAAAGGGCATTTTAAGTGACTTACGGTAATACATGAAAAGTAAGCTTACAATAATTGAAACAGTCAAGCCAGTTGCCTGATCACTGACACATCCACAGGAATGGGATAAAGTCAAGGGATCAAACTCATTGAAAATGCTAAAGGTTTAGGTGTAAGTTTTAAGATTATGTTCTTCGTGTCCTTTAGACCAGTGATACTCAACTGTGGTACCACTAATGATACTTCAACATCTTCATCATCTGCAATTTTAGGCTTTAAGATCATCACATTTATGTTTAAGTAATTTAAAGTTTTGTATTTAAAGCAGACCTATACATATAACATATAAAGTGCATATTTACATAAGTGAGGGGGACACAAAACACAATAGAAAAGACACGTGGAATAGGACATATGGGGAAGGAGGATTGTGCGTGATTGGATGAATTAGGTAAAACTAGCCAATAGAACTGAATGAAAGGAGTATGATCTTTTGTTGTCATTGATACCAGGATACCATGAAACTTGTTTCCCCCTTTCCCCTCTTTCTCTCCTCTCCTCTCCCTCCCCTTTCCTCATCCCTCCCTCTTGACACCCCCAACTCCCCGGCGCGAGACAAATTTGTGTCAAATCAGAAGGTCCCGGGTTCGATTCCCACCAGGGACGGGGCCTTTCTGTGTGGAGTTTGTATGTTCTCCTCGTGTCTGCGTAGGTTTCCTCCGGGTACTCCGGTTTCCCCTACCACTAAAAACATGTACAATAGGCCAGGATGAATGTGAGTGTGTTTGAGAGTGCGCATGGGGGACGATGGATGGAAATTAGCCATCTAGCCATTAACTTGCACGGTCCTACCAAATAAAGCAATAAAATAAAATAGTCCCATTTCATTTGAAATATAACTGACAAGGTCAGTTATATTTCAAAAAATACTCTATCGACAAAGACATTTATATCGGTAGACTGTTGTTACAAGTGATTTTCCTCAGGTGCACTGTGGAGTGGGTTAGACTGTGTTTAATGCAGGGTAGCTGTTACCGTAGAAATGCGCTAGCCTAGCACTAGCCTAGCGCCACTAAACTCTTCAAATATAAAAACTGCATGAATTTAAAAAATATATATATCCAGAAATCAACAACACTCTGGATAACTAGGAACTATCCCTTTAAGATGTGCTGTGGTGAATGGACCTGTCGAATGCATGATAAGAGACTTTCACATTAATTTAAACCCCCCAGTCTGGTCTTCAAAATGTCCTATCCACTTCTACCTTTGTGCCCTGGCAGGTCTTCATATTGCAAGTGCTATGTAAGTAACATACTGTAGCTGCCACAATGTAACAGAGTGACTCACTTAAACCCTGACCTAAACTGAACCCCTTGCTGTATTGTCATCCATTCTTTAAAATACCACTTTAAACTTCTAGTTAACACAACAGTTTCTGTATAGTCTCCAGCACTCACCTTTGACTCCTGCTAAGCCTCACCCACCAAATCAGCACAAGGTTTAAACGGTTTACGCACTTGTTAAGGGTCTTTATGACATGAATTAAACCTACTGAAAACTGTTTTAATTCTTTAATAGGATTTTATTTATTTCATTATTTGAGACAGACATGACATTTTAACTTGCCTAATGTTATAATTTCAAGATTCCTGCAGCTGCACCTTGTGTATTGTTATTACCTCTCCCTCTTCAGGTAACTGTATCTGACATTATGGCCTTGTGATATATGAGGACCTACATTCCAGTGAGAAGAAAAGGCAAGTTGAAGTAAAGAAAGAAAACTAAAGTGGATACAGATTGCATGGGGATATAAGTCTACGGACCAATTAAATATCCCTTCACCTCATTCTCTGTGAACAAATTCTCTCTCCTGACTCTTACAGAACTTCTATATATGCACTGTGACTTTCCAGTACTGACATTGCAGTTACTTTGCTCCTCTGTTGTTCACATTATGTACAACATGCCAATGGAACAGTGCAAACACCCTTCAGAGAAAACATCAAAACAGTGTTATTGAACAAGGCGGTCGGTCTGTGATCTGCAATCTCCTCATGGTGCTTAACAATGAGGAGATCCTGGCACAAAAGCATGGATGTATTAAGTCAATACAAATCAGTTGTATTCTCTGCTACATAAAGTAAAACTGGGCTGTTCTTTCAACACCCACTCCCTTTGCTCCTTTGTGTGGTGTGTTCTCTTTGATCCTTTGATTGTCTACATACTGTATATTTCATAAAATGCTGACATACTGTACAAGTACTTGTTCATTCATCTGCTGTCTATCGAGGGCACTGGAAACTGGCTTAAACTCATGTATTTACACACAAGTGTAGCCAAGCAAAGCCAAGGCCGAGCAAAGTATCCGATAACATTTTTACTTCAGTAAAAGTATGCATTGTAAAATGTACTTCATAAGTAAAAAGTGCAAGTATTTACATGCGGGATTTTTTTTTAATCATTTGAATCAAACCAGGTCTAAACGAGTAAACCACTAACTCAAGTCAAAAACAGGAATTAAACCAGGTCTAAACCCGGACTAACTAAGTCTAAATCAGGTCTATACCAGATCTAAACAAGGTCTAAAGGAGTAAACCACTAAACAAAGTCTAAACTGGGACTAAACCAGTTCATTGTAGAAAGGACACTTTGAAAATAAAATACTTTTACTTTTAACCGAATTAAAAAATGTAGTGGAGTAGAAAGTACAGATACAGGCTCTAAAATGTAATAAAGTAAAAGTAAACAGTATTGATCATAACATGTATTTAAGTAAAGTAAAAATACCTATAATTTGTACATTT
Source organism: Neogobius melanostomus (assembly GCA_007210695.1). Taxonomy (NCBI): domain Eukaryota; kingdom Metazoa; phylum Chordata; class Actinopteri; order Gobiiformes; family Gobiidae; genus Neogobius; species Neogobius melanostomus. The sequence goes on along the minus strand of VHKM01000073.1, from coordinate 5,582,251 downwards.
TACTTTACATGTTACATGTACATGTACATGTTACTTTCCACCACTGCTCACAGTCATTCCAGTGCTGTTTCAGAAAGGGTCGTACAAAATAATTCAATTCAGTTAACTTTATTGTCAATTCAATCTCATGTCATACAAAGACTCAAAATATTGTTGCTCTTCATGCTTGCAAGACAACAATAGTTGACACTAAGTGTCGATACTTGCTCCTTTAAGGTCCATAAAATTTCATGTGGTGTGCCCCAGGGTTCGATTTTAGGGCCAGTGATTTTTAACCTGTATATGCTCCCTCTTGGTGACATGGAGTCAACTTTCATTCATAGTTATGCTGATGATACACAGTTGTACATGTCCATGTCTCCTGATGACTCACTTTTTAACTGCATTTTAGATATCAAATCTAATGGCAGAAAACTTTCTCAAGCTTAACCAGGACAAAACTGAAGTTTTAGTCATCGGTCCTGAGGCCCAGAGAGAGAAACCTTTACCCAAACTACAGTCATTGTCTTTTAATCCTTCCTCACAGGTGAAGAACCTGGGCGTGATTTTTGACTCTGAGCTGACTTTTATTCCACACATTAAGAATATCACAAAGCAAGGTTTTTACCATCTAAAGAACATAGTCAGAGTCCGCCCCATTCTCTCTCGGGCCAACACGGAGACGCTGATGCATGCTTTTATCACCAGTCGTATCGACTACTGTAATGCCCTGCTTTCTGGTCTTCCCAAAGAGAGCATCTCAGGTTTACAACTTTTACAAAATTCAGCAGCTCGTGTCCTGACGAAGACCAGGAGGCAGGACCACATTACACCGGTTTTAGAGTCGCTGCATTGGCTCCCCGTGTGTTTCAGGATCGATTTTAAAGTTGTTTTAATGTTTTTTAAATGTCTTAATGGTCTTGGTCCTTCTTATCTTTCAGAACTGCTTTTACCTTATGAACCTTCGCGGCCCCTTCGCTCCTCCGGTAGGGGTCTCCTAGTTATTCCTAAAGTCAACAGAAAGACTCACGACGAGGCGTCTTTCATTACGGCCCTCACCTCTGGAACAGCCTGCCGGAGGAGCTCAGGGCCGCAGAGAACATTCATGTATTTAAGAGCAGGCTCAGGACCCATCATTTTAGCTTAGCTTTTAGCTGATATCTATTTATTTATTTTAGTCCCATTTATTTATTTATCTATTTATTAATCTTGATAACTTGATATTTATTGATATTTGGATATTTATTGCTAGTTTGTTACTGGTTTTTACTTTGTTTTTAAACTTTTTAATCAATGTTTTTATACTGCTTCTTGTATTTTTAGAATCTCCAGTATTTCCTCTGAAGGAGCCCTCTGCCTCGGGAGCGGTGACTGGCTGTGGCTGTGTGGGTGCTGTCCTGTGGGTGCCCAGGTGGAGGTGTGGTGTCTCTGCCACGCTTCCCATGGGAACCTTGGCGTCCGGGCGTCCGCGGCTGGTCTGCTGCTCCCAGGGAGGACGGCTCCTCTGGTGGGGTTTCTTCACCTTGGTCATCTGTACCCAGCCTTATGGACTTCATTTTGATTTTGTGTGTGAGTGTGAGTTTGAGTGTAGAGTAAAGGGTAGGGGGTGTAGGTGTGTGCGTGTGTATTGTGATAACTGTATATATTGGGATGGTGGGAGGGTTGATGGGCGAGAATGTTTTTAATGTCTTTTTAAAGCACATTGTGATGCACCTGTGTATGAAATAAAGATTGATTGATTGATTGATTGATTGATTGATTGACACTGTACAGAGCAATAACAAATAAATGTGCACGTTATATCTACATGTATGGGGGCAGCAGAGGGAGGAAAGGGAAAAAGTTCAGCTTCCAGCCTGCGGATGAAGCTGTCCTTCAGTCAGTTGGACCTGTCACTGATCAAGACTCTGCAGTCTTCTCCCTGAGGTAGAACCATAGATATAGTAAACAAGAGATCGATGATTATCTATTCAGCCCCATTCATTGCAATGGTCCCGATTGGTCTGTGAAGTTAACATGCCTGCTCAGTTTCCTCCTACGCAGCCTGTTCCTTAAAAGGGAAAAAAGGTGGGAAGCCCCGCACTCGCGGGTTGGGCGGACCGGCTGCACTAAAAAGGCTTCCACTTTTTAGTGGTGATGTACAAAAAACAGCATGGTTAAAATTACCTACCCCAGCGTTGTCACATGGGTCATAGCGATTTTTAGAAAAAATAAAACTCTATGGAGGCAGACTTTTAAGCAGTGTTAGGGAAGGTCAAAGTGCTCATAAGATCCCTGTTTGCCAAGTGTCTTTTGGAGTCGACCCTGGCCACCAGGGGTTAGTACTACAGCAGTGTCAGCTCCCCGCAATGAGGACCATAGCGAAGCACGTTCCTCGCCTATTAGGCAGAACTAAAGAGGCTGTGAAACGGGTGTGGTATCACCCTCTGAGATAACTCTGTCCCTGTTCTGCGATTGCCTGGCCTGTCAGACATACTTTTTCAAAGATGCTTTTTCACAGATACAGTCAGGTCCGTAAATATTGGGATGTCAACTAAATTCGTATGTTTTTGGCTCTTTAAACCACTACAATCGATTTCAAATGAAATAACAAAGTGCTTAAACTGCAGACTTTCAGCTTTAATTTGAGGCTATTTACATCCAAATCGGATGAACGGTGTATGAATTACAACCGTTTGTATGTGTGCCTCCCACTTTTTAAGGGACCAAAAGTAATAGGACAAGTGGCTGCTATCCCATTTATAAGGAACAGATGAGACGTCCAGAGTTCATTTCAAGTGTGATATTTGCATTTTGGATACTGTTGCGGTAAATTCTCAATATGAATTGAAGAGCTATCACTATCAATGAAGCCAGCCACTAATAGGCTGAAAAGTCAAAACAAACCCATCAGAGAGATAGCAAACTTATTAGGCGTGTCTAAATCAACAGTTTGGAACATTATTGAAAAACAGTGAAACAGGAGGCGACCCCCCTCTCTCCTTGTGCAGCTGAGTTTTTTGCCTTTTTCTGCGAACTGCATTTGTGGTTTATGTGTTTCACATTGTTTTTCTGGATACTTTTGTACTTCTTTGCCGTGTTTTTGTGGAGGTTTGGTGGATTTGTTTACTTTGAGAGTCTAAAATGGTCCTGAAGAAAGCAGCTTTTTAAAGGTAAACAAAATGCTAGCTTATTAGCTAAACCCATTTGAGACCTACACATTTCTTCTTCTGAGACACTGAAGAGGCACCAAGAGCCCCCACAGCTGCAGCACAGTCAAGGCGTCACAAGAGGAGCTACAGGAAACAAAAAACAAACGAGATGGTGAAAGACTGTTGTGAAGCGGAGGGAGCGGAGGGAGGAAGAGGAAGGAGGAGGTGGAGCTGACCAGTGCAGGACATCACGCTCTGAAACAGGGACAAACCCAGGAGGCGCTGCACCATTTCAGAGGATCAGAGGAGACAGAGGGCAGCCAGCCAGGTTTCTTCTGTGTGCTACAGTTTCCCCGACCTCCAAGGTCATGCGGGTCAGGTTGACACACAGTGGCAGCGCGCAGCAGCTCAGGACTAACACCTGAACACTATTTCGTTGTACAGTTGTACAATGACAATAAAGCACTTACCTACTTACTAACTTAAAAAGAAAGAACACACCGCTGAGCTCAACAACACTAAAAGACCAGGAAGACCACAGATGTGGTGGATGACTGAATAATTCTTTCCCTGGTGAAGAAAACCCCTTCACAACAATAGGTCAGATCAAAAACACTCTGCAGGAGGTGGGTGTATGTGTGTCAAAGTCAACAAACATCAAACAAGAGAAGACTTCACCATAGAGCATACAGATGATTAACCACAAGGTGTAAATCACTGGTGAGCCTCAAAAACCTGATTAGAGTTGGCCAAAAAACATCTAAAAAAGTTACAGTTCTGAAACAACATCCTCGGACAGATGAGACAAAGATCAACTTGTACCAGAGTGATGGGAAGAGAAAAGTATGGAGAAATAAAGGATCTGCTCATGATCTAAAACATCCCACTTCATCAGTGAAACATGGTGGTGCAGCATCATGGCATGTATGGCTGACAATGGAACTGGTTCCCTTGTATTTATTGATGATGTGACTGTTGACAAAAGCAGCAGGATGAATTAAGTGTTTCGGGCAATATTGTATGCTCATATTCAGCCAAATGCTTGGACGCCGCTTCACAGTGCAGATGGACAATGACCTAAAGCAACTGCGAAAGCCACCAAAGAGCTTTTTAAGGCAAAAAAGTGGAATATTATTCAATGGCCAAGTCAATCGCCTGATATGAATCCAATTGAGCAGCATTTCTCTTGCTGAAGACAAAACTGAAGGGAAAATGCCCCAAAATCAAACAGGAACAGAAGACATTTACAGTAGAGGCCTGGCAGAGCATCACCAGGGATGAAACCCAGCATCTGGTGACGTCTATGCCTTCTAGACTTCAGGCTGTAATTGACTGCAAAGAATTTGCAACCAAATACTAAGAAGGAAAAAGTTTGATTTATAATTTTTAATTTGTCCCATTTGGTCCCTTAAAAAGTGGGAAGCTCACAAACGCTTGTAATTCCTACAAATATAGATTTTGATGCATAGCTGAAGTCAGCAGTTTAAGCACATCTTTAATGTTTCATTTGAAATCAATTGTGGTGGTTTATAGAGCTAAAAACGTAAGAATTGAGTCGATATCCCAATATTTATGGCCCTGACTTCTTCTGGGAGCGTGCGTGATCTCAATGATTTCCCGGTGGGCGTGATTGACAGACGGGATCAACCAATTAGAGATATGACGCGTCAGGAGGCCTTTTCAAAAACGTCCTTTTTCACGAGGGACGCTTCCAATGCTTTATCTTGCTCCGGTTTTAGGTCTTTTATATTTTCCAAATGATTTAAAACAAACAGAAGAGCAGAAGAAAACAGTCTGTCAGTCGCGCACTCGCCATCTTTAATGTTTTGGAAGAGTGCGGTGACAGCTTCCGTCTCTTGGTGCGATGAACTCCCGCCTCTCGCTCCGTGAGTGGTCCAATAGTGGTAATGATTGGCTGCGACCGTTAAAAAGAATAGACAGCTCCTCCTCACTCCTCCCCGTTTACCATAATGACCACGTTCGAGGGGGAAATCATGGCGGATTTACAGACTCCTCCTCCCCTGCTCTGACGAAGCATGTTCCTAAAAAGGGCATAAGTGCGGGATCTTCACTGTAGACTCGGCCCTTGCGTGACGTGTAGCTCATGCAGCTCCAATGCTAACAGTCCGACCCTCATTAGTACGAGATTTCAAAAAAATTTCTTTCGAAAATCAGCCTGGTTTCTTTTTTTGTGAGTAACCCAGCGTTATCTCAGGAGGAATATGTAGCCATAGAAAGTGTTGAAAAAATAGAAACCAGGCGTTAAAGTTGTATTTAACGTGTCTAAAGTCCAATGCTTTTCAATGCGGCCTAGCGGCTATATGGAGGTACTACAGCAATGGCGGCCTCCAGTGTTGCGGTCATAAAGCAGAGCAGCCAGCGGCCATTGGTCTGGCTGGCCAGGCAAGTTCTGCAACTGCCCAGCTCAAAACAATTGCGAAAGCAAAACTAACATTTCCTAAACAGGACATTGAACACAATTTACCGTAAATGACTGATAGCCAGATCCCAGTAGTTTGAATGTTGCTGTTGTGTTGCCAAGCTCTGCTGCTGGCTCTTTGGCCTCCCCGATATTCAAACGTAACTAAATTAACTAATTAGACCCCCCTCTCAATATTTTACCAAACGTTACGCCTTTGCCTGTATAGGCACATCAAGTCAGGAATCAAAAGAGTTCTTTTGTAGTCTGCACACAAGCACAGACAGATTACCAGAAACCATGGTCGGGAAACTTCCTTTATTATAACATACACTTTGTAGTCTTTGTGGTTTTGGCCCTAAAAGTGAAAGTGAAATAGCGGCATAGTTTTTACAAAAAGCTACAAGTGTAAAGTACCTTGGATGCCATTTGTGGTTTTCATCAGTCTTCTACGAAAAGATAAAAAGTCTATGCAAACCACTTACACTGTATTACACATCTGAAGATGGATAACAACGAATTATGCTTTTTCGCAACAGTGCCCTGGTGTGTTGTGGTCTACATCACAGTGGAGTTCCCCATACTTTTCATGGTTAAATCATAAGGTAATGAGTTGACTATACATACAAAAAGTAGAATCATATCTTTACTAATTTGATGGGCACATGAATTGTTAGTTGAAAATGTCAAACCTTTGAATAGGAGTAACAGCTGTGTTTCCCAACCAGGGGTACGGGGACCACTGGTATCCAGCAAACAGATGTGCTCATGGAAAGAGGCAGTTCAATTCATGTCCTTAGTGCAACAGTATACCCATGGCTTGAATGAAGAGCTAGACCTCTCTTGTTATTTGTCCTGTTGTCTTTGAGTTGTCAAAACAAAATGTCTACCCCTTGTGTCCAAAAGAACTATGACAGCCTGTCACTGTCCTGGCTGCCCACCTGCAGTACTGCAAGTTTGTGTATCTATTCTTTGTCTCTATAGACATACTGAACAAGTCGCAAGCCTTTTTAATGTTTTTTTACCCTGAAATAAAGCCTTTTTCTATTTTTGCAAATGAGTGCCTGGGCCTTATCTTTTCATGCCTCTCTATGAATGTTTATTGGGCTGGTAAATTTGTAGCGAGAATGCAATTGCTTTTGTCTATTGTAGCTATTTCGAAAAATGTCCATAGCTTCCAATTTAAGCTTGTGGTTTGGTATGGAGCTGCTTGTTTTGCAAACAGCTTTTTGTTTGTGGCATTTTTAAATGTTGGTCAGTGGAAACAAACCATAACTGTGGCTTGCTGTGATGTTGTTCCCATAATGGACCACTCAACTTCTAGTGTCTATAGAATGCATACCAGTTGCATGACAATCCCTTTTGGTACAGCAGACAAAGTAAGATAACATGAAAAAGAACCTGTGGAATTGGTTACTTGGAACTAATTCATTACATACATTTTGTTACAAAACAATTGCACACGACACTGATTTTTCCTGTATTGTTTTGTCAATATATTTTTCCATTTTCCTTATTTCTTTTTTTTAATCTTGTACAGTAATACTGTCCCCTCCAGGATGGAGGGGACAGTATTACATGACTTGAATCATAAAAATAAGGTAAGATAAAGCACTAGCCGGACAGGAAATGTTGACACTAAACAATGTAAGAGCAAACTGTACAGGAAGAAAAGAATAAATATCTGATTTACTTTTTTTTCTACAAAACAAGATTCATAATCTCATATGAAGTAGTGTATGCCAAGAGGAGTTCTACAGAGATGATGGGGCAATTTGTCTGGGCCGACCCTGGGCCGACCCATCTCGTATGGAGCTTAGCTCAACAGTCAACTGTTGTAAAGATCTCATATGAAGTCTCTATAGAAAGAAAAACAGAGAACATAGCTAATACTATAGCTAATCAGCTACACCATTTTAAATTTAATTTTTTTTTTATCCAAAACTTTAAGAAATGAAGTTATAAAAGCATTTTGCCATGTTTTCAAGCATTTGGCTTATCCCCCCATATGATATTTGCATAATTATCAGTAGTGAGCACATAGTACTTGGATCTCCTTGTATTTAAACTCTTAAATACATAAATATTGGAATTTTTCAGTCTATTGATTGATTTTTATTATTGTTGAAAGTATCACAGTCAAAAAGACAATACAAATGACTGCAGAAAAAACAAAAAACAATAAGAGGGTATTAATTCATACAGATAATTTGTCACACAGTTTTAAAGCACCTTTACACTCTTGAAATTTAAAAGTGAATTATGTAACATTTTATGTTAAATAAAAAAATAAAAATAAAGGTTGATATTAGTACATATTTAACCTTTCAGTGACTCAGCGACTGCTTGGGTGGTTATAGCGCCTTTACTTATCACGCCGGTGGTCCCATCATTTGTTTTTAGGGTTTCTAGTGGGTTTTCTTGGGCGGCAGTGGTGGTAGAGCAGGTTGTCTCATGATCGGAAGGTCAGGGGTTCGAATCCCGGCTCTTGGAGTTGAGAAATCTACATTTATATATGAATATCCTACATGCCTTGACGGTGCCCACTGTCGTTGTGTCCTTGGGCAAGACACTTCACCCACCTTGCCTCCAGTGTCTGCGTACATTGGTGTATGAATGAGAGTGTGAATGGGTGACTGGTTCCTTGCTGTAAAGCGTTTTGGGCCAAATGAAGGTAGAAAAGTGCTACATAAGTTGAGACCATTTACCATTTTTACTGCTGAGTGAACCGTCTCCATGCTTATGCATACATTACATCAAGATAGCCTACCAGAAACCCTGAAATAACTTTGATCCTGAAGCATTACAGAGACTTACAGACACCAAGCTAGCCCTGCACCCACAGCTGAGTCACTGAAAGGTCAAATGAACACTAATATCAACTTTCCTCCTTTTTTTTTTTTTTACATAAAAACTTGCATAATGCACCTTTAAGAAACTTGCACAAAAACAACAATTAATTTTTAAAAGGAACACAATTGGAGTTGAGGAATCTACATTTATATATGAATATCCTACATTTTTATATAAAATGATTAAGTTATTATACATACAGTATATTGTATTTATTTATCATTTCATTAATAACTTTGGTACAATAATTGTACCAAGTTATTATTGTATCATCAGCCCAAAACGTCCTCACATTACATTCAATTTAACAAAACTTCCTTGAAATCTTCTAAAACAAAATCTTGCATACATTATCACTAAAGTGCACTTCATTTTAGGTAAGAGGAGACATGGATCTTATGATATACAGATTTGTGTTTATTTTTAAAATACAAGCTTATCTTTTGTTTAACGTGTTTATTTCAATTGTTGAGGCAGATCTTAGAAATTATTATGTCCAGTAGGCCTACCATATAGCTAGTTTCCATCATTCTTGTATATAATTTTTTAGAAGTCTATGCGAATTTTGTCATAGAATTTCCGAATGGGAATTTTATTTCCCTATCTTATGGGATCATTAGACTGAAAATCATGGACGTAACATCACTATAAGCTGCGGGAAACCCAATAGGAAATCAGGATAAGCTCCGAAATGTCCTTGGTGTAACAAACAATTAACTTTAAAACTTTTTATTTTGCAGTCTGAGTGGGAGGAGCATAAAGGATGAGATTCATAAACCGTGTGAAGACAATACTGCCCTCTTGTGGTTAAACAATCGGAATTCACAATTGCAGCAAAAATGTTTGTGCAATTTTATATATATATATATATTATATATATATATATATATATATTAGGGCCGGGACTCGATTAAAAAAATAATCTAATTAATTAGAGGCTTTGTAATTAATTAATCGAAATTAATCGCATATAAATATTTGACCTGAGAACAGTGAGAAGTAAGTTTTTTCATAAGGATTTTTAGTATACCATTGAATAATGACTGAATACATAAGCTTAAGCAACAAAATATTGTTTATTTTTGTTCAACCAAGTCCAACAGACCAGTGCAATATTGCCATTGTGCATCTGCAGGAAAAAAGGAAACTGAAGTGTGGAAAGCAAAGTGTGATTAATTTCGATTAATATTTTTAATCGCACTAAACCTCATGTAATTAATTAATCGCAATTAATCGAAAAAGTCCCGCCCCAATATATATATATATATATATATATATATGCAGCACTTCTCACAGTTGGCGAGATATATATATCTCGATATATATATATATATACTGTATATATATGGCACTTTAGCAAGTACAACTTTGTTTTGATAAAAACGAAAAAAAGAAAGAAAAGATTTAAACACAGTGAACCAAACATGTTTATTGAGTGAAATCAATCCAGACCGATGACTTTCAAAGGACACAAACATATTCACACTAGGCATTACAGGTTTGCATATTCCTAAACAGTATCATGTCATGTGCTAACCCTGCACCAAGAGCTTTGGCCACTTCCCATGTGAACTCAAAATTAGAACATAAAAGACAAAGTTAGCCATGGAGCACAATAGAATCAAATGACTTTAGTGTCTGGCAGATGTTAAATAAGCCTCAAATAAATGGTATAGAAGCATCATCATAAGTTAGCGTTATCATTTCTTATTATTGTATATTTAATTTCTCATGCCTTATCCATTTTAATATGTATAGACAATCCACATAGACCATTTCAACTTAAAATAAATCCTTATTTTGTATCTTAAGTTAGTTAAATTCAAGTATACATCATCTCAGCCATGTGTGACATTTTCTTGGGGATGTACAGATAATACTCCAGGTAACCTGAAAGGTCCTCTATTGTAATGTCATCTACATAAGCTCTGGCCTGTTCTGAACACGAGCGAACAGAGCCTGATGACAGAGATCCCGTCGATATGTTACTGTTGGTGCTGACAGTTCTCGGAGTGCCCTCTGGACCCTGCGTTGCATTTTCACATTCAGAAATTACATTTCGCAGACCGGTAAAAGAATACACCTCCACGTTGTTCCAACTTGTAGGATTAGGCTGGCAACAACACTGGGGCTCAGGCAGGCTGGTGTCCTCTTTGCCTTCTGCAGTATCCAAACTACTTTTGTGGCAGCAAGAGCATGGAGCTGGTAATGTGCGGGTGCTGTTGAGCTCCGATAATGCTCTGAAGTCAGCGACTTCAGTGTGGAGCGGAAGAACTCCCCCCTCTGCTCCATCACAGGCACTTTTCTCTGTTCTGCCTTCCTCACTCGGTTGCACTTCTCCAGTGGTTCTAACAGCAGGCATAGTTCCTGGTAAGGAGGAAACCGTAGCTCCGAGTGGTGTGCCATAGGCATCTGATGTTCCGAATACCAATGCAGTGATGTGGCTTTGTGCACAAGACGACAATGGATCTTTATGGGCCGCAGTGGACAGAGTTTTTCTTTCCACTGTGGGACATTCAGATGGCTCCAGAGGGACCAGACGCTGGTGTTTCAGGCAGCCACAGGGAGGCGACAGTGCAGATGGTGTAGCGGTGCTACAATATGTGAACTTAGGAGGTTGAAGAATGGGGGACTTTGATCGACGGCGCCGCTGGGTTCTAGAAGCACCTCTAGATGTTTTTCTTGTAGATCTACAGATATAGAAACCATGTGGGGTTATAATTGGAAGTAATGCAAAAAAAATAATGCATCACTTCTCACAAACAATGCAAATTATTTAAAGTAAAAATGACTGTAACCTACCCATGCCAGTTGTCTTTTTGGCTGACAACTTTAGGCTTAGCGCCATTAGAGTCATGACAGGCACGTGAGATGATCTCGGAGTCACAGCCTCTGAAGCACTCACTCCTCCTGATAAACTGAACAAATAACATAATGTACAGATTACTCTCATTCAACTTAAGAACAGCATAATCCTTTCTATCATAGTTGCCAGGTCTACAATTATTCTGCAGAATGGAGCGGCTTTTAAAGCTTGTCCACAGGTTAAAAAATGTCAGTGGCGTTTGGTTGTGGTTTTCATGTAAAACAGGCTATCTTCAGCTTATTTCTTGATAAAAAGATAAAAAAAGAGTTGCAAAGGACATAACCTCAAATCCAAAGCCCTCGAGCTGCTTTTTAAAGAAATTAAAGGGTGGACTGCCCTGCAGCATCAGTTGCTTTGTAAACTAGTAAAATACTACTACCTTGCTCTCCATTAACAAACAAACGGAGACTTGCATCATACCTTTCAGCATCAACTCTCAGCTTCTTGAAAGCTGTTTGCAGAGTTTCTTCTTCACATTCCTTTCGTCCTGCCTCCATGGTGGGAGGAGGCTGCTCTGACCAGCCACCCAGCTGAAACACACAATGCAAGTTTAGAAAATAATGTAACAATGCAGACTTCCTAATAAGAGACGACAGTCTATTTAATTTCACATTTTAGTTGAGGTTCCTGATTATTCCTGTTCAAACTGTGAAATCTTTAGTTTTGGCCCAAACACGTTTGTAGCTGTCACAATTCCTCCTATACTCGAATTGTTGAAGCAAATTAATCACATGCACGTTTCACACGTACAGCTTGAGCGGTAACTCCCGCAATTTAGATTCTACTTCTATCGCTCAATAAAAATATAGGCGATGACAATGATTGTAAAAGGTCTGTTTTTTATTATTTTATTTTTGCGGTGTTTTTACAACATACTCTGGTGGCAAAAATAAATTTACCCTACAACAAAAAAGTCATGTGCGCCAACTTTATGGCACACGATTATTAAAGACACTGATGAATGTCAAATAACCTACTTTGATCGATGAAGTGAGTGAACAACCGAGACATGTTCATCACGCTACCTTTACTTTAGCGCGTGATTTTCTGAGTATGCCTTTATGTAAGCAGTTGGTTTCAAAAGCACTCCGTGTAGGCTAGCGCTAACAAGCTAGTTAGCCTTAGCTACGGCCAACTTACCTCTATCAAAAACAAATTACGTTTGTTAATCTAAACCGCTCTCATTTAATAACACAGTTTCCAGTACTTACGGCTCCTGATGTCCTGGACGCGACAAAGAAGTGTAGTATTATGCTCAGACTCAGAGGATAAAGTGTTGTTCTCTCCCAGGCCTCTGGATGTCCACAAACCAGCGAGGCTAGCGACAAATAAGGTAAGGAGTGGATAGCCTTCACTAGCTTCAAGAGCTAGCCCCTTGCATGTCTAGCTTGTCTTCACAAATGACCCCGATTAATAATCTCTAAATACCTAAATCAAGAAAATGCTAAATGGTGTTTTAAGTAATGCAAGTAAAATAGAATTAGACGACGCGAGACTGACCCTCAAGCGTTTTCCTCGGCCTTGTTTACAGTCGAACCATTTGTTTTGCAGTGACTCTGCAACAACTACACGGCTCTACACCGCTGACGTCAACTGCTGCAAGGGACCACGTGACCCGGGTTTGTTACACGCAGGTTAACGAGTTAAAGGTTATACTTAAATGGTTATATCCCCATAACTTTATATGATATGAATTGATTTGGTAAAATGTATACATGTATAAATATACAAATACAAATACTCACTGAGGATAACACATCAAGTATAAAACACTTATTTCCAATGCATACTTGCCAACATTGGGTTGTGGAAAATTGATATTGTTATCGCCCAAAGAACAACGCGTTTCTTTGCCTGGTATGTGTGTGTAATACAATGTTTCTTGCCTTGTACCTGACGAAGGAAACTTGTTCTGAGAATATTGTTTATTTGATATTCCATAAATGTTTCTGTTTTCTATTGAGCAAATTGTTGAAAATAGTAGCAGAAGTGCAGAGACCAGTGAAAAGTCAGACACTTGAGTGAGGACAAAGGAAGGTAAAAAAAAAACGGTGGAAAATAGGCTATATTTAAAACAATCTTACATTAATTTAAAATACTTTGCAGAAAACATTATACGCCTTAATAAGGTGTATAATGTTGTGTAATGTGTATAATGTAAGGTCTAAGCTTGTTTAACATTTAGTCAAATGGTGTGGTGTGAGTAACTTGTCTCCATGGTAACGCTGAGGGGCGGGGCGGACCAGCTGACTCTCTCGTTTGGTTCAAATGCTAATGAAGTACAAAAACAAACAGAGCGATGAAGGTGTGATACCTCTCTTTCCCCCTGAGTGTGGTGAGTGTGTGTGCTGTAGGGCTGTCCTGTCGGACCGCACACGGTAAAGGCACAACGTGCGAAGCCAAAGTGGGTGTTGTGTCAGTCTCCCACAGCGGCGGTCTCGAGTCTAAAAAATGAATAGTTACGCAAACAGCGCTGAGCGATGACAGAGAGGCAGAGGCACTTCTCCAGGTCAGGGTTGCCAGTTCATGCAAATATATCCCCCACCATCATACTTGTTTCCTTCACTGTAAAATCGGGAGTTTAGCGGGAGAAATGACTGACCTGGAGCATCAAATCGGGAGTCTCCCGCGTGATTCGGGAGAGTTGGCAATTATGTTCCTGTGGTCCTCGAAATGGTCACATTGAGTTTTATACAGGTATCTGTAGTCAAATCATTCTGCATGTGTGGCTGGTTGTCATTCATACTTCTATGTTAAATGTATGTTCACTTCACACCACATATATTCAGGCCAACATTGTAAACAGTGTTGGGCAATTGTAAAATATAGTATATTAGTGACTACAGCTCTAAAAATGTAAAAATAGGTTTGTATTACATATTACTGTTTCAAAAATGTAGCTGAGTTTGAGTTACTTTTGGAAAAATATAAACTGAATATAGCAATAATGCCACTGAGCAAAGGTGTAGTCAGAGATTTCGTTTTCCTTCGCTTTCCCCATTCTCTTGTGTTTTGTTTTGAGTACATTAACTACACGCATTATTGTTTGGGGGAGTTTGGCATTTTTTCGTTCATACATTTAAATGCTCTTGTATCTCGAGTTACTTGAAATGTAATGACTAATATATTCCCGTATTTTGTGTAAGTAATATATTATATTCCTAACGCCTCATACATCGAGTACCAGTGCTTAATTTGATCCCCCGTTTGGGGGAACGCATTCCCCCAATTTTCAGTTTTTCAGGGTAAAGGATCCGGGAAATATTTAGGAGGATCCAGCAAAGATTTGATCTGATATAATGATGAGAGTGTTCCGGCAAATGTTTTGGCCTGTTCCCCGAATCCATCACATCAAACCAAAAGTGTTCCCGAAACGACTAATTTACAAATTAAGCGCTGCCGAGTACTTAAAAAAAGTAATATATTTTTGTAACTCGTTAACTCTTGTAATACGTTACCCCCAACACTGATTGTAAATAAGAAATTGTTCTTCAGGTCAACAATATGTTTTGCCCATAGACTGTAGAATTAATAGACAGCTTCTGCTCACTCCCCATTTACCATAATGACCACGTTCGAAAGGGAAATCATGGTGGACTTACAGACTCCTCCTACCCTGCTCTGACGGAGCATGTTCCTAAAAAGGGTAAAAGGGCGGGATCTTTTCTGTAGACTTGGCCCTCGCGGGGCATGTAGTTCGGCCGTAACTGTGTCTGCTCCGTTAGCTCTAATGCTAATGGCCTGTCAATCAAAGTCCAGCCCCCTTAGTAAAAGAGTATAATGTTTGTTACGAAAACCTGCCTGGTCCCTTTAATTGTAAGGGCAAGGCAAGGCAAATTTATGTATACCGCGCATTTTGTACACAAGGCAACTCAATGCGCCTACATAACACAGCGTTATCACAGAAGCAATATCTAGCTGTAGAAAGTTTAAAAAAATTAGGTACAAGGCTATGGCGTCAAATTAGGGTCTGCTTTAACGTAAACATAAAAGAGGTAAAGATGTGGAATGTGGAAAAGAGCCTTTTTACAGATGCAGGCGCGTGTCAGCCGAATGGCTCTTTCACCCGCTTTGTCGAGCTTTTCCATAACAAAGGCCAGTGCCAAACCGGTCTGACCAGGTATAGGTTATGGGACCTACAGTACATCTGGCTGTGGCTAGCCTGGCCTTTGCCATCCGTAAACTCCGGTCAATTATCTTTTCCCTACATGTACGTCTGGGATTGATCTCAGTGGCTGCCTTTCATCGGTTGAATTTCAACCTACCATTCAGCGAGCGGGGAGGCGGGTGTTATAGGTGACGTCAAGCATTCGCGCTGCATTTGCTGGTTGTAGTTCGGCAATGGCGGCGGCGGATACGAAAGTAAAGGAAGCTCTTCAATCCGTTCTGGCTCGGCTCCCAAATATCCAGAAATGATAACTGAAGCCTTCAAATGCGCAAGGAATGCTCCAAAGAGTTATGATAGCTGCTTCACTCACTCGGACGCATTACATACGTACGTCACGACCAAACGCTAGCGAAAATCAGATCCAATCGTTTCAAAGGAGTTCACCTCTCCCACCTGTTAACGGAGCTCAATCGTTTATTATATTAGATCCATGAGCTCAATAAGAAAAGTCGTAATCTCGTAGTGTGCATGCGCAGCGCTTCCGGTCAAAGGTCAATCGGGATAAAAGCGCTGTCTCCCAGTAAACCCAATGTAAAATATGCATGAATAAAGATTATTTTACAGGCATCAAAACTGTGGTACATTAACAGATCATCAAAAATATATCGAGGGTGAGTAGTATCTGTGCGTCCACGAACATTTTGGTCAAATATAATTTGTTTTAATTTCCAATAGCAGGTGGCACTGCTAAATTAAATGTTGACTTATTGGGTGGGGAGATTCTTTCCTGAAAATTACACACTATATATGAATTGTACTATAGAAAAGCAGAAAGTAAGTCATCTTTACTTTTATACTACACAATGCTTTGGCCTACATGAACATGTTTTCTCTCAGCATTGTATAGGGGAGGAGGGATTACGAAGATTGTGTATGAAGGAAAGGCTAAATGGCATATGCCTCAGTTGAATAAAGTCATGCAGCATAGGAAACAAACATACCCTGCAAAACATGTGCAATAGCACCTTATATGCGTCCTGTTCAATTATCACATGCTTTATATGTAATGTGTTGGATCTTTTCTGATAACGCACTCGACCTTAAAGAAACTGTACTTCGTACTTGAAGTAAAACATTTCCCTCACCATCCAAATGTATAGAAACTGAAAGCTTTTCCTCGTTAATAATCCGACAGAATCATAATCATAATTGGTTTTATTGACATTGAACAGGTTCAAAAAGTAGGAATTCTTCAGAGCAATCGTGCAACATGAAACATAAAACGTAAATAATCAACTATAAAACACTTTAAAACTTAAATGGAGACCAGACGTGGCAAATAGAAGACCAGAAGAACTTAAATGAAGATCAGACGATCTATAATGCGGACAAGAAGATCTTCAATGAGGACCAGAAGATCTTAAATGTAGACGAGATCTCATATGAGGACCAGAAGATCTTAAATGAGGACAAGAAGATCTTCAATGACGGCCAGAAGATCGTAAATGTAGACGAGATCTTATATGAGGACAAGAAGATCTTATATGAAGACATGATCTTAAATGGAGACCAGACGTGGCTAAAAGAAGACCAGAAGATCTTAAATGAGGACCAGAGCACGTTTCTGATCACAGCAGACTCGTATCCAATCACCTGTGCGTGAGCCGCTGACAGGTGGGCGTTTTCCCGTCATGCAAGGGGCTCATGGAGCCGCTGCAGTAGCCTTTGGAGAGATGCAGCGGCGGATCAAGTCGGCTGGTCTCGTTGGGGTCTCACGATCTTTTCGTGCCTCACGTGCCCCTGACATCAGAGCCTGTCTGGAGCAAGTCGGACAGAAATCTAACCGGCATGCACCGTGCGTCTGCAGTCGGCTGTCAAAACTGCGTCCGTCAGGCTCATCTCCAATGAGCCTATTATGAGAAATTAAGTGCTGTAAACGTGTGCTGACAGCAGACTGACAGATGATTGGATCTGAGTTGTTTTTAGACCAGAAACGTGTTGCCCTGACGCTTCGCAGCGTCCTGCCTCCTCTTTTCTCATCACCGAGATCTACTTTGATCTGCAGAAATGCTTCACAGGCTTCATATTTGACAGAAAGTGCCAGTGTGTTCAACATATGACCCACATTTAAATAAGCATAAGTTTATTATTCTAATCCTAAACTGTAAGAGGAGAGTCTATTATTTTTGCTTATTTTGTGATAGGGCGTCTGTCTAGTGTGTGGGAGAAGCAGAAATGTGTTCACAAACTTTTAAAATAGTTTTATTTACAAACTCTTTCTAACAAACGCGAGACGCTGCTTGATCTGAGGCTCCTCTCTGTTCTCGTTGCTGAGACGTGTCTACCTTGATTAGAGGCGCCTTTCTCCGCCCTCGACCACCACCGCCTGGTCTCGTCTGGAATCGAGGTAAGGCGCACTTTTTTTTTCTTTTACATTATTTACATTGTATGTACATACGTATATAATACATATTTTACATAACAGACATTTCATTTCATTTTTCCATGAGGCATCGAGATCATTTAAATTTTGATTTACCAACAAGAAAGAGAGAGGAAAAGAAAAACAAACAAAAAAATAAAATAAAAGTACACAGACAACACCAAAGACAACCATAGGTTGCGTTCACATGACATCACAACACTCCGTAAATCACATATCAAATTGACTGGCACATTTTCTGTCTTTGATCAATATCTCAGTCATTACTGGGATTACCCACATGGGGCAAAATCTGTCTCAAAGTCCATTGTTCCCTCTGCCAGCACACATAGACCATCGTCCAATCATTTTCTCTGACAGGTATCCATAAGTGAAGACTTCTGGACACCTGTTCAGAACAAGAATTTGGTGATGTTCGGCAGGCCTGCGAATCAAATCACTTCCAAACACTCATGAGGAAAAAACATTTGTCATGCTTCACTCTGGAGATTTCTTACAAAAGCTGCAGCTCTGGGGCTGCATTAGCCTCCACTTTACACATGATGAAACCATAACATTCTAGGTCGTAAACACAACCTATTATTAAAACATTAGTTCTTCGTATATGTTACAGAGGTATATTGCTTTTTTGTTAGTTAGATCTTTTATTGAGTCCATGTAGTACTTTATTTCAATCAAAAGTACTTTAAAAATTGGATTTGATTGGGAGAATTTTACTTTGTGGATTTTATATTTTACAATTTTTTTCTACTTTTTGGTTTGCGTGGTTGAAACAAATAATATTTTTTAGTTCAAAGGTTATTGTGGTGGATAGTTTTTGTGATAAGTAAATTGCAACTTCTTTCCAGAAAGCATTAGTTATATGGAACATGTAAAGAATAGGTGTTTAATATTTTCAGGACTTGATTGGCACAAACTGCATTTGGGGTCGGTATCGGTAAATTTGGAGATTAGTAGGTTACTCGGATAATATTTATGGAGAATTTTAAAATGAGTTTCTCTTATTTTGTTATTTATACAGTATTGGAATGGTAAAGTCCATGTTTTTTTTTCCAGTTTATGTTATAGCAAAATGCAATCCAGTAAGCCTTTTGGTTTAATAAGTTTAGGATTTTGAATTGATGCTCTTATTATTTTATTATTACATTTGTTATCAAAAAATTGAACACCATTAATAAAGAACTTGTGGATGGTTAGATTAGGTCCTATGTGGTGATCTTTCATTAGGTGCAACAAACCTGCTGCAATGCATTGAACGACTAACCTGAAGACCTTGTACGTGATGGGAAATTGGTATTTATGTAAAAAGATTTCATATTTAATAATTTCGCCATTATCCACCAGGGCAATGCACACTTCATCTTAAACATACCTAATGGAACACACGTCAAAGGTAAAGGAATTGACATCACAAAATAAAAAAGGAAGTTATGATTTATCCAGGGCAGAATAGGGTCTGCTGAGGTAGATTCCGAAGTAATTATATTGTTTCCAAACTAAAGATAAATAAATAAAAAGCACTGAATGAAACCTATCTGAAAATACAAAATAAAACTCAAAAGGGGGACTAAAAACTTTAGAAATAAAAATGTGTTTAAAAAGTGCCTGATATCAATTAAACTCAGGGCCCATTATGTACATTGCACATTAAATGCAGATTAAGTTCATTTTAAACTCTTTCTTTTTTTTATTTTCTTTTTTTTTAATGAAAATGATGTGTGGACAGCCTTTGGAGGCCCTCCTGCAGTGCCTCAGGCAGCCTCTCAGGTGTCCATGAACCGCACTTTGGCTTGCCTGTTTTATTTTAAACAAAGACATGTCCTACTTATAAAATTGCCTATGTACAAAAAAAAAACAAGTCTGTTTCAGAGAGACCAAAAAGTAGGCTATCTGTCTATATGGCCTGTCACCAAAAATACCTACCACATGAAAACACAGTGCGACGCTGGCCCAATCATACTGCGCCAACTGGACCTTGGTCCCTACATGTTCTGTGACTGTCCAATCGCAAAGGACAGCGTAGAAAACTACAGGGAGAGTTACATCTCTGAACCAATCAGGTGAAAGAGTACTTAGACATACCGGAAGACTCGTACAATCAGGAACGCTGACGATCGTACTCACTTTACCGGCGTCCCTCATGAGTGCGAATCTAATGTTCAGCCAGCTCTTTCTTTACTTGTAATTCAAACTGGAAGTATCTAATATTTAGGTCTGAAATGTTGTGTTTAGGTGGGTTGTCGGTGGCCCTCGCCTTGGCTCTCTTTCCTAGTAACTCTGATGCGCTGAAGGAGGGAGAGTGTGATGGTAAGCTTTACTGTTAGCTTTAGTTAGCAGCACTTAATGTAGTGTCTCTTTAGTTGAAATGAAAACTAAATAGCCTATTGCGGTTGTTTGTGAAATCTCTCTAAACATAGCTACACATTTATACATTTCATGACATGCAATGGTTCTGTAGGATTTGCAAACCATGCTTGTTCTCATATTATTTCAATGCAAAGGAATATAACGTTGTTCTAAAGATTATATTCTTCAGCTTTTAGTATGTATTTATGGTTTTAGATCTTTTGCAGATAAACATCAGCATATTTTTGCAACATTTATATAGTTACGGGCTTAACCTTTCTCAAGCTACTGTAGCCTATCTATTTTAAGATGTCATACAGGCTATTTAAGAGCTTGTGTTCCAAAGGCAAAATGCTCAAAATAGCAAATCCCAAATCAGAATGGGTCTTCTGCAGACACGTGATTACACTGGAGGTGGCCTTCAAGATACCTGTCAATCACACACTGATTGGTGATTGATACAACTGTGGTTGCATCCCATATGCATAGGTCCATAGATCCATACCCCAGCTATGGCCTCGCCAGGTCGGCCGTATGTGACATTATGTGGCGTTAACAGATAGTACATTTGTCTCAGTTATACCCATTATGCAACAATGCATTTGGTCCATTTTTAAAACATTATGCAAGATTGTTTTTTTTTTTTAAGATTGCATTGTCATCTGTCTAATTATCTTTATTTTTCAGTGTGTGTGAGTTTTCTAGGTAAATTCTATGAGTCATTGAAGGAGAATGATATGAAGTTCAATAGTGCTGATATTGAGAAGGCCCTCGTGAAATCCTGCAAAGATGCCAAAGGCAAAGACAACCGTTTTGTAAGTAAACTGAACAATAATTTGCTGTCATATTGACCACATTCAAAACCGTACGTCTAAAGTTTGTCACAGCAATTACTGTATCAAAGTATTTTTTTTAAATTTAAAATAACAGTTGTGTTTTCTGGAGAGAAAGCAGCAACCTCCTTCCACAGTAAAATAAAAAAATGAAGCATGTATTCTTCTGGGAATCGTTATGACTTGTTATAGATATTATGACTGCTAACTAAACGCTACTCATGTTTTATTTAGATATTGATTAAAAATGTATGCTTAAAATGACACCTGTTGCATATTTAGGGCTGCAAAAACTATTTTAGGTGAGATATATGATCAAAAATAATTTTGAGTATTTGCAAATATATGAGATGGTATAATAGTTTGTACTACTGTGTGTTACAGTAACTGTTTTGACTAGTTTCACCAATCTGCCCTACACCAGCTCTTAAGTTTTCATAACTAGTGATTTACAAATTGTGCACAAATAGTATCTGTTAGAGAATAAAATTAAATCGCTATTTATCATACTGGGTCATGCTGTACAGTTGTACTATCTGTGTCGTAGCCTTGACTGTGGTGCTCGGGCGCCTACCCTCAGCCACTGAATGATCTGCCTGCGTATCAGTATGATGCTCTTAGAGGGTATTTATCCCTCTTCTGTGGAAGCATAGACAGACTTGAATGGTAGGACTAGCGCAATGTCTCAAGTTCATGTCTCCGGGTCCCGCACCAATGGTAAAAAACCTCTCCTGCATAAGACATCCAGACTCCTGCCCATTCTATCCTCCCGGACACCATTGTTATTTCTCTAACAGTATCATAATAATGTAGTCTTTTAAAGTCACTTGCATTCCACTTTTCAGTCACAGTACTAATACAATCATGGCAAAAACTAAATAACCTAAACCCCTCTTTAACCTAACCTAACCGTGTTCATACAAAATGCTTTAAAAACAATTTTGTTTCCTCTGTTTAGTGTTATTACATTGGTGCAACAAGTGATGCAGCTACCAAGATGATCAACGAGGTGTCTAAACCACTCAGCTACCACGCCCCAGTGGAAAGGATTTGCGAGAAACTCAAGAAAAAAGACAGCCAGATCTGCGAACTGAAATATGGTAACTTGCTATAATCTTTGTCAAGACTAAATTGTCTTAGAAGATTGAAATAATATGTGTCATTATTTTTGGTATCTTAGACAAACAGTTGGATCTGAGTACCGTGGATTTGAAAAAGCTCAAAGTCAAAGATTTGAAGAAGATCCTAGAAGAATGGGGAGAGTCCTGTAAAGGCTGTGCAGAAAAGTCTGACTTTATTCGCAAAATCGAAGAGCTCATGCCCATGTATGCACCTGCAGCAGCCAAAGCACGGACAGAACTGTGATGGAAACAAAAGTACCACACAAGTTTGGACTTGACTTGGATGTATTTACTAGTAGTGATGCAAATATTAACAAGAAAAGAAAGGTAATATCTGTGTGTATATTTCACTGCTTTTAGTTTGTTTTTGCCATCTGTCAAACTCTAGACAAGTTTTGAAATTTAGTTTTTTTTTCTTTATTTGACCCAAATGATAACCTTTCTATTTCTGATAGCAATTTTTGTTTTCTTTGTTCTGTCATAACAGTCAATCTATCCTAGGATTATGGCAGCACACCTGTATACCTGCTGATACTGGTTTTAAGTCATGAAGGGACTATATTACTGATGGCTCAAGTGAAAAAGTGCACTTTTTTTTTCCTTTTTGTTTTTGTTTACAAAAGCCACATGCAATCATTCCTCACTTTCAGTTAAGGTTGTATTTCAAATGTTAAAGTTTTCTTCTGTCCTACTTTGAGTTGAGGTTCTTTTTCTTTCTATTAAGGTTTTTGGGCTCCTTTGATTCATCTGGAGGGCTGCTGGGTTAATTTCTTTATGAATACCAGAAGTGAGCTTGTTTGCCCTCCATAAGAAAAACATATGAGGAGGTGGTTAAATAGGCCTGCTCTTTGTAATTTTGATGCAATAATTGAATTAGTTCAGAAAGCAATTTTGTGGGGGAAATTAAATAAAACTTAAAAATATAGATGTTTCTCTATCCCTAAATTGTATTGTAAGCACCAAAATTAAGTTAATGGCAGAGGGCCTGTGAAACCCCCCCCAGTGCCAACGATCCTCAATTATTCAAAATAGATGAGAATAGACATTTTCTAAAATTGTATCTGATGTCAAAAGTACTAGCCTCACTGTTCCACCTACACATCTTAACTGTGTTACAGCATTTGCAAACCAGTTGTTGTAAAGAATCTACATGGCCTACACGGTTTTTATATGATGCCAGGTCATGTGGTCATTTATTGTACTTTTTCATTAAAATATACAAAACTATACAAAGTGTGATTTTGTGCATGTTAAACATACGTTATGCAAGTTACACATGGAACAGAAATCCATACTAAATGTACTTAAAGGCACACTGCGTAACATTTTGGATCACACTGTTGCCATCAGTAGAAAATATGCTAATGACACAGAAAATGCTTTTACTGGAGTGGGTAATCAAAGAATGGATTTGGATGAGAACCTTACCTGTTTAAATCTCAAATTCTACTCTGGTCAACATCTCCATGGCGACAAGCTGGAAACGTACCCACTCCGGTTAGGGTACAGTCATGTCTTAGGAGAGGTGAGCTGCTCATAGCAAAGGCACATGTTTGTTTCTACATTTATGAGGCATTTTTCAATTATGACAATATCTGTCATACATTAAATGCTTATTGGGTAAAATTCTATGTGGTGTGGCTTTAAAAATAACAGAAAAAATATCATTTTTTTATTATTTATTTACAATTATACATAGATATACATATGTACATTATATACATTCGTACACATTTCACAATCGTTTCAGCTTTTCCTTACATTACTTGAGGCATCATACAATATCATTAATATAGTGTAGAGTTGATGTCACATCACTAAGCACCATGGAATCAGCAGCAGGCAAAACACCATGTTCACATCAACAACTTGTCACTACAGTGTGATAGATGTATAAATCAGTAGTGACTCGGCAGCTGACCGAGTTATTCCCCAGCTTTTTTTTTTTCACTTTGTAGGCTATACTGTATTTAGCTAATGTTAGTCTATGGAGAATGCATGTCAACTGCTACAGACATGGCAGATCTCCATGGTAACAATGGATTTCCCCGAATAATAAAAGCAGACAAAATGGCAAACAAAACAAAAAAACAAGCAAAAAGAATACAAAATCATAAAGAAAAACAAAACTAAAACGGGCAGCATGTTTAACGGATCAGTTCTTCATAGATATTATTTAGATTTATTGATTTTTTTTTGTTTGTTATGTATTTGGTAACGTCCATGTGGGTTTTAACCTCAATTAGGAGTAGCCTACTTTGAATATGGGTTTGGACTGTGAACATTTGGCCTTGTGTATATGATATTTCCCTTATAAGATAAATAGGTTAACTATTGTTTCTATTTTGTTATTTTATTTTGGTGCATGAAGTAAGTTATTATGTTCTCCAACTTGAAGCAGATTGTAATTGCCAGTTTTTGGGATAAATACATTTCAGAAAAAAATATCGCATACGTAACGTCATACGTCGACGACTTGCGTCACGCTGACTCCTCCCTCCAATGGGAAAGCGCACATTCCTATTGTCCAAGATGGCGGCGTCGGTTCAGGGACCTAGATGCTGACATGTTTTTAACCAATTTTATATTTGTATTTGGACATTTATGCAGGGATTTGCTTTTCCAGGTGGTGCACTATCTTCCGTTTAACTGTTGGGTCCATCTCGCTTTTGCAAACATCTCTATAATTGGTTCTGCGGGAAAGATTCCCATCAAAGCACCGAAAAGTTTGAGCTCCATCCTCCTTTGAAAATGAAGAGGCAGGCCGCTAGAGAGACTAGTCCGTCCAGGGCCATTGCTAAACGGATGCGAGAGAGGGAACGAGAAAGTGCAAGGAGGGATGAATTGCCGCCGCCCCCGTTGGCTCTGCTGCTGGCGGAGAGCCGCGGGTATCATCGGCGGAGCCGCAGCAGGGAGCGTGAGAAGCCGCGGATCAGGGAAGAGCGGGCGGCTGCTCTGGAGCTGCACCACCGCCATGAACTCCTACTCGGGCGGCCTCCTTTACGGACCACTGCCGCTGAGCTGCCCGCAGCCAGACCCGCCACTTTGGAGTACAAAACACTGCTTATTAGTAACCTCGGCTCCCAGGTTTCGGACGAGGACGTAGAGGATACGCTTTTTCATGAGTTCAAAAAGTTCGGGGATGTTAGCGTAAAGCTATCTCACACACCGGAGCTGGGCCGGATCGCTTATGTAAATTTCCGTCATCCAGAAGATGCAAAAGAAGCCAGGCATGCTAAATCATCCAGGCTGATGTTGGGGGATCGTCAGCTGAAAATTGAACCTATGTACGTGAGGAAACGGAGCGTAACTCCGCCAGACGTGGGTTACCTACCTCTGCATGCGCCTTACACCTACAGACAGCGCTCTCTATCTCCTCCCGGTCCTGGTGTGAGTAGCATGAGAGATCTCAGAGCAAGACATTATGCTCTAGAGACTTTAGGACTGAGTAGAGAGAGAGAAAGACTTTTGGATTATTATGGCATGCTGGATGAGAGGGCCGACCCTATGGCTTCCCTCCAATGCCAGTGGTGGAGGACTTGAAGCCAGAGGACGATCAGCGGGCTACCAGTAACCTTTTTATTGGTAATCTAGATGGAAATGTTACAGAGGCTGAGTTGAGAAGAGGCTTTGACAAGTATGGCATAATCGAAGATGTTGTAATTAAACGACCTGCGCGTGGACAAGGTGGGGCATATGCTTTTGTGAAATTTCAGAACCTAGACATGGCCCATCGGGCTAAAGTAGCCATGCAGGGACGATTAATTGGGGGCAACCCTATAAAAATTGGCTATGGTAAAGCTAATCCCACAACACGACTTTGGGTTGGAGGGCTTGGTCCTGGCAACTCACTGGCTGCCCTTGCTCGAGAATTTGACCGTTTTGGAAGCATTAGGAATATAGACTATGTTAAAGGGGACAATTTTGCCTACATTCAATATGAGAGTTTGGACGCTGCTCAGGCTGCATGCACACAAATGAGGGGTTTTCCTTTGGGGGGTCCTGAGCGTCGCCTCAGAGTGGACTTTGCAAAGGTGGAAGAGAGTCCATCACGTCCTTTTCCAGCTGGATACCAGCCTGCTGTTGCACTCCCCTCCCATTATGATCTCCTGGGTGAAGCATACAGCCGCCATCGCAGCTTAGAAAGAGAGATACGAGGAAACAGAGACCGCTCCTCCCCTACATCCCACAGCCTCCTGTCCCAGAGAGAACGGGAGAGGGTCCTGCTAGACAGGGACTTCCCCAGCAGCCCCACACGAAGCCTGGAGAGGAGGGCAGAGGCATTTGGCCGAAGAAGGAGCAGGAGCCGCAGCCGGGAACGCTGGCTGAAGGAACGGGAGGAGAGGAGGAACCGCAGGAAGAGCAGAAGCCTATCCCCTGATCGACCAGCTGAGGAACGAGAACGGGACAAAGACAGGGAAGGTCCAGGCTCCGAGGACAAGGAGGAATGCTGTCTCCTGATGCCAGTCCTGACAGAGCACGTGTCCGTGCCCCAGATTCCACTACAGAGCCCAGGGACCACTCCCCTGACAGTGGCAGGGCTGGCCACTCTCTCATCAACGATGATGAGCCGCCCTCGAGCCGTCACCACAGTAAACGGAGCTCAAGTGACCTTAGTAACCACCACCATCGGTCCAATGAGTCCACCAACTCCCCTGCACGGCACACTAACACCCATGTGGCACCAACAACACTGTCTGACTTTGCGCAGGCAACGCTTGCCAGAATGTGGCACGGTTTCTTTGCCCTTAAGAACAGCAGCTTCCCCACCAACCTGTACATGCTGGAGGGCGGCACATCCTTCTTTAACACCATCATGAAAGAGACCCTCAAGCTGCAGAGCCAGAACCAGCCCAGTCAGCTGAAAATTGCCCAGCGACTGCGCATGGACCAAACACGCCTCGATGAAGTGTCGCGCCGCATTAAACTGGGCCGACCAGACGGTTTTGCTATTCTACTGGCACTGCAAGGGCCCGTGGACCGCCAGGCGCCTGCTCCGGAGCCCGGGCTGCAGGTGCGTCTGCTTCGACACCTCGTCACTTACCTGCGCAACAAGGAAGCGGCTGGCGTGGTGAGTCTGCCAGCTGCTCATGAGGGCAGCACAGGGGCCATGCTCTATGCTTTCCCACCTGGGGAGTTTTCCCAGCAGTTCCTCCAGGTGGCCAAAAGGACTGTGGGTAATCTGGAGGAGGAGCACATGGTTATTGTGATTGTCAGTGACACAAATTGACTTGAGCCGTTCTAAATGTAGAGATATGTTGTCCAAGAGCCAAGAAGAGGCCACAAATACTTCAATGTAGAATTTAGTATACGCATTGTATTTTGTTCATAATTTTACTCCATGAGAGTCACTACATCCATCTTTATAACTTATGTCATGTAATCTTCGACACAACCTATTAAAGACAATTTGCTCCATCGCTGCACATACAAAACTAAAAACACTAAATCTGATGGGGTCATTGATGTTTGTTTACTTTTTTCGATATTGACCATATTTACATGATATATAAATGTGCTCAAATTTATTCAAGTGGATTGTACTGTAAAGAATAGGAAAGAGGCTCAAATCACAGGCTGAAAAAGCACCAGCCGCCGTGGCCAAAAGAGGCAGCCGACCGTCCCTGTGACTGTACCTTAGACATAGTGTTTTTAACTATTGAACCATTCCTGTTTGTTTTTATGTGCGGTATGTTTTTGCATGCAGGAATATGTCTCTTTGGTCTGTATGTAGCTTCCAGTGACTGTAAACACTAATATGGACTTTCTACAAACTTGAGTGTCATGGTGCAAGGTGTATTTTAAACCTATTTAGTCTATACAGATTTTTCTATTATTCAATTACAATACATGACTCCATCCATTTGCTATCCTGCCATTGTTTATTTATTTCTCTTTTTGATTTACTTATTGACCAGATGGTTATAAATACTGTACAGTGTGGGGGGGACACGAGTAACTTCAATTTAACATACAATTATTGAACAATGCATGCAATTCAGTCATGCTTTAGTGCATATAATGAATAGAAGCTAAACTAATCCTCTAACTCCCTTCAATTAGAAGTAGTTTTCTAGTTGGTCAATATATAAATATGAACAGTTTACAATTTTGCTTTTTCCTAATCCTTACATCTAATAATTGAAATTGACTTAAGTCAAATTAAATTATATTAAATTATTAATAAACATTAAAGTTTTCTCATCATTAAATACAGCTTCCACACATCACTGCTGGTGTGCCTAAATTATACCAATACTTCTCGAAAAACATGTTTTACCTCATAATAAGCTCATTTATATTGCTGAACGGTCAACACTATCTACAATAGTTGAGATAAGGCAAACAAACCATGGTGTGATGGAAGGGTGTGTCTTAAGTCAAATAATCACACAGTTATTGCCCAGGATATCACAAATAGTTATGTTCACTGTATTAAACGTGTATAGGACAATAAATAATGGGGAATAACTGCCAATTTCAAAGATGGCATCTATCTAGCAACCAGTTCAAGTACAAAGTAAGGTGACAACCGATTTTGTACAATGTCTGTGCTTGTCTTCATTAAAGAATATGTAAAGAGTATTGGGATAAAGTGTAATAAACATTTTATGCTTTCTTAGACTGACTTATGTGTTATTTGAGTTTTCTACTTTATATTTGAGAACTGTTGTGTAATTGAAAATTATTTTCAGTTTAGTAGTGTTGTTTTTAAGTGAAATACATGTAAACTTAACTTACTGTAGCCTATAAAACCGTTTATTTCCATCATTACATATAATAGGGTAAACATTAATGCTCATGTTAATTCAAAGGGACACCAATAGGCTGTGGCGTAAAATTTCTGGAAAAATGATTAGAATTAATAATATTCATAATTCAGTTTCAAGCCATGGTTATGGCCTAGTGCTACCACTAGAGGGCGGTGCAAGACAAGGCATTGATTCCAGTGATGACACAGGCGCCTAAAGGCTTACAGCAGACTGCGGTTTACTAACCTTGTCATTCCTCAACACCGACATGTGGAAAAACCCGTAGCAGAATTTTGAGAATGAACTTTCTCCTGTCCTGACGTTAGCACAGCACTTATTTACACTCCAGCCTAGACGTGCCTGGTAGAACAAATTCTTCCTGCTGGAAGAACTTGGGCTAATGGAAAGTGGTAGCTTAGACCATATATTTTTTAGATTTGCCAGCTGTAATGCAAAACCAATTTGGTACTTTAGCATTCTCTAATTCACTATTTAAGATTACGTTATGTTTCTCATAAATGGACAAAAAAAATAAAAAAAATAACCGTAAAACGACAAATGCTGCACTATTACGAAACAAATAGGTGATGTAGTATGTTTCATATAAATTATGGGGAAAACACACACACACACACACACACACACACACACATGTTTGTAATTCTATCTTAGTGAGGACACTCATAGACATAATGATTACCCAGACCCTAACCCTGAACCCTAAACCCATAACCCTAACTTTGATCCTAACCCTAATGAGGACCACCCCTTATATGTCCTCACTATCCAAAAATGTCCTCACTCTGTTCGTTAAAAACTCAAACTGGTCCTCACAATGTCGTAATTACAAGAACACACACACACACACACACACACACACACACACACACACACACACACACACACACACACACACACACATGTAAAAGAGGGCCCTGGACCACACTTTTGGAACCACCGTTCTATACTGCAGAAAGGGACATTATGGGCCTCAGTCATGTTTATTTTCTTGAATAAACGCATACGCTTGGGTTAAAATGTATTAACAAGTTATTAACATTGGCTAGTCATGCATCAATCATATAAGCTTTCCAATAATATAACCCTCGACCATGTAAGCAACATTTGGTGTGGTGCTGCATCTGGTCCAGATAAGATTGCATGCACTGGAAAAGCAGGCAGCCGTTGGAATCAATAGACTAAATTCAACTCATTAGATGCTCCACGGGTGATTCAGAGTTTCCCTACTGAATGGTTTTGATTATTAAAACTCTGCATGTCTTTCCCTCATTATGAAGCTTCCCCAATCTTCCTCTCCCACTCAAACTTCTGTCCTCCAAATATCATTCATTTTCATCACCAGTGATAACATAGACCTCCTGGTAGGCTTTTACACCAGGAAACGGACAGCTCCTGAGTCCTGAAAAATTCATGTGAAATGATGGGAGGTCAGAGCAACACGAGCGCTTTGCTACATCAATTCAAAAGGCTAATCTAACTCATGACTGGCACCACAATTTAGACATAAGCGCATCTTTAAGTGGTTTATGTTCTTATTCTTATCTTGTTCAACGTATTGGTGAGGAATTATTCAAAATGTTCAGACTTTTAAGTTTGTAGCTTCCTCTCCACTGACTCTTGTTCAGATGGTAGTTGTCATCTAATAACCCTGATCGCTGCGCATATACTGTTGACACCATCCACCTTGCCTATGTAAGGTGTAATTATAATTATGATTAGTTTTATGCATTTTGTTTTGTAAAGGCTGGGAATAGAGGCCACAATTCCCCCGTTTTAAGAGACCCCTCTACAGCTCTGATCCAGACAAAGCAGAGTGATGTGGAATCTTCAGCAAACTCACCTAATTAATATGCCAGGGAATCTGAGGGAATATTCTGTGAAGTACACGCTGAAAATCCAACTGGAGTCCGATATAAAGGCAGTGGAACATTATAAACCACAATGAAAGAAACGCACCATGTCTGCAGTGTAGTTGTAGACCATCTTTACACTGCTGATACTTTATGTTTGGCAAAAACCCTCTCAAGCTGCAATATTTTCCTTTGAGTTTGCACAAATGGCAATGCGTTCACCCTCAAAAAGGATGGCCATTTGATTTCCAATCCCACCAGCACTTGTGCGCAGATGCATGAAGTGTGACATGGGTGAACGGCTGACTGTGTCCATGGTGTAAAAAAGAACAGAAAAAAAAGGTTTCAGAATTTGTGTGCCCCTTCATTAGATCGATGACTTGTGTAATTAGAGGAGCGGAGCGGTGAATACGGGTTGGCAGAGGGAGACAGGACTGTGGACAGATGTGCAGCACACACTGACCTGCAAAATAAAAGCCAGGTAATTAGGTAGACAGGCTGACAGTTATATGGGCTCAGTAGCAGCAGCTCTAACCCTCACCAGATCCATGTTATGTGGTAGTCTTCCCCCCTTGCACAAAATCAAATAGATCACACACACATTGCTCATATGAACCTCGTTGTATCCAAGGACACAAAGATGGAAAATGACAGTAGGATGTAAACGTTAACACAATGTAAAAAGACCAGATTGATACTTTGTGATAAATCAAGATTTTTTTTTTTAACAAAACAAAAATCAAATAAATCAAGAATTAATGGCATGTTTAATTTCTCCCTCAAGCGATTCAAATGCAAAAACAGATATCTCAGTTTTTACATTATGCAATATCAACTTTTAAAGTGCATATGACACATTAGACACAATCTTTGCTAAAACATAGTTAACACAATCATATACTTAAGATTTTGCACACAAAAAAAAGTTTTTATTAGTTTGACATGTTTCCCGATTTTACCAATATCGTTCCAATCAACCAAGAGACGGAAGCTGTCCCCGTCACTGCACGCTTCCAAAACATTAAAGATGGCGGCGTAGCAACGGATACACTGTTTTCTTCTGCTCTTTTTTGTCTGTTTTAAATTATTTGGAAAATATAAAATCCCTAAAACCAGAGCAATAAACAGTGTTGGAAGCATTCCTCGTGAAAAAGGACGTTTTTGAAAAGGTTTCCTGCCCCTTGCTCCTCCACCATATCCAGCGTTGCTCTAATTGGTTGATCCCGTCTGTCAGTCACGCCCACCGGGAAATCACTGCGATCACGCTCACTCCCAGACTACATATCTTTGAGAAATCTTTGAAAAAGCATGTAGTTTGGCAGGCCGGCAATAAATATATATATCTGAGAAAAGCATGAATACTTACTCTCTAGAAATGTTCAAAACATAGCATATATTCAAACTGGAAGGATGATCCCCAAATAGGTGACAGGTACATTGGTAAATGAAGTGAGCAGAGAAGAGATGGAGAAAGAACTAGGAAAATGTTCGAGGATAAGACTGATTGCTCTCAGTGTCTGCACCACAATTTTTCAGTGCGCTGGAAAAAGCAAAGCCTTCTGCTGATGAACGGTAGTTAAATATCACATCTGCCTGCTTGGGAAGAGTACTGTGTATGCAAAAGTATGGAGCATATATTCAGCATCTCGAACAGATTTACATATAGGGTTAATATTGTGTGTGCTCAAGAAAAAGGTTGGTGACCCAAGGGTGATGCACAGTAGAGTGGATAGTGCAAAGTGATAAATGGTGAAATGTCTTCAAGAAGAGGAGCCAGAGCCTCTGGTGAAACAACTGGAGGTATTCTCAAATATAGAACCCTGTGAGCAAGTTATTGATTGAAAGCTGTTTGATGTCTGGATTGAGATACAAGTAATTTTGTTTACTTATATGTGAATCTTCTTGGTTTAAAAATAATTTAACTGGACTACTAAATCCCAGGAGCATCCTTCTGGCAATTTGTTCTCGTGTACGTGTACTTATATACAAGGGTCACTGGGTTAATTTTATACTCATATTTCTGTCCCTCTATGCCTTCCATAGAAATTAGTCAAAGCATCCAGTAGACTAATGGTTATTCATGGGTTTAACACAGTGATGTAAAACGAGAACCGTAGCAATTAAACATCTTTTGAATGGTGAGAAGTCTTTTAAACGGTGTCCATAACAGGAAACCCATCCATAGCTTTTTCTTTTATAGATGAGAATCATTTGTACAGGATTACCCTCCTATAATGTACTATTAAAACACATTTCCTCCAGTTCTGCTGATTCAAGTCTAGACCATAAGGCTAATTATCAAAATAAGTCAACAAAAGACTCTCTATTTTTTCAAAAACATAAGCTATTGAAAAGATGCCACAACAGTAAAGAATGTAATCTGGTTTATTACTGTCAAAGTCTTTCAATCATCTGACACGGAAAAGTTGGTGGTTCACAAGGCCAAACCACACTGCCCTCTGTAATGACTCATCATATCACACATAATAAATGTTAGGATTCTTCCAGGTCATTTTCCTCACAAATTAATTCCCTCCATTTCCCATTAAGTGTGCTGCAAATGTTTAATAGGATTTCCACAGTCACTGGTCCAAAAGATTGCACCCTCCCCTCCTCATTAGCTTAATATGAAACTACAGTGACGGACAGCAGCCGTATGTGTCCTCTGGTACAAGCGACAGTCCAGATAGATGGATAGATATTCCACACACATACACGCACGCACATATATATCATTGTATTATACTGTATCTTCTGCTGCTTTTTCTTACCTTTTTTCTATGTGTACCGGTATTTGTCTCCCTTTTACCAAACCCACTATGATTATTCATTAGTTAATATAAATCTTAAGAAAATGTGTCTTTCAAATATGTACTGTGGTCAACTTTTTTTTCTAGCCTACATCTTACACAAAAGGATCCGTCTCATAGGATACTCTACCCACAGATCTTGACTGAGACATTTCTCTGTATACAGTATGTTCAGTTTCTTCAGATGTTATCTCTTGCTCTCTCCTGAAACACGTCTCATACTTCTGCTGTTCTATTTCCAGCGTAAAAGTGGTGCTAACTCCACTGCATAGAAAAAAAAAGAAAATTGCCCAAAGAAAGTTAGCTTATTTGATGATACTGGTTTATTCACTCACAAAAGTGGTGTACATGTTAGAGAGGTGTCGGTTTGGGGGCGTGACTGAGCCCTTCCTTTTGTGTTCGTCCTGTTCTCCGGCCTCTCTTCCGCTGGCTCCAGAGAAATAAAGTTGACTCACTTGCATCTTTTCTCGCCACACAATCTCCATTTCGATCTCGTTTTACGGTTCTGGAAATGTCACCATTCCTGCGGCATTACGACCTCAGCATCTCTTCCAAATAAGGACATTTTCAAATTCAATTGAAAGTTTTTGTCAATTTGATGGATCTACACTCACCTTCTCAACTGGTTGTGGGTCGGGGCCTTTCATCACTCTAGGATGAAGCTGAAAGAAAGTATTTTTTTGTGTAGTTCGCCATGTTTTTTACCTCCATTTCAGTGTCTGCACGTGTGTTTTGTCCATTGCAATGGATAGGGACTCGCGTATGCCCTGTCAGACCTCTCATTGGGGGATGTAGAGCTTTTTGTGCATTTTTGTGTGTCCCTGGACCAGTTTGTGTGTCATGTGTGTTGTTCCCCCAGAGTTGATTGGATTGCATTTACAGGCAAAAGGGCTGGATGGATGAGCAAAGCAGCATCAGGCCGGTTCAGACATAATCCTTGTGTGTGTGATCCACGGGTTTTGTGAGCTTGAGCCCTTCAGTGTTTCAGTGTAGTTCGAACTTACCAATAGATCCCTGTATTTAGTTCTTTCAGAGCACTGCATGAGTGGACACGCTGTTTGTTGCTTATAACACCCACTGCAGCAGTAATCACTGGCTCACTGAGCTGTCTTTGTCAGTGTGGGCAGTTGGATTCCTTTTAAGAATGAGCAGATCAAGACACGCGATCTGCTCATTCTTAAAAGGAATCCAACTGCATACACAATTAAGAGGCTTCAAATCTTGGACTTGATGACTTTGTGTTATTTACTTGGACTCCTGAACATATAGAAGACTCGCACTTGACTCAACAAGATCTAAGTACATGTTTTGACGGGACATGGGGAGTAACTGTCCATGGAGTATTGGTCCACTCCACACTGTGAGGCAAGAGGGCTATAAACATTTAGCCATTCTTGTCAACAAGTAAACCATTCGAAACCTTGTGCAAAAGAGCAATAAATATTGATGAGTTGAGTGTTGCCAGTAGTCCATTACTAAAGTAATTACTGAAGTAATCCACTACTATAATTAGATTGTTTAAGATTGAGTAATTCAATGGATTACAATATTACAGTTTTTGACCGTTGCTTGAACACTATAGACCCATGCTTAGACTAAAGTAACACATCTTGAAGCTTTTGTTACCATACCTCAAACACATGTACCCATACCTTAAACAAAAGCGCTGCATTGCACTCTAGTTCTGCAACACATTTACTCCTTTATGCAACACACTTGGTCCGGCATACTACACTCTTCATACATAAGACACTTTGCTCAAAAAGGAAATCTCAGGGTGCCATTTGGAAAACACATGTATCCAAAATACAAAACACATCGGGTAATTGCAACAACTCAAATACACACCTGAAGGCACTGACTTGCAAAACTGAACTCCAATCAGCCAGCTACAAAAAGCCTCAGTTTAGCCATTTAAACAACTTTGCCACTTGCCAGCATTGATGGAGGGAGAGCGAGAGGCCACAGAGCCCTGGAAGTGACACACACAAAAACATTTTGGTGGGTGGAAAAAAAAAAAAATCTTTTCTTTTCTGTTTTTTATATTTATTTATTTTTCACCACATATTATCTTGGGGGAACGAGATATTATGTCGGGAGAATTTTTCTTTGAGGAAATATAAAAATAATATATTTTTTTCACATCACAAATTATTTCATCCCTCCTGAAAATATGCCTTCTGAATAAACAGTGAAAAGTCAAAGACTGCAGTGTTTTATATAAAATAGACTAGTGTGTTCCCCGATCTGAAAGTGTATGCATATGATGCAAGTATGTGTCATTTTGTCATCAGAGTTACATTTTGACAAAGGAGTGTTAGGTTTTGATAGCAGAGTTTCAATTTGACACAGATGTGAATGGTATATTTCCCAGTGTTGTGTCATGTTTACTTATGTGTAGAGTTTTGGCACAATGAGCAAAGTTTTGCAAAATGTGCTCAAGCAACGCGCAAAAACTGTAATATATGATATATTATAAAGTAACTATGGATGACTTTTTGTAATTTTTTGACAGCTGAAATCGTCTTATTGCTCATAAAATGTCAGAAATTTAGAACAACAACTCTAGACTACAAAGTCTGACTGGAAATACAGACATTACTTTGAGTTTGTAGAGGAAAGGATACTGCAGTCCAATGTTCTCACATGTGAAAAACTAAGTGGGGCAAACCTAAACAGCCTGGCATGATAAACTGCAGTAGGGTATTGATGCTGAAAGTTATTTAGATGTATGGCTTGCTTCAGCTTGTTTCATGTAATATATATGTAAAGTTAATATGGTATTTTATTCTGATACTGGAACAAATACATTTTGCCGACCTCAAAGTGAAAGACTGTTTACACATAGATGTTCACCTGCAGTGCGCACTGAGCGTGCTGCGTTTGACCAGCTGTTGAGCTCTAAGCTCTCATTGTGAGAGCTGCTTTCATCTCAGGCTGCAGCTCACTCTCTTTATGGAGAGGGTGGCTCATGGCCAGTGTGTGTCTGTGCTCCTGCATCCGCTGCATAGAGAGGATCAGATCTGGAACAACTGATGTTGCAAGAGAACATTGTCTCATCCAAAAGGATTTGGCTAATTGGTAGGGTTTGGGCAGTGCTGTAACGTCTACATACAGAATTAAGTCTTTCTTTGTTGTTGTAGTTAGGATATGTTTAGCCTTGAACATTAGATGAAAACATTATTTGAAAAACATATCACATCCTTGTTCTGTCAAAAGTCAAAAGGCCTGTGACCATAGCATCTGAACGTATGAGGGACATTAGGCAGATTATGATGCGAGTTTCTTTACTGAGATTGGATTTTGTGTTTGTGTATGGAGAGAGAATTGTCTGAGCTGCTGCTGTGCCTGTGCATGTTTATGTATGAGAGGGTATGTTACTGACATCTTTACATGCACTTGCAAAAGCTGATCTGCTGTGGCCAGCAATCACTCACCATGTCACACTCTGATGTATCATTAAACCTGACCCCAGAGGCCACAACTCCAGTCACTGTCTATTTCACGCTCAGCATGGTCACTCTGTAACATTTTCAACATTCTCTGATAATGCTGCTACATTTTCATTGCTTTGCCTTTGTTTATTGCTTAAAATGCAAATGCAGAGGCATCAGCCATTTCTAAGTAGCTAAAGATACTTTACAGTGAGGTTTCGTCTTTTGTAGATAGCTCTATAGTGTGTGAGGGAGGATGATAAACTTCTCACATATTGACAGGTATAATGGCGGATAAATGCTAGGTATGGCAATAGCATGTTCTTACCTGTTTTATGACTAAAGGCATTGCTTGTCATCTTGTCACTCTAAACTTGAAAGCCAAAGAGCTGGAGGAGAATTGTGTTGAGAATGAATGGATCAAAACATCTGTTTCACTGATAAGAAAATTGATGTAGTATTTATTTTTTTGACAAAAAGACACGCATATGAAATATACCCATTGTTGTTACACTCAAGTGTAAACTAGGCTATTTGTGAAATAAGCATTATTTGCATGTAATAATAATGATAATAGTAATGATAATAATAACAATGCATTAGTCTTATATAACGCTTTTCCAGACGCTCAAAGTCTTACATATGCGTGTGTGACATATGCCTTTTCCATGTACACTTTTTCAGGCCAAGTAAAGGCTAAATGTTGCATTTAGCAAACCATATCGTCCCCAAAACACTTTTTTCTTTTAATGGCGCTTCATCAACTTATTCCTCTTAGAAATACAGTGTATTTATAAACCTCTACTCTATGAATTAAAACGCTCAGATTAATTCCATGTCTTTGACAAAGTGTGGCGGGATCTTTAAGCCACAATTCTGTGAATCAAATCAAATGTTTGAAACAGGAAAAGATGACCCAAATATGTCAGTGTTATAGACAAAATCCTTAGCCATTGAAATGCCTTGAAATTGAAGTTTTGAAAAAGATGACAGTTTCATTACAGGGCAAAATGGAATTGAATATATAGAGAAAATTATATGTCCCTTACAAACTTTGTGAAAGAAGACACTGAACTGAATACAGCAGTAATATTTGTGCAACAAATTGTTTGTTTGATTTTTACACTGATTGACATTGGAACATTTGTACGGAAAGATGTGTTGCCACAGCAAGAGAATGAGCGGAGAGAATATTTAGAGTGTATTTTATTTAGTAGAACATGGCATGGGCAAAAAGGAAACATATTCACAAACACATCTGGCTGATATACAAATAGCAGACCACCCTCTCTGAGAAGTCTCGTTACATGGACAGACATCCAAAGAACAACTTTCCATAATGGACCTTCCATGTTTCAAGTGCAATACAATAAAGTGTATTCATTGTTCAGCAGTCAGTCCTTTGTGAAGAAGAGATATACTACCGAATCTAAATTGGTTTACCGTACAAACTAAGATGATAACTTGGAATGAGATTATATCAGTCATTTCTTTGTTTATTAGTGTCTTGTTAAGTGTCACTGTTAACATGGACTATGGGTCTGCTTTACAACATTGGCTGAATAGAAGAGTTTTGCTTTTGCTCTGGTGTCCGAGCATGCGGTGCACCAGAAATGATCTAATACCTTCACAACTTGTAATGTCCCAGCCATGCACAATCTCCCCCAGAAACAGAAATGAACTGTTTACTGTGTACGCAGTGATATTAAGAGAATTCTTTAATGCATTAGTTGGTACACCAGGACCTCAGGTGGTTAAAATGTGCTTTTGTAAAACCGGGTTAATTCATTTTTCATCACAGCATGCGGCATGGCCGCTTCAATTAAACATGCTTGGATTTTGTTGCCAAGGGTATATAACCTAATGTTTAAATGCAGGCTACGTCCATGTTTCGTTACAGTGTAGGACCATGTCTCTGTTATGTTCCTGCGGAGCTTAACAGTCCCGCCCACCTTAAAACCCACGTTTCTTAAAAAATAAAATCCCATTTATTAATCACAATCATCCCAGAGAGGGAGTAAAAAGAACAATAATAATATTGATAGTTTAAAAGAATTATCATCTATGTGGTATCTCATGAATTTGAATATTAGCAACATTATTATCCGGAAATTCTTAAAAGCATTTCACTGTATTTGCAAGTTGGAATTATTTCCTTTGAAAATAATCATGCTATATAGTCAGTAATTACCAGCTGATAAGCCTCCATTGTGCCCATGATCTTGTAATCATTTTTTTCCGAGGTGGGTGGGGCTGTTGAGGTCCATTACGGGCTTTGAGTTTGGCTAACACCACCATCATAGCTTAGCCTTCTGCTCAGCGTTAACATTTAAGTACACATGAAATCCCAAAGCAAGAATATACAGACTACAATGAACAGACTGCAGTAGTGCGTCAGACCCATAGTTTGTTATGGCCATCTGAAAACAGCTGCACCATACACGTACCACTGCGCTAAACCACACAGAGATGTTTTTGCATAGACATCAATTCAAGTCAAACTCATGCAAATGGATGGAGGACACGCAGACAATAAAGAAAAAAAAATCACAAAAAGTGAGTGCATGTGATGGACAGATTCATGGTTAAACATTGTTTCCACAGTTCAATTCAGTTCAACAAGGTTATCCGGCTTTATAAAAATAAGTGAGCTTGTTACATAAACCACGTTATTTTCAAAACAGAAAGATAACAGATAGATCTAAGCATTAACAACCCATTCAGTAATATTTTGAGCATTTGTTGAGCAGTGTATCCGTGACAAGTAGCTACTAACCCGGCCGGCCCTGCAAAATATTGCTTAAGTTCACAAAGTCCGTGAAAGGCAGTCAGTGCAACGGCCAAGGCCTGTGTATGTTTATTGGAAGTTGCGACCATATGTGTATTTACATGTGAATGTGTTAGTGAGGCCAAGCAAACATGCAGCATTAGTCCCTGACACCCCGTTCAGCACCACACAGAATGTCAGCATTGACAAAAATAACAGAAGTCAAATTGCTCCTTTCCACAGTAAGTGTCTCATCCACAGAGCTACAACAAGGCATTGTATTTTGAGTCTAATTTATCCACACTGAGATCCTGGTTAATTGTGTGTTACATGTGATGTGTGACTAATATGAACTTCTTCAAAAACTCGTCTATTTCTCAAGAGGAATGTGTTAGAAATATTACAGACATAGTTGTGTAGAGCCAGCACAGTAGGTGCAAAAGGCTAAAGTAGAATTAGTTGCAAAAATATTTACAAAATAATGCACCAAACCGTAGGTAGTTCCAAAACTGAAGAAATGTATTTTTGTTGTTGATTTACTATTGGTACAGCTCTCTGTTAGTTCAAGCTTGAATAAATAAAGGTTATTGTGTTGCCCAGATTCATGAACAATTATTTACTTTATTTTAGCTCTGTGCATGTAGACATTTCACTCAGAATGAAAAACAAAAAGAATCCAGTTTAAACTAGCATAAAGGCTAACACAATAGTAGCTACAGTATATTTTTCATAAAACAAATGTTTGACAAAACATTTCTGATTTCTGTGAATGTAATACTTAATAAGTTAAAAAATAATTTACACAATACATTTCAAATAATCTGTCAACAAACACAAAGAGTGGAAAAAAGCAAAAACATATTATTTTAATTTGTTGTAAACTTTATCAAACATACTACAAAAGAATGGCCTAAAACAGCACACGTGTCTAGTCATGTACAAGTTGTACAAAGGCTGCAGTTCAGCTCTGTGTTAGTGACCAGTGATAATAACTCTGACGGAGAATGTCTTATTAGTTAATAAATACGACGAGAGTACACAATAGAGTTAGAAGTGAGGAGCAGACAGAGAAAGCTCAAAAGTCTCTATGGCTTTTATAGGCTTTGTGGCCCAAACAACCTTCAGTATCATCAAAGCAAGGCTACATTTACCAGTGCCAGTCAGTTAACATGGGCAGAGCTTCAGACAAGACTTGAACAAAAAGGAAAATCATGGGGTATTTTTGGAAAGCGGGAACAGAGAGACCACTAACCTGTGGAGTTTACTTCCCTGTCACATTGTTAAAAATACTTATTTTATAATAAGTGACTTTTTATTGGAAATGAATGTCTGTTTAGTGCCCTGAGTTTGGTATTTCAGATGTACAGAAGTAGCCATTTAAACATTTATTATTGGACGATACAAATGTAATAAATTCCTGTTTGATTTAAACACTTTAAAGCAGGGGTACCTGATAGCTCCATTTTCAAAAAGGAGGAGGTAGTGGAGTTTAAAATGTTAGCCGTATCTTCCGCTCATTTCTCCTTCACAGTCCCTCCTGCACATTACGAGTGTTAATTAATAACGTACACCTTTCGAAGGTGTGTATGGCTTTGTCAGACGGCGTAGCAAAGCAGGGCGGACTGGCATAGAAATGAATTGAGGTGATTTAGTGTTTACTGTGTTTGCAATTTAATAGAAATAGCCGATGTTTAAAAACAGACCCCAAAGGATGGCCTTGAAACTGACTTCATATTATGTTACTGTCCACCCTGAGTATTTTAGGTGACACTGAACATGAGGCGATTCAGCTAATACAACTAAGGGACTTGGCATTAAATGTAAAAATATAAGATTGTCTTTTCTGCGTTTCATATGACATATACTGCAGCTTACAGTTGCTCAGTAGTAAAGGTCTGGCAGTGTGCAACAAAGTTTGGTCTGCTTCAGCTACAACATTTACGTACAAGGCAATAAACGTAAGCTGTATGTGTTCAACTAAAATATAGATAATCTTACTACATGGACTAACAAGCATCACTACGAGATCCCATGTTCAATTGTACAGAAACTGAAAGGCCAGGTGGGGGATTTTCTCGCGGGGTTAATATACACGAGGCTAAATTGCGGTCTAATCAAATGCAGAGGGTTAATTTGTCGACAGGGAATATAAAAGGAAACAGATACGGCCTTAAATACTGAGTGAAAAAACAACATAATTAATATGCAGTTATTTATATGCAGATAATCTGTTCTAGTTCCCACCTAAGTTACTAGTGGTGAAAATAACAAATTAGTTCTATATCATTTGTGACCGATGTTTTAAAAACAATTATTTTATCTTTATTATCAATCAATTATAAGATCTATCAATCAACTTTCATCTATCAATTATAAGATCTCCAATTTCAATGTATTTCAACAACTAAACATTAAAAGTGTTCTAGTCTGTCTGAGTGACCTGGCTCAATATAATCTTATGCAATAATCACGTGGTTATGGCGGTTCTATAAAGCTGTTTCCAATCATCCCATGGAAGTGATATGATTGGGGGAAACACATGCGCCATATAGAGGAGTGGGGTGACTATTTATGAATGGGTATGAAAAGCTCTGCCCTGTCCACTGATTAGTACGGTGCAAACTTCTGTCTCTCTGGTTTCTTCATGCCGTTGGCCGTGGATGAGATCTTGGCAGTGTAGGAAGCCAGAGCTGCCGCTGCGTGCGCTGAGACGGGAACTGCCGTTCCTCCTGCTCCCGGCACCGAGCCCGGCATGACGGGACCCCCTATGGCTGCGGCTGCTGCTGAGGCGGGAGGGGTGGACAGTGCCAGGTAAGGGATGGATTTGACCCCCAGGAGGCTTGACAAGGGGAGGGCGTATGGGGCGCCCAGGATTTGAGCGTGGGACAGTGTGGCTCCCATCGCTGCCAGGGGGGAGGGAGAGGACGAGGCGGTGGGGGCGGGCTGGGTGAAGCTCATGGTCAGGTCAACGGGAGACGGCATGGAGGAGGACTGGGCCGTGGATTTGGCCGTCTCTAAACTGGGGGAGGGTGGAGGGAGGGAGAGGAGCAGGGACAGGGGAGACAAGGTCAAAGGGAGGAGGATGGAGAAGGGTTAGAAGGGGTTAAATCAAAGACATGTTAAACTAAAATAATTCAAACTCAAAGGAATATCTTGGAGAGTTGAAATCAAAACAAAAATGAAGTCAAATCATAAGACGGGTGTGTACCGCTGGAGGTTGCAACAGATTATTGTAGGGGATTTGGCTGTACGGATGGGTGGGGTGTGCTGTATAAGTTGGGGTGATGGCTCGGGAGGGGGCTTTGGAAGAAGGGAACAAAACCATCAGAGTTTATTAGGGTGTTTGGTGAAAGATGATTGTGAATTCATCACATACAACCCCCACAGTCTTCAGGGGATCAATTATCTCGAGTCGTTTTGGGCTACGGCAGGACCCTACATCTCTGACAAGGAAAACAAAAAACAGCACTTCCCCACCAGGGAAAGTTCATCTATGTATCACCTGTGGGTAAGATGCCCATTTCCTCTGAAAACATCATAGGAAGTATATTTTTCTTCTTGAAAAACGCTGTATGAATTCACCCAACATTCCAAAGTTGTGCCAGTTCACATCAAGTCACTCATCTCCGGTCTGTCACACTGGAATTGTTCTAGTAAGATTCTCATGCCATATTATGTTACGTATATAAAATATTACTGAAAGGAAAATCAATTTCAATCCAGAAACTTAAATGTAGTTGAATTGGTTAGAATGTTTTTTATGTTGCCCAAACTGATACACTGATAATATTCCTCTAAACTATGGATGGAGCAGAGTTTGATGCGGTAATGCAAATGACTGCAGTTCTTGCCTGACCAGTAGAGGCCTGTGATAAAGCCTTGATCTTGTGAAATGATAGGCATTAATAATCTTACTGTTTGATGTACTCATATTTGCACACTGCCGGCGTTCATGTTCACAGTGGAGGAGCATGTTCCACTGCTGATGTGTGGGGCGATATGAGGATATTGTTCTCATGCCGATCAGCTTTGAACAAGCTCTGTTTGATTAATGTCTACAGCATATATGATGCGGAGTCATCAATTTTCTTCTTTTACATTTAACTTGTCTCAGAATACAACTGCAAGCACCATCTCGGTAACAAAAGCAGAGCAGATAAGCTGTTTGAAAGGGGAGACCATGGTTTTAAATGGCAAAACGAAGCAATTCTGTTTTCAGCTCAACAAAGTGCAACTAGACTCAAAATACATATAGAGATATACCATTGACTGATGTAATTGTGAGAGCTTGACAAACTGAAGATGCAACGAGGGCAGTTCTAGAGGAGACTGCTCTGTGTGAGTCCAGTATAATGGAGAGAACAGATTTGTTTTGAATACTGTTGTGTCAGCAATAGAAACCCTCCTGACCTGGCATTTCAGACTTAATGAGTGAATCCCCTCAGTTCAACTGTTTATCTGCGTGTGTGTGCGATAGCTGCCTTCATGTAATGTGTGTCTGTGAACGTGCACGTGGGGCGGGGTAGTCAATTATCAATTCCATCCATAGTCTGTCATAGCATTTGCAT
This sequence comes from Neogobius melanostomus, assembly GCA_007210695.1. Lineage (NCBI taxonomy): Eukaryota > Metazoa > Chordata > Actinopteri > Gobiiformes > Gobiidae > Neogobius > Neogobius melanostomus. The sequence continues at coordinate 5,537,950 of VHKM01000073.1, read as the reverse complement.
ATTCAAGCTTGTGGCGGGTGTATTACAGCTCCCTGGCAGAACTCAATGTCTCCCATGTAGCTCATCTGATTGAATGAGCTGCTCTCAGGGTCAGATGCTCGGCTCCATTGCTTTTGAGTTTTTAATGACTCACAAGTGACAAGACCTCAGGATGAACTCCAACAGGGAGATTACATACAAAACACTACATTAGGTCAGAAAAAAGAGAAAAGTTTAAAATATATATTTGTCAATTTAGCCTTTAGACAAATCTCTTGGTTGACTGCATTGACAACTGCATTGTGCCTGTTCACCTTCAGCTGTCAATGTTAGACTTTAAGATCATCAATTTAAATGTGCACTTGAGAGATATTGCGTCATAAAGTAAACCACTACAGACTGCAAAACATTCAAAGTTAAGCGAGACTCATCAATTCGTGCCTTGTATTGCACAGTTCTCATTTGGGTGAGGGTAAAGCTGGATCAGGAAATGGTCTGTAATCCATACTTGTTAATTATCTCCCACTCCACACTTGGTAATGGGCTCTAATGAAAACAACGCTGGCTTCAGAGCCTTTCACTTACTTCTCTCCGGTGTAAAAAAAAAAAGAAAAAAAGTAACCCGACCATTTTTGGGGAGAAAGTCTGCTCAAATAAGTCTTTAATCTCAGTGCTCATTTGGAAGGCATGAGAAAAGTAAAACTTAACAAAGATGCCAAAAAATACATACATAAATAGATCTTTTGAGCGAGTTTTCAATGCAGACCACCCTGTGTAATAATTCTCTATCTACTAGTATGGCCTATGCACTTGCCTGGATACTTACCACGAGGTGATGAGGTACTGTGCCAGGTTAATGGCGATTGGCGTCCCGGTGATGGTTACGTGCCGGTCACTGGTGCTGTCCATCTGACTGCCGATCTTGATCTGAGCGCCCGACACCTGCCGGATCTCGTTTATCTTGGTGCCCTGGCGACCAATGATGGAGCCGATCAACTGTGGGTAACAGACAGGAAAACGCAATTAGCATTGATTAGCATTAGCATTGATTAGCATTAGCATCCTCAGAGTTATCTTCCCACAAGCAATTTACCAAACGGTTGCCTATTCAGTTTGCTCAGGAACAACGGTTTGGCGCAGCCCGGCATGGCTGCAGCATGAAGGGTTATCATATTCTCTTTTGCTGAAGCAATGTGACTGAATTGGTTGCACACAGAGACCAGGGACATAACGCGGTGAAGGATCAACTAACGAACAGCCAATTAACCTCAATTACACAAGCCATTAGGTTAACTTGGATCACTACCCTCCGTATAAAGAATTAATTCAATTCAGTGTTTGAGCTTAATTACCGCTTTGTTTACGTTACGCGAGAGGCATTGGCAACGGCTGATTATTTACACTTTAATGACTTGGATCTTATTAATGACTTGTAATTTACGAGTCAGTAATAAAAGAAATATGGATTTAGGCTACAAGTTGCAAATCCATTTGCTTTTTATTATTCTAAATGGTATTAGAATGGTAAATCACATAGTTTCTCTGCAGCTGCCTGGCCAGTCAGCAAGTCTGGCATTCAGTTCAAAAAGCAGGAGACCGAGAGACCGAGAGTCGCAGCCAATCGTCCATTCATCTATTTTCTTCCACTTGAAGAAAATCATTTCCTGTCTAAACAGGAAATGATTTATCCGATAAGCTTTTTATTGATCCAATAAGAGATGCACATTTTTAATATGTCACTTAAATAATGACGACCCTCTCAAAACCTGTATCATTCAGAACTCATTTTGTAACTTCTGGAACTAAGAGAGTCCAACGGTCATTCTTTTGATTTAAAAAAGATGGCGCTGTTGGTGAGTTTACTGTGTGATTCTGTTTTTATTAGTTCTTTTTGAAAAACGCAGCTTTGTTTGTTTCAGACCAAGCAGATTGGTTTATTCGTCTGTCAATCACCTCCATCGTAACTTGTGGAGATAATGCTGCGTCCTAGATAGGGATGGGAATCTAGAACCGGTTCTACAAGTAGACCCGGTTCTGTTTGAGCAAAGCATCGGAACAGTACGTCTACTTCATTATCGATCCCTCTTATCGATGCTCCCGCTCTGAAAACACTTTTTGCGCCGCGGAGCTAGACGCACGTGCGTAATGACATAGTTCTCGAGTCTGTTGACGCTTCGAACAGAGGCGTAGCTTGCCATAAGGCAAGGCAGGCAGCTGCCTGGGGCCCCCAACTGTGAAGGGCCCCCATGCACCAACCCGTTGTTCAGATACCTGCAGTAAACGCTTGATATATACAGCCTTCCTAGTGATTTTGGTGACGCAGTTACATCATCTCTCCACCAAAGCTCTGTGGCGCTGTTTATCCCTATCCTGCTGCATGCTTTAGTGAGTCATGGATCCCTAATGTTAACTTTGAATGAGCAGTGGACAGACTTTTTTACTCATGGCTCCACCAGATTATATTTCTAATAGTGAAACCAGTTTATTGTAACTCTCTTCATGACCTAAAGAACCTCAGCCTTCTGTTCTGAGGAAAACTTCTGCAGAGAACTGCATTATGGAGTTTTCAGGTGACCCGCTCCTGCCCAAATGACATCCTCTCTTCCAGTGCGCAGTACACCGATCGGCCACTAGAGGGCCCCCAACCGACATTCTTGCTTGGGGCCCCTTGGTACCCTTGCTACGCCACTGGCTTCGAAGTAAGCAGGGAAATCGGCCCAATCTCAATTCTACCCCTTAGCCCTCCACTTCGCCTTTCCCCTCCGTTTTGCGCGTTCACGAGAGACGAAAGAGTGTCGTCAAAACAGTCCATTGTTATAAACGGAGTTCTACGTTTTCGCTTTGCTGCTGCGAACGCTCCGTTTATTTTGTGCTGTATTGCTGTTTCTTTCCAAACTTTCGATACGCTCGCTGTTTCCCTGCGCCGCTGTGACTCTGAGCGCGGATCCGAGACTGTCTGTCCCCGGTCTGAGCGCACCTCGGCAGCCCCCGCTCAGGCCCGGGGCTCAGAGCGGAGCCTGTGAGCGCACGGTCTACCTCTACCCATCTCCGCTATGAGTGCGCAGTCAGACAAAGAGCGGTTCAGAAGCCCCTTATGAGAGACCAACAGGCCCGGTTAGAACCATGAGGCCGTCCTTCTGTGGATCCACAACCTGCAGGAGGAGCCATAGGGGCTGGTGCAATGTGATTTGGGCAGCTCAGACGGCTGCCGCCACGACCCGGCAACGGACAAGTGGAAGATGATGGATGGATGAATGCTATTTGAATATACTTTTGAAAGTTTATTGCATAAAATGCATGAATTTTAGGTTATTTTAGTTTTATTTTGATCACAAAACATTGCCTTTTTGGATACAGTAAATAATAGTTTTAATTGACCATTTTATGGATTATAATCAACACCCTTCAGGTAGGGGTACACGGAGTATAAATAGAAGGTTCAAAAAGGTTGGGAACCACTGTCCTAGACTACTACTATGTGTTAGATTAGGATTAGGAAAAACTAAACTGGAAAAGATTAGGAACCACCTTCAGTCTGACAAGTGACAACCCAACCCCCCCCCCCCCCCCCCCCCCGCAATTACCTTAGAGAATATAAGCTCAAATGAATGAAATGTTTATTATAAATTTGCACTGACATCTTCATCATGCGATCGCCACATCACAGCGGACACATTTATTGGAAATGGTCCCGTATGCCGCTCTGCTATAGTGCGTTATGAATATGAAGTTGACTTTTTCTTGGAAACTGATCCTGAGTACTGTTTCACAGAACACAGAATAAAAGTGGTAAATTGAATGTGAGAGTGACTAAAGCTTACCCACAAACACCAACTGGACTACAAAGATGAATAAATGAAAAGGATGACCCAATGATAACTGTCTTTCAGCTGTCAAATGATCATGAAGGAACTTTTTGATTCACACTCTAATGAAGACCCTGCCAGAGAAGGCTCCAGCTAAGACTCGCTCTCTCCTCATCTTTGTTCGTTTTATCCGCTCATGACCCACTTCTTTCTTTTACACAAACTTTCCTTCCTTCCTCCCTTCCTTCCACACATTTCCCATTACTGCACTACTTCAATGTTTTCCTTTAATATTAACCCTACTCATTAGACTTGTTTTTGTCTCCCTACTTTTTGAAACGCTTCCCAAACATTCCTATCTCTACCAGTCAGTCCACCAGCTGAGATGGGGGTCGATCCGGTCTGGCCTAAAGTGGGCTATTCGTGGAAAGGCTGCTGATAATTCAAGTGTATGCGCCCACAGTGGAGCCCTTTTGGCACAGCAGCGGACAGAAGACAAAGTGGTCCAAGACAACAACCAGGTCAGAATCCACCTTTAGCCGCTGTCTGACCCCACAAATGATCACACTGGATCTGAACGTGTCTCTTTTGGGCCATAAGCACCGATAGACACATACCAGCTGTTGAGAACGTAAGCCAGGTCTCACCTGCATTAAACACCACAGAAACTCGTCATGTAGGTTTTTATTGTTTTTAAATGTAATTGAAAACTGTTAGCAAGTACTGTTTGTCTAAAGACCGACCATTTAATCACTTACTGGCATTGCATAAACTGTGTTACTTTGCGAAACAAGATCAATTCTTGCTCTCATCTCAGAGTGCTTCATAATATAAATCAGCCTGGCTTCTGCCAGGTTATAAACTCAGGGCAAAGGATCCCTGATCCTTTAATATACTTTTACATTTTGAACATGTCATTTTTACCATGAGAACTGGAAGGACATAGGCAGTCGACATTCATGTAGTTCGATATTTCCCCTGAGAGAAAATTACATTCTTAATCTATGTAATTTTTTAAACTGTTAGTGTGTCCTGTGTTTTATGCAAGAGTGTAGTTTGTAATTGTCTCAGAGTTAATGTTCTGTTAGTCTCTCTGCTTTTGTATATTTTTTTACTTGACCTTTATTTAACCAGGAAAGTCCCAGTGAGATTAAGAATCTCTTTTTTTCAGGGGAGTCCTGACCCCACAAGGGAATCTATTGTACATGTTTTTAGTAGTAGGGGAAACCTACGCTGACACAGGGAGAACATGCAAACTCCACACAGAAAGGCCCCGTCCAGGTGGGAATCGAACCGGGACCTTCTAGCTGTGAAGCACAAGCACTAAGTGCTGTGCCACCGTGCCGCCTGTGCTTGTTCTACTTGAAAGAATAAATTATAATTGTTAAAAAAAAACATTTTGCAAACATTTACTATATTTGACTGCAACTCAATGTCACAAGGCCAAAGCAGCTTTGTTTGGCTTAAGACCCTTTGAAACCCATTTGAATAGAAAAATAGTTCTATCACTAAAAATAGTTCTATTTAGTGACAGAACTATTTTTTAATTATATCACTAAATTAAAAAATAGTGATACAGTGGAATAATAAGAATTTTGTGATGAATTAACCAAGGCTATCCATAGTTAGCATGGAATAATGGCATAGAAAAATCCCTTTTTAATCAAACAATTATTTGAGATTTTCCCAAGTGCGCAAAGTACAGACAGAAAGCTGCAGAGGACACAGTATCATAAATGAAAGTGACTTGACAGTATTGAATCCATTTGGCAGCGCTCAAATACCTTTTAGCCTTAAGAAAAATAGATGGCTGTGGTCCGGAACAGCAGAGCGAGCTTACAGGGTTGATTGCTTTTAGGATATGAGGTTTTTGCCATCAAGCCATGGTTCCCTTTAAGTGTGAGGTACATTAGTGCTAGTGAGTAAAATCAAGGAAAGGAGGATGAAGAAGATGGGCCAAGGTACTATTTTTGGGCAAATCCCCACTGCCCTTGTAATTTGGCGAGGTTTTAGTGGAAAGGAGCGAAGCAGGGTATGTCAGTCTGGGCTGCAGCTAAATCTCTAACTGAGAGCTATAGGATATCATTAAGCTGCTCTGCTTGTCCCTGCTCAGTGACTCACAGAGGCAGCCTCACAAATACACAGCGCACACACAAAGGGTCTTAAGCCCTATCTGCTCCATTCAAATGGGGTTCATATACCATCACATGGGGCAGCAGGTGTGGCGTGCAAAATGAATGCAAAAATCACAATAAAGCTGAAATTCATTCGATGCCAGGAGATCACAGGCCCTGCAGAGGTGTTCATTATCCAATCATAAGTTCAACAAGCTCTCTCTGCGCTCGCTACTGGTTCTAAATGAGGTCAAAAGCATCGAAAGGTGCACATCGAGCACACTCTACTTCACACACAATATTTAGTGGATGCTCAACAGTCTGCCCTAATGATACAATTCAAACACTAGACTGCAATAGATACTGTCTTGTTTGTGGTGGGCATCTAGTGTCATCTTAGAAATAAAAACAGTATGCCAATCGGCCACTAAAAGCCGCTTTGTGTACACATATTGAACACATGGTTTGTGCCATAGTTTGTACTGTCCAAAGGCCATATTTGCAAAGATAAAGTAAAGATGGAGATGCAAAAAATAAAAGCTTATCTTCACAAAGTTAAAAAGACTAACTAGGTGTCAGACTATTAATTTTTTTAAATTTATTCCACATGTTAAAGTGAAAGTGGCCTGGTAAAGTTTATAAGACCGCAGAACATGAACATAGTTTTCTAATATAGAGTATACATAGTTGATCACATCCGGATGTTCCGAAAAATAGAGGAAAAAAATATCCAAAGTTGGATGGATAATGGATTACTCTGGCTAAGTGACAAATGGCAGGTAAAATTAATATAAAAACATATTTTTTCCAACAAAAAACCCTTGTCTGTATAATATGATTTTTTTCCTCATAAAATATTTGACCTTTGAAGCACCGTCGGGATCAAGATCAAACTAGGACTAATCTAGGTCTGAAAATGGGCCTAAATTGAACTATATTATGACTTAAGTGTAAACTATGTCTAAATTAGTCAATATTTTGGATACTCCATCTATCGCTGCTCTTGAACTTGTTTAACTGAGACTGAGTTTGCAACATAAATCTAATGAATTTAAAAAAAATAATCCCTAAATCAGAACAAAAATAACACCTAACTTAAAAGCATTAGTTTTGCATAAATTAAATGATCCAGTTCAAAAGACTAAAGCCTAAAACTGTGGATGACTTTGAGTACCACCTGAAGAAGTGACGCACACACTCACTGACGGATGGACAGAGAGTTACAGGGCCCGATCTTGTGTTTCAAAACGCAGACTATAGCGTAACATTTTGCGCTGAGTAGGAGCTCCAGACTTAGTGCAGTTCACTATAGGGGCCAGGCACAAGATCTGGCCCTACAAGTCTAGAGACAGAGTTCACTGAAGCAGAAAGAGAGATACAGCCAATTTATGCTTTGAATGGGAAAACACTTGGCCCGCACACTCATGTTTCTATCACATCTTACGCTGAAGATGATCCAAGCCTCAACTCAATTATTTGCTTTGTGCTTCGAGAGCTTTTATTTGGAGCTTGTGCAACAGAAGCAAAGGGAAGTGTGTACAACAATCATGCATGAGAAAAAGACAGGGACTTTTTCTATATAAGCGAGCACTGAACACCACCATAGGAGACTAAAGATGAATGTTCTGCCTCATCTGATCTTATCATTTGGTAAATGGTAAATGGTCTCAACTTATATAGGACTTTTCCATCTTCATTAGGCACTCAAAGCGCTTTACAGCAAGGATCCACTCACCCATTCACTCTCTCATTCATACACCAGTGTACGCAGACACCGGTGATTTCATGATGTTTAATTTTAATGTGAGAGATCAGCATGTTTTTCCCTTAATCGTTGACAAAAACACATTTATTAGCCATAAGAAATCACAAATCACTAAATTGTCAAACTGCAGGGCCCCCGAATCATCGTGCCCTAACAAAACTTGACAAGGATTTGTATTTACACTGTTGGATTCTCCCCCCTTCGTGCTACTGTATGTGTTTGGATGTATGTGTCCTGCTGTAGGAAACCAAATTGCCCTCTGGTGATCATAAAGACTCTTTGACCCTTAAACCACATTTCTCACAGAAAGAATAAAAAACTAAAACAAATTATAATTCATAGATTATTCCTACAACTACTTTAACTCTACAACATGTGAAGGGACAGGAAGCTGAGAGGTGGTCGTGCAAATCTTTAAATCTAAAACTGAAAACGTATTTTTTCTCTTTGATGCTCAAATCTGACATTGACAGAAGGACAGATAGATGAGATAGATAATACAGGCAGGGTGGGTTCTGTACCTCACCGTGGACAGAAAATAGTGATGTTACAAAGAAAAGAACAAATTGTGTACCAACTCCGCTTTTTAATCTCGCTGAGTGCACAGTTTCAAGAATGAGTCATTGGTGCGAATAGATGTTAACCTTTATATACTGGCTCAAATTCTCTGCAGATCAACTGAGACATCACATTTTTGCTGTGATTTCATCAAAAGTGTATCACTTATAGCCATAGTCTCCATCGAGAGAGCAAAACATATAACAATCTGATGCAATGTGTGCAAAAAGAGTGCTCAACACAGTGCAGACAAGTGAGCAGTAAAACGCTGTAGTATAGAGCAGGTTCAGTGGTGTCAAAATGAATAACAGAGTGAGATGATGGAGGAAACAGACTGAGAGGAACAGGCAGAGCGATGGAGTGGTTAGCCCCAGTCTCTAAACAAAAGGTCATTCCTTGGTTGTTGCTGCAGTCAACATGTCCATCTCATCATGTCATGTGCCTTCAATATGACACTGAAGCGATGGCAGCCGACAGTTTGTTGACAAGGAAATACTCACAGCCTCATCTCAATCCAGTGCAAAGTACTCTCTCTATACCCACTATCCTTAGTGGCCCTTGTTTTTATATTTTAATGTTGTTACAGTGGTTGATTTGTGCCTTTTGCGGCTGAAGAAAACCATCTGAAATCTGTTGCAGGTTACAATTGTCATGGGTAAAAAAACAGCAAGAGGAAAATATCACTGGTGACCATGTTTGTCAGATATCAGCAGCCAAACCTGGCCAAAAAACACTTTCCAAACTCGCAGATGTACAACGTGGCAGGAATTTCCAGTGTATTTTACAAAGCCGCTGCACTCCTCCAATGATGCAGGATCTGCCCCCTTCTCACACAGAAATGCAGCTCTGATTACCTTAGATTTTAGTCATTCAAAACCCACATTTTACACCCAAATTTGTTCTTATGTGTACTCAAATACATGTACTTGAGTACTTTTGTACATGTATTATCCATCCAATTCTGCGGAGCTGACATTCTGCTGGTAACATGAGGAAAATACAGTGATTTTTATTGTTTCTTTTTTTATTATGACAGAAATTGTTCTTGATGTGTAATTGATGGGTGCAGTAACATTATGGTTACTTTGTCAGGCGCATTGTATTTCATAAAAAATTGCTCTAGCACATAATGCCAAATACAGTCACTGAAAGCTCACTTGCCATTTATTTATTTATTTTATTAGTTTATTTCAACTGGGAAAAAGTGCAAAAAACATTAATTAAAGATGTTTTGCACTTGATTTAGCTTGAGCTAGTTTCCATCTGCAGTCCCGAGCAGGTGAATTACAATACAAAATGTACATATAAAATGCATTTAACCACTCAAACACAACTATTAATTCATTCATTCAACCATTCACCCATTATAGGCATCGTAAAATTACGACAATAAAACATCACTAAAGGTCATATTTACATTCACAGTTATCTATGCTGACACAACATCATTGTCTTTGTGAAACTGTCTGAAATTTGTGTCCCAAAATGTTTAATTTATTGAACACCTTAATAAATAGTATAAACGTTTATTTTAAAAGGGATACCCTAAATGTCTCGAAGTGTGCACCAGTGCGTACATGTTCTGTTGCTTTCTCTCTCGGTTCAGCCCCGTTATATACATCAGAATAGGATCTACATGTGCCGCCTCACGCGGGTATCAGCATTGTGTTTCTACTCACGTCGTTTGGAATGAGGAGCTCCTGAGATGTGGTCTGAGAACTGGCTTCCACTCCTGAAGACACACAGAGAATACAGGCAGGTTTATTTAGCACAGTTCGTACACAAGGCAATTCAATGTGCTTTATGCTGTAGTTACATACAATTATAAGAAGGCAAAAACATTTATAAATATAATCATTAATTAATTACTTAATAGAGATAACAAGAGTCACTTCAGTTTTTTATGTAAGCCGACGTTTGTTCTAAATACTTGGGAGTTTTATGACAATTTAGGTACATTGATAAAAGCAAAGCATTTGTTTTACTGCAGGTGACAGTTCTGTCCCTTAAGTGAAAGTGTCCGCTTGCAGCTGCAAAGGTAAGTGTGTGTGTTATTGAAGAGAGTGCTCCTAAGGCTCTGCAGTGCACGACTGATGAGTTTTATACCTGGGACATAATGGAATAATCATCCATCCATATCCCGATGATAATTCGCTCCTCTCTCCCCCTCTGTGAACACACAGCTAACATTTGCTTGAAAAAATGGATGACAAAGCCCACATGTTCAACAGTGAGGGAAGTCATTTGAAACTTCATGCATTCTGTAGCGAAATGCATTCAACGCTTTTAAAATAAGCTTCTCTCCTCCAGGTTCAAAAGCTAAAGCTGCACCATTAATTCTATTCATTTTTACTAACTACACTTGTCTTCTCTCGTCTAAAATGGGTGATCTGATAACAGATCAGAAGTAGGGGAGACCGGGGCTATTTGTCATGCGGGGTAATTGGTTACACACATTTTTGCGTGACAAATTTGTGTGACAAATTTGTCACACTAGAGGGCGCTGTACGTTGGTACTGATATATTTATTTATTTATTTATTTGTTTATTTGAGCAGTAGGTTTGCTCAAAAGGAGTGGGCCGAAGCAAATAGCTTATAAGCGCCCAATTAAAAACAATAACATTTACATTAACAATCAAAGCAAGGAACGTAATACAAGATAACAAATCATAAACAATATATAATATGTGTATTAGTATTCCTCTTCTCTTCCCATCATTTTTTTCTCATTTGGACTGAAGACATGAGGACAGGACACATTTGAATTGTTTTGATGCCTTTTATTTCTGTAATGAGAGCTTTCCTTTAGTTTGTGCCTTAAACAAAAGACACTGATCTGAAAGACACCGCTTCGATTTGAGCCGTTTTAGAGCTAGCATGCTAAAGCTGTTTGTTAGCCAGCTTACGTTGATGGTACAGTCAACACTCTGGGTTATTTGTCACACAACTTAGGGGTTATTTGTCACATGGGGAATAACATGGTGGGACATTTTTTCTTTTGTGTCTAATATGTTTTTCTTATCACTTTATTTTAACATTAGCTTTTACAGAGGCTGTATGTTTGGGTCATTTTAGTGAATTTGTACATTTTACACCTCATAGAGCATTTTGCAAAAAAGAAAAATCATTCTAATGAGTGTCATAACACATCTGGCATTGCATTACTTTTTATCTCAAAAAGCAAAAATGTTAGAAAGGATTGTCTAATTTCAAAAACTCCATTAAAAACAATAGTGACAATCAACCCCACACATTGAGACAACTTGCCCCGCATAGGTCACGTTGTCACAGTAGATTTTGTGTGTTTGACGGTTAATAACTATTTATTGCAATATGATAGAAAATGAGTGAGGTCTTCTTCAAGTCATGGGTTCAAGCTTTCATTAATGCAGGTCTGACTCTTGTGGGATTTTCTGTTGAGGTGCAAATTCTAGACAAAAAAAAGTATGACTAATAGCCCTGGTCTCCCCTACATTGGCTTTACATGACTTGACTTAAAAACAATAAAGGTAGTGACCTTTATTGCAAAGAACCTTGATCCATAGTAAACCCTCTCAATATAGTGACAATACATCAGAACTTATCTTTTTAACTTGTTTTTACTGATGTTTGTACTGAGAGTGCTTGGTATGGATGACACACACTGTATGCTGCTCAACACTTGAATTTCCCCAGTGAGAATAAGTAAAGTCTATGTTTATCGTCATCTATCTAATATTGTCGAAGTGAAGCCAATTACTAGAGAACAGAAATATGTTTGGTATTGTGGCCTTTAACACATTCCATACAATGTAAACACAACATGTCCACAAATACAATTCCAGGTCATAAAGCACACAGAATTGTGACAGTGCATAAAGTAGCCTTGAAACAGAAGAAGCAGACAGTAAATCTGGTGCAAATGGGTCCTTGAACACAATACTGTGCTGTCAGACTCATAGCTCCTGTGTCTGTTTTACCCTGACCTCTGCACTTCCTCATGAGGGGCACATTCAGATTGGGACACACAGCTGCACGCGTGTTACATCTATTTTACAGTACATTGCCGGGAAAACAATTAATCATTAAGGTGACCATAACAGAAATAGTAGCTGTCGCAGTCATAATAATAACCTCTAGTTCTAGTACTTAGTAACAGAAGGTTTAGTAGTTTTGCAGTTTAATTGCAAAACAGTTCAGGAGGAACCATACAAACATGTTCTAGGGACTTCAGATGATTTATTATTATTTTCATATTAATATCTGTTTGTTGGCCCACACTCACACTCACAAACACACATTATCATTCCTGCTGGCCTATTGTACATGTTTTTAGTGTTAGGGGAAACCAGAGCGTCAGAAGGAAATTTATGAAAAATCTGTCCCCTAAAAAACCTTGCATTAATTTGACACACTATCATTTCACCTCATTGGTCCCGACTCTTTTTTTGTGTGAACAGCATGTGGCCGAGCCCATAATCTCCACAGGCAGTTTTCTGCTCTGTGGTCGGGATGTTCGCTCGGCTGGATGCTGTTAATATCGCACAAGAATAAGGCCATAACTATACACTTATGAAATGTTGATGAATAAAAGGCTTGTGGCAAAATTAAAGTTCTCAAGAAAAGTGCCTAGGTGCAGTAATTTCAAGTAGCCTACCGGGATAAATAACGGAGAGGCATTCATGGCACGTTGGGTTAATGCATTTATTCAGCAGTAGACTCCCCGTGTTTTGGTGCTGCTGCTGCTGATGAAACTACAGGCAATGGCCGTCGTTGTGCTGTTTTTTTTTTTTTTTTAAAGAAATATGACAATTTATTTAAAATACTGTATGCTGAGAATCATGTGGACACAGCAGAGACACTGTTATAAGATCTACCCAATGGAATAACACTTGACCAAGGAGCACAAAATGTGTTATATGCTGTACACTAGTTACTGTTGTTATAATGTATGTATGCACAATATCGCTGTCTCTTCAAGTTTAGCAAGTTCGCTATATTGAATTGGTCAGTAATCACATGTGCCACATAAAAGAGGGAGACATTGAAGAAGAGAGGAGTGGTGATATGATGTGAGGAAGTATGATGTATTTTCTCATGTGACATGGGACTTATGTGCAGAGTGTAGGCACAGTCACTGACACAAAGGTTCAGTCGGATTAATGTGATATGAGTCTCATGTTTGAATGGTGGATAATGTTTGTGTTTTCCATACCTGACAGAACTTGTGTCGCTGCTTGACTGATGGGACCGAGCCCCTGCTGCTGCATGGACAACTGGTGCAGCTTTGCTAGCTGAAATACACATGCAAATTTACATTTAGGAACAAGTATTGTAATATATAGATATAAAGAAGGATAAAGAAGGTTCAGTTCCTACCTCTGTGTGTGGAATCCCGTAGTGGCTCTGTAAGGCGTATGTCTGAAACAGAGATAGATGGAGGGAAAGGTTAATGCAGGTGTATATGACAGTGAATGGCATTTATACAGGCACGTCACGGTTGAGAATATTGTCTCTTGATTTTAATATAGATACAGTTGAACAGAGAGTGCAGTTCATGGTGGCTGAAAAATGGCTGAAAAAACGATCACGCACAAAAGAACAAATCTGTGCAGAAAATGTGAAACGGAATGAAGAGCACAGCATAACAATTAGAATTTAAGTTCTGCTGTTATCAATATCAATTTGAGCTCATCTGCTCATCTTTAAGGCACTGTAGGGTTTTACCCTACAACGTTTTACCCCGCGTGACAAATAGCCCCGGTCTCCCCTACTTCTGATCTGTTATCAGATCACCCATTTTAGATGACAGAAGACAAGTGTAGTTAGTAAAAATGAATAGAATTTATGGTGCAGCTTTAGCTTTTTGAAAACATAGTCATAGTTAAACAACTTCAAAATCAGCTTTTTGAGAGGGGGAGTAAGTAAAAGTACTCCACAGTGAGAAGCATGAAAAGATGACTTCTGATTCTCCTGTGACTCCTCGCCTTGTTAAGCCTCTGTGTTTATCTCTCGGAGATAGTCATTTAAAGAGCCCGAGCCTTTCTTCAAATCCCAAACTCACTAGACTTCAAAGAGACTGAACACTTCTATGGGCAAAACATTCAGGAGGACAGTGGGCGGAGATGCAGTGTGTGTCCTAAGGTGATGTGCACCTTATGTAACACAACATTTTCAATGGGTCTTCGTGCCGCATTGCCACCGCTGCTGTGAACTCTTGACTCCAACACAGCGATGCACAGACTGTTTGCATGACATAACACTTATAAACAATTATCTGTGTTTTTAAAGCATCATGTTGCTGCGATCCTAATGGCATCTTGAATTCAAAGTCATAATGTGTTGGAAAGTATATGCTATAGATAAGTATGTGATTCTGTGGTACATGTTCAGCTGATGGTACTTAGCCTTCTTCAGACGGTACTCTGGGTCATCTGACATTTAAGACTTTAGTCATTTCAACAGAGATAATTTAATTGATACTAGCAATGAATTTTGGAGAAGTGTTTTCTTTTGGTTTAGGTTTACAGCCAGTTTAGATTTTATTTAACTATCTTTAGAAATGTAGTCCAGGTTTGATTTTTATCTAGGCCTGGTGGAAGGTCAAATATTTTATGAGGTGGTACTTGGCGTGAAAAGTTTGATAATCACTGCCATAGACTATCGTTGTTATTATTTACAGTAGTTAGTAGTTAGTATTTCAGTATTGAATATATGATTATTTGCTGCTTCATAATGACTTTGGAACTGTCTATTTGGATCAAAGTCAAATCTTATATTTTGTAGAGGGGGGGGGGAATCCATATCCTGAAGTAAATTCATGGTAAAATGACATTCCCACTTAAATGTCCTTAACATCTACCCCACTGACTGCATCTCATCCAAACTCATTTCCATCGAATAATATCTACAGATTCCCTCGCTGTGGTAATCTTAATATGCAGTTGAATGTTTAATCCGGGACATGGTTTTGTGTGACAGCCGCAGATGAGGATGTCAACAGCAACCCGTGGAGCGGAGACTACACACACAGGCGATAAATCCTGACGCCTGTTCCCATTACTGCTCCCCACTCCACTCCTCTCCACATGGCTGCTGTCTAAATAATGAATAAAAGCATTAATCGCGCTGCACAGCCACTTAACTCCGCAATAGTCTTCACTTCCTTTCACATAAACCAAATCTCGTCAAATGCGCAGTTTTCATTTACTCTGCTCTTTATTTAACCCAACGCCAATAGTTGCCTTATTTTTCTTTCCACAGCTTACCATCTCCCTCAGATAAGTTCTTTGCCTATATACTTTGAATCTGTCCAAGATATAGATCAAAATCCTAAAATATTTGACCAGAGCTGTGATCCTGATCTGATTGTTGATCTCATGACACCTTATTTTCACTTTATATGTAATGGATTTAGACCTGGAGCTGGACAATTACTGTAATCGGCAAACTCCTCGCAGACATCACGGCGATAAGCAACAGTTTTGCAAATAAAAGTGTCCAGAGTCGGGCTCAGAACTACTTCATTCGCTATTTCATTCAGGGATGGCACGTGGGGAGGAAAAGAGTTCTCGTACAAGGTTGTATTGTGTCTTTACTGTAATACAATACTTAAATGTCTGATCAGATCTAGTTTTGTGGGTGGGTTAGCACTGCTACCATTTCTTCACAATTTCAGTCTGTGTGAAAAATCTTTGGCTAAATGATATAAAAAGATCAAGTTGTGCTTTTGAAGCTGGTCCTGTTTGAGTTGAGTGTCGTTCTGACCAAAGACACTGTGTGACTGTAAAATATGCACAGGCTCTTGTCCAAGATGAAACGCATGTACGGCGTTTATCAGCAGCAGTGACACACCAGGAAGTAACTGCAGATAACATTATTTTCAAGTCTCTCTATTCTAGTGTCTCTCTTGGAAACTCTTAGATCTGCAAAACTCATTAAACTGTTGAAATGAATTTACTGTAAAGACGTCAAGAACACTATGAACAAAACTTTTATAGGACAAAACAAGTAAAAAAAAAAAAAAAAGGGGACCCAAAATCTTTGCCCTGTTCAGTCTCAGCCAATATGAATTTCCATATGGTATTCCTTACTCGCTTGTAGCAGCACCACATCACTTTTCAAAACATCTTATGGAACCTCCATTAGCCAAGGTTAGTGTTGTTTTAGAGCGACACTCCCAAGACCTTCAGCGCAAACAGGCACACACACATGTCCGAAGCACTCAGCTAAAGTTGGCACTGGAGTGATGGGGCTGTCAGTGTGATGAAGTAAAGTGCTCTTGTGTTCTTTCAGTTTGCACACGTCTGTTTTGTTTGCCTTTAACCTGTGCTGCCCTATTTGTCAGCCTGTCTACAAGTCTCTGTGGCACTCTCACCCAGGCATGAAGCAGCTCCGAAACAAACTATTCACTATGACTGAAAAAAAAGAACAACATATTATCGTATTTCCCGGCCTATAGGTCGCTCCGGAGTATATGTCGCACCAGCCAAAAAATGCATAATGAAGAAGAAAAAAACATATATAAGTCGCAACAGCCTTGACAACTACCTGGGCATGGAGGCGTAACTGCACCGTTTATAAGCCTCTCCCGGCAGCACGTTGTTCAAGCTCTCATTTGCAAACTCATTCCTCTAGCTCTGGCCATCTAGCTTTAGCCTGCAATTAGCTTTTTTTTTGTTTTCTTCATTGCAGTAAGAGTAACCTTTCTCGATCACTACAAACCTTCTTTCTGCTGCTCAATTACCAATAGTTTTTTTTTTTTTTTTTTAATCTTCAGTAGTGCATGAGTAGCAGATACTGGTACACAAGCCTAGAGCACCCTCTAGTGGCTGTCGGTGTGAAAATAACAAACATGTGAAATTATACATTTTGATGTATAAGTCGCACCCCCGGGCAAACTATGAAAAAAAGTGCGACTTATAGTCCAGAAAACACGGTACTCACTTTCCTACTTGACACTGAAATATGCTTTGCAAATCTCAACTTTAAATATTTTATTGAAGTCAGGGTCAATTCTAATATGGCTATAGTACCAAGGCTCTTAAAGCAGCAATGCTATGCCACTAAAGGAACGCAAAATGCTAAACTACTTGACCACTGACGGACATGAAAGTGTGCTGTGAGCTTGGCTGGTGGGTTCAGCGGCCGGTCAACCAACACCCTACTAATGATGGACACCCACTGTCTGTTGGTACGCCACCTATGACCTTTCAGTTATTGATGGTCTAATCCACACAGTCTGCCCTGTCCTTGACATTAATGAAGGCTCTTAGCAAGGCTGCATTTCCAGACTATCTAATTCACTGAGCTGCAATAAACTGGTTATCCAAGCACCGCTACCAACCACTCTATGAGGTAATAGTTTGATGAAATGTTTTGATATCTTAAAAAATTCATTAGAGGACACTGAAAGTACATGGACCTGAGTTGACCTGCACAATTGCACTCTCATAATTCATCACAATGTCCCCAAACAGCTGCGGTAGAGCTCAGATTAATGGCGGAAATCTGCTTAGAAGCCTGTTCCTTGAAGCAGGTGCAATCAAGAAAGGCACACATAAGAGACAGTAAGGGTAAGGCTATTATCAGCATGGTCAGCTAAAGTATATTGATGATGCAAAGTCACATGTGTACTGGGGCAGTAGACACCAAAACCAGGCTAACGTCCTCATAAAACATTGAATTTAATGATGAGAAGAGAGAGAGAAATAAAATATGACCAATTCAATAATTCAAAAATGGTCAGACATGCAAAGCTGTCCTTGAGGTGTGAAATAATAAACAAATCTCTTTTCCTTAAAGGCCCGATATACAATTTTTTACTGTCAATCTGTCCTTCAAAATCGTCTGCCTCTTTTCAACCTGAAATGATGCATTGATTTGACCAGAGACAACACAAACACAGCTTCTGGGTTTGGTTAAAAATTATGAAGCGATGCAGAATGATGGTAGCGGTCTTGTTTTACTATATGCATTATTTTACTGTGCACTAGGAATAAAGTGTGGCACATGTCTATCAACATTCAGTTTCAGTGTTTGCACAACACTAATTTGTAGAAATGGCCAAATAAATGTCTCAAGGACCGGCCAAGCGATTGGGTCTGTGCAGAGGCGTTTAATTTCAATATGATGTTGAATAGCAGTGTGATTAGAGGGCTGTCTGCTCTGTACCTCAATCTTCTTGGGAGTGAGCTGTTTACTTACACAACACTAGCCACAACACAAAGCAATCAATGTCCACTCTATATATTACTTGGCTGCATTTGAAGGTCAAAACTAAATTTTCAGTTATGTTTAATTTGAAACCTTGGTCTCCTGGCGGTCATACTCACTTGCTGCAGGTCCACTCCTCCCTGTGCCACTGAGAACAGCGGGTGAGAGCCAAAGTCTGATGCCTCGAACACCTTCAGCCGGCACAGGGAGACAAGAACAGTGGACACTACAGTTAGACCACCAGCACAAGGATCAGAACACATCAGTAACAGACCCATAATAAAGCATGCAGAAGACTCAAAGAGATGGCTTCAATTGACCGAAAAGGCTTGACTCGAAAGTCTTTGTGGAAATAATAGTAATTACTAATACACTCGTTTCACTGCAGTAATCCCTATGCTCATTGCTGACATGTGGGTCAGTGAAGCATGACCCCTGCTTCACTAAAAAGGCAAGGCAAGTTTATTTGTAGAGCACAATTCATACACAAGGCAATGCAAAGTGCTTCACAGTTGCATAAAATTTCAAGAAAACAGATAAAATCAATCAATAAAACATTAACATTAAGTTAATCAATGACTTTAAAAGGCAAGAGTGCAGATAAAATACTTTCAGTTTTCATATGCACGGGTAAAAAGAGCTGTTTTCAGCCTGGATTTGAACATTGTCAGAGTTGAGGCCTGTCTCACACCCTCATGAAGACTGTTCCAGATTTTAGCTGCATGAAACTGAAACGCAGCCTCACCGTGTTTATTATTGCCTCTGGGAACCACCAGGAGACCCCTCCCTGAAGTTCTCAGGACCTGAGATTGTTCATACGACTCTAATATGTCAGAGATGTACTTTGGTGCTAAACAGTGAAAATTGTGCTCAATCCAGATTTACAAAATCAAGCCTTAGTAGGGCATGTTTACTCAGCGCTATGATACACTGGTAATACAGCATCATGAAAATAATCAGCATTTGATGCACAACTGTGGAAAACGCTGCTTCCAAAATGCTACAGTCATTTCACAAGAAAAACATTTGAAAAAAAGTAATGCAAACTGAACATCAGAGACAAAACTAAGCCTCAGCTAATGTCCATATAATACCACAAATTTATTGAAATCAAATGAGACTATTATGTTTTTTACACTTATTCCACTCTTCATTTAACAGTAGAGGCTAGTATTAACATTACAACATGTTTCCAGATTGTAAATCTCATGATTTTGTGTTTCTGATTCTGAGTAAAGACTGTGATCCACCACATTGTTGACACTGACAGTCAAGTGTGATGTGAAAACTTTGAAAAAAAAATAACATTACACTTACTCCCTTAGTTGTCAGTTATTATCTCTCTATAGCTCCTTTTATTTTAATATAGACTGTTACACACACCATCTCCCTGCGTATGCTATTTTCAAGTGGCTAAATGGATCATTTGAATTCTACCTTTAAACTGAATACATGACGGGCCACACATATCGCACTGAGTCTGTATCTGTTTCTGTCCAATGATGTGTGACCGATACAGCGCCAGTCTCTTAGGGAAAACCACCCTCCCACTGCCCACAGGAAAACCTGCTCTGCCTCAGCAGAACCTACACAGAACAGTGTCATACCTCCAATTTATCACAGAACTTAACCGTTTGCTAAAACCGTATCTGGTTAGATACATGAGCACTGTGTTGTGTTTAGATTTGTTTTGTTATATACTGATTTTCAGGAATTGCATCTCCCGACTTCATAGTCACAAATGTGGGTGTAAAACAGCTCAAAAGCGAATGAGGTCTATCGCCTCACTGACAGCTCACACATACTGTAGCTGTCCTTTCTTTCGAGAACATCGGTGCAATGCTTCTCTTCCATTTTGCAGTCTCACACTGAGCTCAATTACCAATTATCTACAACATTGGTTTTGTCAGCTCCAGCTTGTTCTTCAATTAGATCAAATAGAAATTAGAGAACATTTTGGTTGGGTTCATAATGCCTCAACACACATTTTATTCAGTTAGACGTTTTAAATGCTTCCTGGGGTTTACTTAGCATTTCCTTCTCGAGACGATGTGATGCATGACACTAAATAGGCTGTAGGTAATCCGACACACTTGCCAGTTAGACAGTTGCAGAAGCTTATTTAAGTCCACTTTTGAGGGGATTTGCTGGCATTTTTCACCTGCTGTCGCCATCAGACAGCACAGTTAAGTATGTGGAGTCTTCTGTTTTCTAAATTATTAATTTATGATATTTATGTTGTGGAGTGGGCTTTATTTTTACACTCCTCCAAGACATTATAGCTCAGATTTCCATGATTTGCCTTTAAAATGCACTCAATTGCATTCAATTACATCGGATCATGTTTGTGAATAAACATCTATTAGAATAAAGAGCTTTCATTTGTTTTCCTCTCGATTGATGGTGACAGAAGGTGCCAATCATAATCTACAGGAGATTACAAAATGACTGAGGGGCCATTGAGCGAGCAAATGGATACTCAAAATGCAAGCAACGGCAGAAGTATACGGCGATGCATTATCCGTCTGATCATTCATTCTGCAAATTCAGTCCCTCTTAGCATCTATCCATCATGGCGTTCCTCTGCCTCTTTCCATCTCTCACGGCAGCCTATTCCTTCTTTATTATTGGGTCTATAAATCTACCGTCACTCTTTCTTTTTAAGCTGCTCATTCATTATTACCCTGTGTATCCGTCATCCTTCTCGCTGCCTTGTTATCATATATCACGGTATGTTTTTGGCATGTTGATAAGGGCTAATTTCCAGCAGGATGCGAGAGTGTAGGCCCATACCTGGTTTCCTGCCAGCAGCACGGTTCCTGGAATGGGGCTTGGTCGATAAGGAATAGTGGCTCCCTTCGGCGGCGACTGGACAGATAACAGAAGAGGAGAAGATGATTATTAAAGGCATGTGGGATAAATAAGAAGGGATTCAACGTGCTCAAGAGGGAAAAACGATGTTCAAAATATGGAGAGGGAAATAACTAACAACATACAAGGAGTGAAGGGCATTGATGTCCTTTTCAGTATGCATATCCAATGATAGTTTTTGCACTTCTAATTAGTGTTACTTTGTTTTGTTTTATTGCTATTTAATCTGAGGGCTTCAATAAGAATCAGTTCATATAGTGGCGACTAAAGAAGTAACAGCCACATCAAAGCAATAACATCAGCAGATTTTTACCATCTGAAAAACATTGCTAAGATCAGAGGGATAGTGTCAAAACCAGACTTTGTGAGACTTATTCATGCATTTGTCTCCAGCAGGTTAGACTACTGTAACGGCCCGTTCACTGTACATCCAGAACGCTACTACTCGAGTCCTGACCAGAACCAGGAAATGTGACCATATTAGTCCAGGGCTCCAGTCTCTGCACTGACTTCCTGTCACTCAGAGAATAGAATTTAAAACAGCTCTGCTTGTGTACAAGTCTTTTCATGGTTTAGCACCAAAGTACATCTCTGACATGTTAGAGGCGTATGAACCATCTCGGGTCATGAGAACTTAAGGGAGGGGTCTCCCGGTGGTTCCCAGAGTCAATAATAAACACGGTGAGGCTGCGTTTCAGTTTCATGCAGCTAAAGTCTTCATGAGGATGTGAGACAGGCCTCAACTCTGACAATGTTCAAATCCAGGCTGAAAACAGCTCTTTTTACCCGTGCATATGAAAACTGAAAGTATCTTATCTGCACTCTTGTCTTTTACTGTAAATGATTATTTTATTCAACTGTGAAGCACTTTGAATTGCCTTGTGGATGAATTGTGCTCTACAAATAAACTTGCCTTGCCTCTTTGTTTGAATTAACCGAAGATTTTGTTTTCCTCACTGAATTCTTCCGAATTGCACCAGAGGGATGCTGGTATGGCCATGTCTGCCGCACCACCCGACAAAAGCTTTCCATCTGGTTGACCCCAAGGCTGCACAGGGCAATGACCACAATGCAGGCCCTCACCCAATAGCTGGATCTCATTGAGAGTGACCGCCAACTGCTTGGAGTTGCCGTTGAGAATAAGGTTAAGCTGCTAAAGACCGAGAGCAATGGAAGAAACTGGTTTACGTTGCTGACATGTCTCACCATAAGCGCTGTAATTAACTAACTGTTTGATTGGTGGTTGAGGCCAAAAACACTGTCTCAGCCGTTTATCCAGTTTAAGACTTTATTCCCCTAGATGAACGCTAAATTACATTACACACTGCCCTAACAAAAAAAGGAAAGGTCACACGCTGTAATATTTTGTTAGACCGCCTTCAGCTTTGATTACAGCACGCATTCGCAGTAGCATTGTTTCAATAAGCTTCTGCAATGTCAAAAGATCTAGAGTTGCATTCATTTTTGCCAAGATCTTGTATTGATGATGGGAGAGTATGACCACTGCGCAATGCCTTCTCCAGCACATTCAAGAACATAACTCAAAGACAAAAATTAAGTATAGTAATGTATATGATTATGATTATTACCACTTCATGTTCACCCTTTTGTTTAAGTGAT
Source organism: Neogobius melanostomus (assembly GCA_007210695.1). Taxonomy (NCBI): domain Eukaryota; kingdom Metazoa; phylum Chordata; class Actinopteri; order Gobiiformes; family Gobiidae; genus Neogobius; species Neogobius melanostomus. Next base: position 5,515,042 of record VHKM01000073.1, on the reverse strand, counting down.
TCCTCTCATTTTGTCAATTGTGAGTTCTGTTTTTGCGGGTGACTGCCGCTGGGATCATAGGAACAGCTAATGTTCTCCTGATGAGATAAGCCATTACTTTCGCTCTGCTAATGGTTCTTACTTCACTCGAGCTAATTTTGAGTCGCTTTGTCTGACTGTGACGCTGGGTTGTCTCTCGCAGTATCCAAAATAATTACCATCAGAAGAAGAAATGCAAAGCCTGGAGCGTTATTCCTCCGTTTGCTATTCATCTGTTGAAAGGGTCAGGGGTGTACTCAATCCCAACGTGCAGCGGGAGACAGAAGGATGTCAGAGAGTTGATCAAAAGCTTTATTTTCAGAAATGGAAGGAAGAATTTTACCTGGGCAGCGAAAACCCCTAATGCATTGCCACTTAAAAGTGAAAAGGATTTGTGTAAGGCGAGCATTTCATTATTTTTCTCTCAGTTCCGCCTCCTTTCTCATCCCACACTAAATCGCTCTGCATAGCAATGAGCTCCCAAGTCTTTGATTTCACTCTTCCTTCTTCTAAACCGCGGGACTTATTTCATGTTAATAGCCCCCGCCTTCATTAATTAGAATACAACCATAAATTATAGATCGCCCTGTTGCCATTTGAAGTTTACTGGAAAGGTGAACTTTTATGTGATGTAATTGGGAGACCAGACAGGTAGACGTCGCCTCGTTGCAACAGTCTAAAATTAGCATCCGGTTGCATCAGGCTAGTGGTTCAAGTCTGGCTTTTGTGGCGAAGTTTGATCACAGAAGAGAAACACATCAGGGTGATATCAAACTGCTACAAAGGGCCAGATTAAGAGGCTTGGTTTGACTGCAAAGTAGGTAGAAGGGTTCTCAAGCGACTCAGGATATGTCTATTAGGACTCATTCTCACGGTGGTGTAGGGAAAACTGGATTTAAATGTATCCAAGACCAAAGAAATGACGATTAACTTCCAACATGGCCACTCCAGCTCTCCCTCACTCACGGTCAACAACGAAATAATTGAAAATGTTCATTCATACAAATACCTCGGCTCCATAATCGACCATAAACTCACATTCAAACTCAACGCTGAACACATCATTTCAAAATGTCAACAACACCCCTTATGAGAGACCAACAGGCCCAGTTAGAATCGTGAGGCCGTCCTTCTGTGGACCCACCACCTGCAGGAGGAGCCATAGGGGCTGGTGCAATGTGATTTGGGCAGCTCCAAATGGTAAATGGTCACATTTTATATAGCGCCTTTCTACCTGCTTTAGGCACTCAAAGCGCTTTACATCAAGGAACCAGTCACCCATTCACACTCTCATTCATACACCAGTGTATGCAGACACTGGAGGCAAGGTGGGTGAAGTGTCTTGCCCAAGGACACAACGACAGTGGGCACCTGCGGGATTCGAACCGCCGATTTGATTTGATTTGATTTAGGAGTGAAAAGAGGCCAAGCAAAGATTCATAACACATTTAAACTTTAGACAACACAAAATTGGAATAACACACCGAAAATAGGGGACTCGATTTATAACCTTGCAGTGCATAACATTGTCTTTCCTCATCATCAGGTGCTAAAAGAGCTGGAAACGAGTTGGGCAGAAGCTAACAGTTTCTGCTCAAATATCTTTTCACAGCTTGAACACAAGAGAAGATGGGAGCGAAGAATGTTTCCTTTAACCTCTTACCCCCCCCCTTTAACCAAGCATTTTCTCCAGTTCAGCTTTACCCAAATCTAAAAGCTTCTTCTAGCCGAACTGGAGGAAATGAGCTCTGTTCAGGTGGAGGTTAAGAGATTAAATAATAAATAAAAAAATAATATTTTCACTAACAGGTCTTTTAACTAACAATAACAATCATGGTCATTATTTGTTTATTTGTTCTGGGTGTCCCTTCCTCACTTACCTCTAGTATGACAGTACAGATGAGCTTGACACACTGGATGATGGCGTCCTGGCTGCCTGATATGGTCACCTCTCTCTCGGTGGAGTTGGGGAGGAGGTCCCCCGCCACCTGCACTTGGGCCCCAGTGGTCTGTGTGCACAGACACAGAGACAGTGAGCCTGACAGCACATGTCTGAGCGTATGAAGCACTGGCACACGCACAGCTGACAGCTTTGTGATCCATGTCAGCTCTATTTATATCATTACAGCAGGTACAACCGCAGTAAATAATTCCCATGACATACAGTGGGTTCAGAAAGCTTTCAGACCGTATTTACACCTCTGTATTCTTTAATATATCTGATAATAAAATTCCCGCAGATACAATAGATGACCCTATCATAAAATAGATTTAAAAAGTTAAGAAAATATGAGACAACAAACACTAACATTTCAAAGAGTCACCCAGTACATTCTCTGTCATAGCGTGCGTGAATATTCATGAAAGTTTAGTGATGGGAAGTGAATCATATTTGTACTTTTCACAGACACAAGTCACTCAAAGGGTTTCACAAGGGACAATGATTAATTCACTCCACCATCGGTGGTGATATGTAGCCACAGCCGCACTGGGGTAGACTGTCGAAGTGGGGCAGCAGTCTGCATCCTAGGACCCGCCGACCACCACCAAGCAGTCACCCACCAAAGCTGCCTTGTAGTTGACAGTGTCCTGTTACCAACTAGGCCCAACACTGTTTAGTTTATGAGATCAGACCAGAGTGTTCATTCACACGTCTGTGGGTAATTTCATTGTTTGTCCATGACACAGACAACTACAGCCTCTAAACCCTTTAGAAAAAGCCTATATTATAACATTCAGTTAATAATGATAAAAAATAAGATTATAAGTGTTCAACTTCAACATAATAACATGGGGATAAATTGAGTACAAATACTTTCCAACCCACAGTAAAATAGAAAATGATTAAAATGTATTATTAATGAACATAGCTAATATTTATTGCTCTGTTGTTGCTCTGTACAATGCTGACAATAGCAGTGCTAAATTAGTATTTCTAAGAATAGAATCAATCATCAAGCCAGAGTCACTGAACTGAACAAATGCAACACACATCTGACAGTTCACAATATGCCCTTCTTATATGTGTGTGTAAATTGGCAGTGGTTTGTATACCGGGCTATGGAAGCCTTCAGGGGCATGATAAAAGACTGATTGTAGACTTTGGGGTGTTTGGAGCATGCAGGATTTTGCTTTTGACTTACCTCCCTAATTTCTTTAATTTTGGAGCCGCCCTTGCCGATGAGAGAGCCACACTGACTGGCAGGAATGACTAACCGCAAAGTGACCGGAGGCTTGTTGGTCATTGTGCCGTTGGCCACGAGAGCTGTCAGGTCCTGTCCAGAGAAACACAGGGATTTACTATGATGAGTGCTGAAGGGTGCATTGTAAAAACTGATGTGTGAGTCAGTTTGGACTCCACTGGGCTGTGAGGATTTAAAACATAGCATCTGCTGTTTTCCACTATTATCCTGTCTATCACAGACGTCTGCCACGCATTTGTGTATAAATATTTGGCACTACACAATGGGCACTATTTTGCAACAATGAAAGAAGTGGGCATTTCACATTAAGACCACTGGAAGTTTTTAGCAAAGGTTTCAACATAATCTGCGTTACTGAGACATATCTTCATGCCGTAACACATAACCATAACATCTCAGAAGATATATCCTATATTAGCAGTTCAATTGGTATTCTTTCATTTCATTTTTATTGTGAATCATGTGCAGCAGCTTTGTAAATCATAGACAGAAACACACACAATAAAATAAAAATACAGATATACCTGTAGTATAAACTTATGATCCCTGGCTTTCTTCAGTATTCTTTTACAGTGAAAGGTCATGGCTTCATTGTCCTAATTAACATGTAAATACTGCCAACAGAAAATCCTTTCATTTCTTGAGTATTCCTTCAGCAATTAAGTTAAGTTATACCTTTTTAATCCCCATAAGCTTTACAGGACAAACTACAAACTTGAGTTAAACATTGGCCGTGTCCCGAGAGAAAGAGAACACACCGCTGGCTCTGGTTTTGAATAGTGCCATGCGGAAAGGTGATCAAACACCATACGTCACCACACCCCGTATCCACCGCCACTGCCGCTCTGTCAGAAGAAGAGGCTCAGGGAGGGACCACTGCAGTACATAACTTCGCCTTAGGCCATGGGTGTCTGTCCACGTTCAGCACACTTACTGCGTTTGGTCTGGAGCTGAAGATTACACAGAGCGCACCTCGCCAGCGTGAAAATTCTCTTCTTTTAAATATTACTCAGAAATGCTCTTTTTATATTCCCTTTTACATTGACTAATGCTGCACACAGATTTGTAACTCCCCTGAAGGTCCAGCATCTCTCTTGTGTATTAGCTTCAGTTAAAGGTTAGCTGAGATTGTCCCACAAGCTGTGCACACCCGTCTGTCATCTTTTCATTCAGATGCACAGCACACATACATTTGGTCTGGTCAATCGTCTCTGTCACCCTCCTCCTGACACTGTCTGCCTCTGTGACCTCGACTGTCCTTTTTTGGTTTGTTTATTCGACACAATAAAAGCTTTTGTTGACGACAGTTGGTGGACGCATGTTTATCCATATAAAACACTAACACTAGGAGACGCACTTCGACAACAAAATCTGTAATTTGACTTATGTTTCACTTTTTTAAATTACATTGGGGCCGAGTTTTGCAGTATATTTTCCTGCAACCTGCCCGTTCAAATCATCTCTCTCTCTGTCTTCTCTTCCCACTCTTTCAGCAAGGCGCACTGTCTTCCTCCTCCTTTTAATTAACTTCAGTAACAAATAGCAGCCTCCAGAAATCACCTGGCTCTGATACGACTGATCCAATCCATCAGTTTGGACAGTGTACTTCAGTCTGTGTTCGCCTGTGCGGTGGCTTGTCTGCGCTGCCCATCATGCAGGGAACAAAAATTGCTGCATGTCCTCTGGAAAATGTGGCACATCTTTATTTATCCCAGCATGTCACAGAGATGTCTGGTACACAATCTTTTTTTTTTTCTCGCTATTTTTTGCTGTAATTGACAGACAGCTGAGCCCCACACATGCACGCATTCCTCTAGATGTAACGTGCCGACGGAGCCATTGAAACTCTTTGGTGAAATGAAATAATTTTGAGCTGTCAGTGGGGTAGAATCATCCCAGATTCTGCACCCATAAACATTTATATACTGTGTTTGTTTTTGCTTTTTCCACACAGACAGATCCGGTGAAGTGTTTGTTTATGACTTGTATGAAAAGTGTGCGAGTCTGCCTTTGGGCATGGAAGAGGGGTTATTGTCAACAATGCTCACTGTTTTGTAGGCCAAACTCTAGCTTTAACAAAATACCTAAAGTATTAATTCTGTTCAATGACAAAAATGATAACTTCAAATTATTGTGAAGAAATATAAATTATTAACGTTTGAAAATTTCATTTTGTCTTCGAATGTCAGTTTAGTGTTTAAAATTCTTCATGTTTTGGCCCCACAGCCCCTGAGAATGTTTGTGAAATCTTGTGACGAGGCAGGACGTAGAACAATGCGAGCCTCCTCCAGAGGAGACTGTTCTGCGAACTTTAGATCCTCCACTTTTGGACAGAATTGCTTCTCTGTGAAAGCTGCAGGGATGTGGAACTTGTTGCCATTAACTGTTCGAGAGAGTAGTACCTTGCAACAGTTTAACTTAACCTGAAGAAGTGGTTGAAAGACAGTCAGATTTGTGATCATTAGCACAAACTGGTTAATCGGGTGATTGTTAAGAACGTAAGAAGGTAACTTTTTGTTTTTAACGCTAGATATTTGTAATTGCAAGTGTAAATACTGTAAATATTGCATCTGAGTGTTTGTTGAAGTGATCCTTTTGCCGGTGCTTTATCTGTATTTTATATTGTGAATGGACTTAAGTAGGAACTGGCCACTGTATAAATCTGCTGTCACTTTGCCTCTGCCCAGAGACTACAGATGAAAATTAGCTTGTAGCTATCTCTGGTCTGTGCAACACATGTGTAATGTCCCTGTCAAATAAATAAAAAAAACAAACAAATACAATTTGTTATATTGCAATGAATATACCAGCACCTCTCCGCAGCAGCAGTTTACAACGGTGTGATTATGCGAAAACCACAGCAAACAGTTCCATTGGCATCAGTCTGTATGAGGGGATGAGCTTTATACCTGTCCTTTGATGCTTAAAGCAATAGGCCACCATTTTTCCATACTGAGATATGTTCTTACCTGAGCTTAGACGAGTTGATGCGTACCTGTCTGGTCTTTGTGCATGCGCACAGTCACGCAAAAAGACCAAAGATGTTGCTAGCATTTAGCCTCTCCTCCTCTCCTCTATGGGGCCAAAAGGGGTGAAGTTATGGCTCGTTTCCACCAACCCTATTCTACTCTACCCTACTCTACTTTACCTGCATTTGAAATGTTTCCAATAGCCCACTGGTACTTTTTTATCACCTGCTTGGCCCTGGTACTAACCAGGTGTTACGGCCCCAGGCCTCCAGTGTTCCTCCCTTTTGTTGGTTCTGTTCGTGTGGTGCTAATTTCCCCCTTTCCCTCCATGGAAACCTGGCTGTGTGAGCCCTGGTCTGGGATTGGAGGACTCGTTCTGGATGGCTGCTCGTCCCTGGTCCTGATTGGTGCGGTTTCGGAACACCTGGCCCCAATCAACCTCCTGTTGCAGCCACACCTACAGTATATAAGCCCACACCAGAGAACATTCGGGGCTGCTGGTCTTTGTGGCCAGTATGCCATACAGCAGGTTGTGTTCCGACGTGTCTGAAGACTTTGTGTGTTTTAGGAACACTCGTTTAGTTACTGTAGGTGACTTTTGTGTGTTGTGTTTGTCACTTCTTGAGATGTTCACTTTTGTAGTGACACGGAATCAAGTGACACTCGTTTGTCTAGTCATGGCTTTGTTTTGGTATATGTTGTTGGGCCTTACTTTTGTTAGTCCTACACTGCTGTCTTACTTTAGGTTACATTTTTGTCAACCTTTTGTAAATACTGTACATACCTTTGTTTGAGTATTTTACACCCCTTTGTTAAATTTACCTTTTATTAAAATACAACTTAATTTATCCATTTTACATTTTGGTTTTTGTTGCAACTTTTAATCTAGCAGAGCAGGTACTGTTTCCATGGCTACAGCCAAAAGCAAAGCCATATCCATGGCCCTGGTAACCATAGAGTATCAGATTCTACAGAATAATGGAAACAAAATCAGTCCAAGAGTAGGACCAAACCAAGTGGAGTAGAGTAAGGTTAGCCTGGTGGGACCAGAATGATGGAAACAAGCCATTAGAAGCAGCCAAGCTCACACAAAATTAAATATGTCGATTTTCTAACACACTGACACGTCTCTGCAACATCGCGTGGCAGTTGGGGACAGTGCCCCTGAATTGGCAGACCGGGGTGGTGGTCCCTCTCTTTAAGAAGGGGGATCGGAGGGTGTGCTCCAATTACAGAGGGATCACACTCTTCAGCCTCCCCGGTAAGGTCTACTCCAGGGTGCTGGAGAGGAGGATCCGGCTGATAGTCGATCCTTGGATTCAGGAGGAACAATGCGGTTTTCATCCTGGTCGCGGCACACTGGACCAGCTCTATACCCTTCATCGGGTGCTCGAGGGTTTGTGGGAGTTCGCCCAACCAGCCCACATGTGTTTTGTGGATCTGGAGAAAGCGTTCGACCGTGTCCCTCGTGGTGCCCTGTGTGGGGTGCTCCGGGAGTATGGGGTGCGGGGCCCTCTGCTAAGGGCTGTCCGTTCCCTGTATGACCGCAGCAGGAGCTTGGTTCGCATTGCCGGCAGTAAGTCAGACCTGTTCCCAGTGGGTGTTGGTCTCCACCAGGGCTGCCCTTTGTCACCGGTTCTGTTCATTACCTTTATGGATAGAATTTCTAGGCGCAGCCAGGGGCCGGAGGGTGTCCTGTTTGGGAACCTCAGGATCTCATCTCTGCTGTTTGCAGATGATGTTGTTCTGTTGGCTTCATCAAATCAGGACCTTCAGTGCGCACTGGGGCGGTTTGCAGCCGAGTGTGAAGCGGCCGGGATGAGGATCAGCACCTCCAAATCTGAGGCCATGGTTCTCCACCGGAAAAAGGTGGCTTCCCCGCTTCAGGTCGGTGGGGAGTCCTTGCCCCAAGTGGAGAGTTCAAGTAGAAGAGGTGAAGAGGGAGCTGAGTCGGGGGGCAAAGCTCTCGATTTACCGATCGATCTACGTTCCCACTCTCACCTATGGTCATGAGATTTGTGTAATAACCGAAAGGACAAGATCGCGAATACAAGCGGCTGAGATTAGTTTCCTTCGCAGGGTGGCTGGGCGCACCCTCCGAGATCGGGTGAGAAGCTCAGTTACCCGGGAGGAACTCGGAGTAGAGTCGCTGCTCCTTCACGTCGAAAGGAGCCAGCTGAGGTGGCTAGGGCATCTGTTTCGGATGCCTCCTGGTCGCCTCTTTCGGGAGGTGCCCCAGGCATGTCCTATTGGGAGGAGGCCTCGTGGAAGGCCCAGGACACGCTGGTGGGACTATGTCTCCGAGCTGGCCTGGTGTTGCCTCAGGGTCCCCCCAGAACAGCTGGACTGCCCCGGATAAAGCGGAAGAAAATGGATGGATGGACTTTCTAAGCAGATAAAAAGGGGTAATATATTGTAAGGTGTAATAATACCTTAGGAACACTTCGACGTCTGCACAGTAATATCTTCAGAATTCTTTAGGAGTCATGTAACCGTATTTAAATAGGGAAAACTTCACCCCCGTTTGGGTTCATAGAGGAGAGGAGGAGAGGATAAATGCTAACAACATCTTTTCGCGTGATTGAGCGCACGCGTAAAGACCAGACAGATACGCATCAACTCGTCTAAGCTCAGGTACGAACATATCTCAGTATGCAAAAACGGTGGCCTGTTCCTTTAAACTTGATTATTGCACCTTTAGTTTTACATTGACCATGCACAATTTTGGGGAGACCAGCTTTTAGATTTTACTGAACAAACGGCTTCCAACAGTATATATTTTAGTCAGTGGTGTCCCAGTGGAGATCCTGAGTGTAACCTTTCTCTGTTCTGTCACCCAGCCCCTGCACCCGTCCATTACAGTCTAATGGGCCTGTCTGACCCCACAGGCAGCAGTGCGAGCATCCGAAGGTGAGGGGCACCAGTGGGACTGTGGCATCAACACTTGGCTCACTGTTTCTGCCACATAACTTCCATTTCTTTTCTTTTTTTGCGAGGAGAAAGTGTCCAACAACGTGTAGAAATCTATACAACAATTTGTTCTGTGGACTGTTTTAATGTTGGAGATTCTGGTGATGGCGAGATTCAGCCTCTCATATCACAAAGCTCAGATGTGTCTACCTGAGCCTTGTTTGCACACATCAGCCCTATATTTGGAAACCAAGAGAGCAGTGACGGAGGTGGAAGACGGATTCAGAGAGCTCTGGATTGCTCCAGAGGGATGATTCAAAGGTATGGCATTAGCTGCGAGTCTGTGAGATGGAGATGAAAGTACAAAGATAGAGGAGGGGGGGGGGGGTAGCCTGGAAACATATAGAGGCTAATGCTACTGAAGGTGAAAGAGGTTTGAGTTTATCACAACATATCGAACAAGAATTACACTGTATCAATCAAACAGATGTGTGCAATTTGTCCCTACAGTTGTAAAGAGTTATCCATAATATCAATGTGTAATACATGTAATACTGTTTGCACTAAAAGCATGCATGCATATTGATAGCAAAAAGCTCACGGGAATCAATGCCAATGAAGCTACAGTATTTATTCTGCGCACTAGACCATTTTAGTGTTCATTGTAAGTTCAATGTATGGACTTACCACTTCACTTCTATAAGAGCCTTTACAAGCCCCGCTGAAAAAACTATTTCAGTCAATTCCAAGAGAGTTCAAGACTCAAAACTCTGTGCCTGTAACATGTGACATAATCTCTGCAATGACTAGCCATCCAGAATGTCCTACGTGGTACATTATTACGAAGGGGCGCGTGTATTTGCGAGCGTGTACCTCTTCCAGTTTGAATGTGATCATTGTGAAGGCCCGGAACACGCAGTCAGTGGGTCCTGTGATGGTGATGATCCTCTCGGGACAGGAGCCCTCTGAGATGTTGATCCTGGCGGTGCTCTGCAGATGCACACAGACACGACACACGGGTGGGGGTGGGGGGGAGGGGCAGGCGGGGGAGGAGGGGTGGGGAAGCAAGTCAAATTAATTTAGGAGGGTCACGGGGTAAAAGGAGGAGGGACGAATGATTGATGGGAGCCAGCAGGGTAAGTGATCGGAGGGTGGGCGGGTTAAAGGAGGGTCGGGAGGAGAGGCAGGGGAACACAGTATTGGGGGGGAGGGGTCCAGACACACAAAAGGAGTAAAATACTGTTATGAGCACTTTTTCCACCAGTCCCAAAAAAAAGAGCCCTTGTGGACGAGGCGAGGAATTGCAAGCAGATGACAGGAGACAATCAGCGGCGTTTCATGTGGAAGTGCAGGTCAATGCTTAGGTTACGGCTGTGAGAATGGACTGATTCCAAACGGCATTTTGCTTCAGCCGTTTGGTCGGGAATGGGTTTAGTTTCGGTGATTTTCCAACACAGGAAATTTGCCTGTCCAAGTGGTATGATTATACTGGACTGATTGAGCCGAAATCAGTTCTTCTACAACTGTCATTTTTCTTTTTCTTTTCCTTGAAAGAAACTAGGCTTAAATCAAGACAAAAGATTATATATTTTTGTAAACTATGAAAAAGCTTGTGTTTTACATTAAAGGTTATGAGGTGGTGTTTCGACATGTTAAACCTTTAAGGACCTTTTTGTTTAGCTGATTTAGAGACTGTCTGTATATGGGAGCACAATATCTTACCTTGCTTAGCAACATAATGGTTACACCCTGGCAAAAACTGGGACAATTCACACAAATTAACATCAGTAGGATGTTTCACGAGACGGGTATTAAAAGATGGAGCAAGAGAAAGGGGGTAAGGAGGGGATGATTTGGAGCCAGGTTTGGTAAAGGAAGGTCGGGGGTTTAGGCAGAGTATTGTTAAAAGGTTTGGGAGTGATAGACAGAAAGAGAGGAGAAGGTCAGTGAAACAGTGGCGAGACAAAGTGTAGCCAGTACCTGGAGAGCAGAACACTGGGGAATGGCCGTACAGTATATGCGTAGCCTGGCGGTCCACACCTACTTTCTTTCAGTTCGAAAAACTCCATTTCAAAATAAAGAGTGTTGTCGGGCAGAGCCAGGCTACATATGCATGCAGTGTAATGGGTCATATAAGGAAATGTTGCATGATTTCAGTAAAATACTTAAAGATAAACTATTTTCTACTCATAAAAAAAGAAAGAAAAACATGAAATGAAAATGTTTTGTAGCACAACTTTGAATTTTATTTTGGCAAAGACAAATGTGTTTCTTTGTACTTAGAAACATACAGTGGGTGAGTACACCGTTTGGAAATTGGGGTGGGCGCTTATAAGCTTTTCGCTTCGGCCCACTCCCTTATTTCTGCCTACACTTCACTTATTCCACGCTCTCCTGTGAATGTTTACATGTTATGGCCATGAAAAATATGATAACATGTTTGAAGAAGAACTTTATTTACCATCACCATCACCATACATTCACGCGCACACATCATTCATCCTGACCCAATGTACATGTTTTTAGTGGTAGGGCAAACTGGAGTACCCGGAGCAAACCTACACAGACACGGGGGGAACATGATTTTAATAAAGATCAGACCACATTTTATAAGCGATTTGGCAAAAATTGAGAAATTCCAAATGGTGTACTCACTTTTTCCTCCCACTGTAGAACTAGTACTACTATAATTACTATAATAATTTGAGTTTCTAGGCAGATCTTTGTGTCTTTACCGCATCCCTATCCTGTCCATCCTCACCCCTCCGAATGAGCACAGTCTGGCTGCAGTAGTGTTTTTTAATGGCATCTGGACGTGGGTGTGTGTCTTCGTTTCTCTTCATTTAAACCAGGAATGGAGGAGAAGCCATGACAGCAATCTTAAGTTGTACTGTTATTGCTTCTCGGCTACTGTCTGTGTGACTGTAGTGCATACTAAAGGTCATCAGGGCACAGACCCACACATACTACTTAAGTTTAATAGTACTTCTCATTAAGTGGCTCAATGTCCATCCATGAGCTCCTTCACCATTGAAGTGTTCTTGTGCCTGTATGTAGAGTCAGTGTATGTGACATTGTTCGTACTTCTTTATGCGCTGAGTTTGTGTTAACAAGTCTGTGTAGGCAGGAGGGTTCATGTTATTGATTGAAAAACAAGTACTGAGTGGAATGCAAATATTCCTACAACAAAAACAGCTACTGTCTAATGCATTTATTTGCATTTGTCGAGTTGAAAAGTCGATAACAAATATGGTCGGTGTTTTCATGTTTCTGCAGTTGTGCTTACAATCTTTGGCATAATAGCAAAGATACAGCATGGGAAAAAATATAGTCTAATAAAATGTAGTGTACAATCACTGGGTCTTTAAACCATAAGCTCTAACTTGGTTTACTGTGAGTGTTGTTTTGGTGCAGCTTTAACTTCGTATTCCCTTGACAAACAGAGACACAACTCTCTTCTCTCTGTGGAGTGCGCACACCCTGAATGATTTTCTCTGAGGACAAACCTCTCCAACACAAATCCGCCCTTCGGATTGCATTTTGTCTTTTTATTTAACAATTTCCAAACACAAATTGGGCACATTTAGCCTCATTAGAACATTGTTGTTTACTTGGAGAAAGCCACCTTGAGGAGTTTTGTGACCTATTTAGGGTACCAAAATATAAGTATAAAACATCTATTTGTTATGTGTTGCCACAAGTTAGACTTTTCTCTTCCGGCATCTTTTTTGATGCTCAACATTCTTAAGACACTGTCACTTGTGCAATCCTACGTTGGACAAGGTTAATCTTAGCTTTACCCCCCCATGTGATGTTCCAGGGCTCTGCTGATATGAGAGAAAACTATTTAAAAGTTAAAAGAAAGAAAGGATTCCAGCAACACTTAGTTTTATTGCCGTTTTTGCACAGTTATATCGATCTAAACTCTCAAATCTGTTCAACCTTAAACATCTGGACTTTTGATTAAACCAAAGGAAATGATATTCAGTCCAGGAGGTTTGGCAACTATGCTCATTTGGACATTTTAAGAGCACAAAAGGCCAACTCTCATTGATTCCTGTTTGTAAATCATTTGTTGCATCACATCTTAGCTCATGGGACCTGTACTGATAAGCTGATATTTTCCCCACATTCCGCAAAGTGGAATGACAAAAAAAAACAAAAAACACCTCTAATATTACACTGCCCTTAAATCATCATTGAAACCTTATGTATATTTACTCATTCCACCAGCAGCTATATTTCTGTCTTGCATGTCAGGAAAAAGACGAGGACATTTATTCTGCTGGGAGGCTACAGCTCCGCATTGCGCCGCTTCTTACCAGGCCACTGACAGCAAAGACAGCTTAAGATGTGAACAGTGTGACAGGCGGCGAGAACACAAACTACTTTGAACTGCACAATGATGGGTAGAAGCACGGAGCGATAAATACCGCTGAAGGTTTTTAAGATGTACGTATGGAAAAACAAAAGATTACCCTACACAATGACTCTATAGGCGTTCACTGAAGAGATGATGATCCTTTGCCGTGTGCTGTGATGGTTCATATTGGCAGAATGGATGTTATAGTACATTAATAGGAGGCATGCAGGAGAGATATGACATAGGAAAGAATGAATAGATGAGTGAGGACTTACCTCTTCTCGTATTCTCTTTACAGTTTCCCCTTTCTGTGGAGACACAAGAGGGGAGCAGTTCATACAGAATATATGTGCCGGTATGTATGTTTTATGGACATCTGACCATTACACAGAGTGACCTGTGTACAGCTAGCATTACATCATTGGTCCTTCTAGATAATTAGGGGCAAGGTCATCTAATCGATGGAGATGCTCTTGCTTATGGCGTCAAATGTATCTCCTGTACTGTATCTGTACGTTTCATCCTTGCACGATTTAAAACTGCTTTGACCTGTTACGCCATTCGTCCACGTATATGTCCTGGCTCTGAACAGACGGGGCATCTTTGTACAATGTGCAAAATGTCAATTAAACCTTCACGCTTGATTCCAGACCGCTCTCAGTCTTAACAAAGAAAATCCACAACAATTCTATGCAAGGTATCTGTCGTATTGACTTGGCAGAAGAAAACACGACGCAACATCAATATACGCTTTGAATGGTATGAAATCCTGTGCAGTTGAAAGTAATTAATAATACCCATATGATGATGTTGTGAAAAGTGATTTTTACAGTATAATGTGCTTGTTCATTGCTAAAGTTCCTTCCAATCATCACTGAGGGTTGCAGGACACTGAAAGGAGGTGGCAAGATGATTTTGGAACAATTTTTTTTACATTTCTGACATTGTATTTGATGTATTTTTGATTTTTGCCAAATATCAAAATACAATATCCAAACTCACATCAGTAACCCAGATTTTTAATGTTTTGCACAGTAAACTATTATTATTAACACGGATTACATTTTAACTAAAGGGGGTCCCGAGTTGTTGATTTTGAAAAGTTTGGCAACCCCCGATTAAACAATGCTTTTAGTGATGAACTGAGTAACAAATCACATGTAGAAGAAATCACTTCTCCCTCCCCCAATCAACAGCCACAAGACGGCCTGCAGCGTCTGATGCTGAAGCTGTGACCAGGTTAGTCACGTCACATACTGTAGGTCTAAATTTGTCATATGACTATAATGAAAATGCGTCAGATGGAAGCAGTGCTTTTCTATAATGAAATATGTTCACGCTGTAACTGTTGCTCTTGTACGCCCTGTTATTGTAAAAATAAATCGATACAAATAAACAGTCAGGATTCAGTCCCTGTGCTTTGTCTTGAGGCGCGGGCCACATGGCTTAATGAATAGGCCTGAGCTTGGTGACTGTTGAGGCGAGTGCATCCCGGAGAGCAGAGACACATCTCAGCTCTTCTGCAGCAGCCATGTGAGTTTAATGCCGTCTTTATCTATCAGCGGACGACGCGCCGCTCGACCACACATGGAAGCAATAGGGAAACATATCTAAATATACACGGAAGAAAATCAGTGATAATCACGGGTTTGCTGTTGCGCTGCGAGGCCAACGGTCATTATCGCTCTGCACCAGCTCTACCTCTGATATATTTGGAACAGCACTGCAAGGGATTATTAACATTTCCAGAGTGAAATTGAATGATTCTGAAATCCACTCTTTGGGAAGTTTGAAAAGACAGAAGGCATAAAGGAGATTCATACGCATATTGTAACTTTTGGAGACATTAGAACGAAATCTTGATAATGCCCTTTTTTGACAATTGAGCTGAAGATGGCATATGCAAATACATATTTCAGCACATTTAGGGTCACATAAGAATGAGTTTGATTTATTTTCTATCACGGATGTTACATTTGAGGAGTAATTCTTTGAACATTCTATAAAATGCTCTTCCAGTTCCTTAAACAACAAAAACTAATGGAATAGGTATAAAAAATGACACTCACCTTGCCAATAATGCTTCCAACTTCCTGTAAAAAAAACAACAACAAAGAAACATGATGCTATTTATTTAAATAAGCCCTTAAC
This sequence comes from Neogobius melanostomus, assembly GCA_007210695.1. Lineage (NCBI taxonomy): Eukaryota > Metazoa > Chordata > Actinopteri > Gobiiformes > Gobiidae > Neogobius > Neogobius melanostomus. The sequence continues at coordinate 5,499,428 of VHKM01000073.1, read as the reverse complement.
TCATGTATACATGCCTGTGGAACATGTCGGTATGTTTCTGTCAAATGAGTGATTAATGAAGCCCTGAGTGTCAATTGAAAAGCACAATATATACAATAACTAGTGTTAGTGTTAGCTCTCAGTCACACCGGGTTTTTAGAAAAATGTTCATCTGTACTTTAAAGTGTTGTGGACGTTTTGCCTCCTGTCCAAGAAGCTTGGCAGATGCTAATGATCTTTGATTGCAGTGTTAATTTCATCAACTGAAGTATTTCGTCATCATTTTAGTCAGTCATTTTTTGGTTGACTAAAATAAGACTACAACAAAACTAAAAGGCGTTTATGAGACTAAAACTGTGACTAAAATGTCCAGATGTTTTCGCCGATTAAATATAATTAAAAAGAAAAGACTAAAATTGACGCAACTTCCAACGTCAAAGTTAGAAAGAGCCTCATTTCATTTGAGTTCACTTCGTTCCTGTGGAGAACAAACATGAAGTGGTGGACTTTGATTAAATATCATAAAAATAATTATTGAAAATGTAAAGTTGACTAAATTAATCAACTAAATTTACATGTATCGTAAAAAAAAACGAACAAAAAGACTACAACATTATTAACACTGTTTGTTTGGCAGCAGGCCGAATATACAGTGAAACTCGGAAAATAAATAGAATATCATGAAAAGGTTATTTTTGTAATTCAACTTAAAATGTGAAACTAATATATGATATAAACTCATGACAAGCAAAGTGAGATATGTCAATTTTTATGATTTTGGCTCACTAGCTTGTAAAAACCCCAAATTCAAAATCTCAGAAGATTAGAATATTGTGAAAAGGGACTATATCGTAGGCTCAAAGTCCTGTAAAGCCCGTCATTAGCTAATTCATCCTAAACACCTGCAAAGGGTCCCTGAGACTTTAAATGGTCTCTCAGTGGTTCAGTAGAATTCAGCATCATGGGGAAGACTGCTGACCTGACAGTTGTGCAGTAAACCATCACTGACATAAGGAGGGAAAGGCTCAAAAGGTAATAGCAAAGGAAGTTGGGAAAAGTGTGGAAGAAAAAGGTGCACAAGCTGCAGGGATGAGCGCAGTCTGGAGCGGATTGTCAGGAAAAGGCCATTCAAAAGTGTGGGGGACCTTCACAGCACCTTCAGCACCTTCACAAGGAGTGGACTGAGGCTGGAGTCAGTGCATCCTTAACCAAACAAAGTGCAAACTAGGAGGGTCGACATATTCTCGGACACTGTATTCATCTGTGCTTCTCAACTTTTTAACATAACTTACACTCTCACCAGGTTCTGTGTTTGAACTAGGCCTGTCACAACATTTTTTTTTTTTCAAATAGTCAATATACAGTATCATCTTTAAAAATATCCCAATAACAATAATATTGATATTTCATTATTCTGGTTAAATATTTCCTGACAAAAACTCACTTCTGTGTTAAATAAAATCTGGTTAGAATAAAATGTATATTAAATGTATGGATTCAGATAATACTGTATTACTGCAAAAGTAGAGTAGCCATATGTTGTGTTCTTTTTCCTTTTCTTTTAAAATATAACCTCCTGTACACACGGCTGTCGGAGTGAAGCGGCTTTTTTGGGAAACTCTCCGTGATGCGTTCTTTTAGCTGGAACTCCAAGTGTTTTCACACGAGTCCCTCTTGCTCCGCAATAAAGTTCACAGAAAGTGTCGGAATCAGCAGCTACGTAGTAGCGCGACACTTTGTTTACACCCCGCCTCTCTCCAAAAGCAGCGCTGATCTATAAATGATCTGGATACATGCAGGGATACGGGTTGGATGGACGCTCCGCTCACTCAGCAGCACGTGCATTTATCGAGACTAAAAATGTTATCGTCCTTCATTTGACTTATCGAGCGATAACTTGATATAGTAATTATTGTGGCAGGCCTAGCATCAAGAGCCACCACACACAGACGGATCCTGGACATGGGCTTCAAATGTCGTATTCCTCTTGTCCTGAACTACAAACAACGTCAGAAGCATCTTGTGTGGGCTAAAGAAAGAAAGAACTGGTCTGCTGCTCAGTGATCCAAAGTTCTCTTTTGTGATGAGAGCAAATTTGCATCTCATTTAGAAACCAAGGTGCCAGAGGACGAAAGGAGAAGCACACAATCCAAGATGCTTGAAGGCCAGTGTGAAGTTTCCACAGTCTGTGATGATTTGATGAGCCATGTCTTCTGCTGGTGTTGGTCCACTGTGCTTTATTAAATCCAGAATCAGTGTAACCGTCTACCAGAAGATTTTAGAGCACTTCATGCTTCCTTCAACAGACAAGCTTAGAAGCTGACTTCATTTTCCAGCAGGACTTGGCACCTGCTCACACTGCCTAAAGTACCAAAACCTGGTTAAATGACCATCACTGCATTACTGCTTGATTGGCCAGCAAACTCTCCTGACCTGACCGGGCATTGCCCCAAAAAAAAGATGAGCGACATGAGACCGAATCCGTGTGGCTTGTTCATTAACTTGCACTGTCCCTACCAAATAAATAAATAAATAAATAATAATGAATAATGCAGAAGAGCTGAAGGAGCTATTGAAGCATCCTGGTCTTCCATAACACCTCAGCTGCGCCACAGGCTGAGAGCATCCATGCCACGCCACATTAAGGCAGTAATTCAAGTAAAACGGGCCCAAATGTATTAAAGTATTAAGTATTAAGTACCTATGCATGATTATGGTTTTCAGAGGACCGACATGTCTCTGTTTAAATCTTTTTTTTTTTTTATTGATTTCAAGTAATATTCTAAATCTTCTGAGATTTTGAACTTTGAACGTTTTTTTACAAGCTGTAAGCCAAAATCATCAAAATTATAACAAATAAAGGCTTGACATAATGTCACTTTGCTTGTCATGAGTCTATATCATATATTAGCTTCTCATTTTCCAAGTTTCACCTGTGTGAAGATCCAGAAGGAGGGATTTAACTTCATCATCTTTGTTCTAAAAAGTAACCTTGTGAACAATCTCTATTGTTTCGTGGGAGTCGATATCAGCAAATGTATTCTGAACTCTGAAAAACTTTAACCACAAAGTATAGATAAAGGATTAAGAACTTGGTTCTACGATTATATAACTTAATGCATTATTAGTTATCAGTGTATTCCCTGTAACCCGTGATTGTGTCCTCTAACCTTGCCGTGCATCAGCAGCCGTAGAGTCAGCGTGACCGCCATGGCGCTGTCTCCAAACTCCTGCTCACAGCTCATGGTGGAGGTGGAGGAGGTGGTGTGGTGGTGGGTGGAGGTGTGGTGGGTGGACTCTGTCGCTGGGAGACGCATGAAGGTCTGAGGCCCCAAGGCGACTGGAGCAGCGCGGGAAGAAGCCACTGACTCTGCCAATGTAGCCCAGGAGCTGTGGGGGGATCAGGGTCGAAAGGCAGGGGGCGCTGTGCTGAACACGGGTCAGGTGTGGGCCTTGCCCTGGTTCCTCTATGCGAGAGAAGGATAAACAGGGTTAATCTTGTCAGACTCACCTTGTCATGTAAACATGGTGCTTGTTGCTATCATTTATGTTTACAAGTCCCTGTTGTCACTAAAACGTGTGTAAAACAAAACAAAAATGGTTGGGTTTAGAAATAAAGATGCTGTAATCATGGAAAAAACAAATCAAAAACAAGGATTAGGAACATTTTAGGTTATATCTCTTGTAAGTTATTTGTATGCGACATGGTTTCTCTGGTGTAAGTTGTATTTAATTTAGCCCGGGGAAATGCAGAACATTCAGGGAGTCCCTCAACTCATCGGATGATAATAGTAGTAGTAATAGTTTTTATTTTGAGGCAAGTACTTTGGTATTGCCAGACTGGATGAAACAAATTGTATCGATTGATTATTACCCACTGATTAGCCAAACAGAACAAATGTGAATTGAAGTATGTTAAGCAAAATAGAATTTATAATACATTTATATATCACCATTTATTGTATCAAGTTTGATTTCACCAGATGCTTCAAGAAGTCCAGGGTAAATAGGACACAGTTGGACTGTAAAGATGCAGCAGAGTGTGAAACCGGTAACTACGTCCAAGTGCTGAGGTTACTGAAATAAGTACAAACAGCAAAAGGAATTAAAGTAATGTCTTCACAGGTTTGAACTGAGCTTGCCATAGATATAGCCTCATGTACATTAAATATACCTCTTCTTAAAAGATTAACATTGTTTTGTTTTCTAATAAATTGTTTGCTTTCTGATCATAAATGTTCCTTTAAGGTCTGACTCTCTTGAGCTTATTTAGCTGTGGAATGAAACGCAACAAAAAAGGCTAAAAGAAAACAGAAAAGTGATGGGAAAAAAAGTTAAAAAACTAGTGACGACAACACAGCAACAACACAAGGAAAAAGATCCACTTAGATGAGTTTTGTAGGGCTTAGCTTTCAAATGAGACGTTACACCTTATGGATTTGGGCAAAGCTGAACTGGAGGTTAAGAGGTTAACAAAGCACAAAAGTGCCCCAATTTGCTTTCACAAATGAACCAAGTTATCTCAACACCACAAACATATTTGCTGCTGTAGCCACGAGCGTTACACGGCATTTCCCTCATTCAACATCCTGAGCTGCATTTTAAACAACACAGTCAGGGCCCCTCTCTGACTTTAGGAGAGGTGTTGAAATTAGCAGGATTTATCAAGTGTCACAAGCAATAGTCAACAAGTCTGCAAGCTAATTTAAATTCGGCACTGTGATTAAAAGGCTTGGGGTTGAAGTAAGCTTTTGAGTGCGGAAATGCCACTCAAGCATAGTGATGCTCAAAACACACACAAAACAAGTACAGTCCACGACTACAGCGCACACAAGATAATATCAGTAAATAGATTTTGTAAATGGCTGCTTGAGTGTAACCAGGGTTGACACGGCCATAATGCAAGCCAAACACTGTTAGATTTCTATTATTGACAAGTATCTTTACCCTCCCTAGCCACTGACCAGTGACTAGAACTTGAAATCGAATTTTTTACACACTGCTAATGCCTGCGAGAGGTCTATGAAAACTGCATGCTGTGGTGGTGTAATCATGCATGTGTTAGTAAGTGCTCTTGTGCATTTCCATTTGCAGCATTAGCGTCTGCATCACTACCCCAACCATCCCACTCCTCCCCGCCTCATAAAAAATACACATTGGAACCCAAAGTAGGTCACAAATGCGATGCAGGCTGTCTGGCACGCAAGTCGAGCTGCATCTCATGACAACACAGCAAAAAAAACACACGGGAAGGGGGGGGAAGACGACTGCGACTGTAGAGGGACCACCGTAGAAACAAACATAGCCCAGAGCTGCAGATGTTTGGAATAGAGCTACAGGGAGGTACGTTACGCACCTTGAAATGCTGTTCACTGAAATTGAAAGAACAAAAAAAAAAACGAAATGAAAGGCAAGAAGCGCCCAGTAGAACCATTGGTACACTTGAGAGTCGCTGCTCTGAGGCTTAAAATGTTCTGTACGTCTTTTTTATAATATGTATGAGGAAAAAAAATCCTTTAAACTCTTAACCCCCACCTGAACCGAGCACATTTTCTTTAGCTTTACCCAAATCTAAAAGCTTCTTGAAAAAAAAGAGTCAAAATGTGACGAAAACGTGACAAAAAGCCACAAAAACACGACAAAAATTAGACAAAAACATGACAAAAGTTCTGATCACTTTTGTTGATCTTAGATTTCAAATTACACTGTTGCTCTCCAAGGGGGTAAGAGGGTAAGTAGCAGAACCTTAACAGATATATATATTTATCACGTTACAGTAGAGAAAAATCTTCAAATGCAACATAAATTATTGAATCCAAACCTTCAGTTTCAGTCAAACTCACCGCCTCTTCCATTTACCACAGGAATTCACACAGATGCATCCGTACTTTCACTACCGCCGTCAGCTCATCCTTGTACAGATTTTTGATCTGCGTGTCTAAGAGTCTGCAAAGTGCCTGCAGTCACACGGAAGAGGCAGCCGCTGCCACTAGGGGGCGATGCGCGAGTACAAGATGGACCGCAGTTCACAAAGCATGCCATTCATTCATTACACTATTGAGGTCAATATCCCGAGCAATAAACACTGTACGGCTCGGACCAGTTCAACATACGTAAAAAAAAAAAAAAATTTAAATGCTGGGCTTGTTTGTAATTTTTTATGCCCCTTTTTGCTTGATGTCTATTCAAACGACCATTGATCACTAATCATCCTAATCCTGGCTCGAATCCAACCAACTCAACATGTAGCAGATATTCTTGAGCCTTATTGACAGAGCACGACATGCGGGTCATTGTTGAAATAAAAAGCTGCCTAACTTATTTTGACTCTAGAGAATCCACACTTGAGTACTGTTTATTTTGATTCTCCATCATCGGGGCATCTTTACAGTACAATACTCGCTGATATTGCTCATTGTCTTGTACAGAAGTATGGCTGGCTCTGCTGGGTATCGCGCATTATCCCGCTCGGCGTCACTGTCCGCCTTCTTTCTGATAAACTGCCTTCCGGTGAACTTATCAGCCAGAGCAGCCTTTCACATCTGAGCATCCGCTACAACCGCGCAAATTCATGCGTTTGAATACCAAACACAGAGGAGGAGAATTAGAGGAAAACAAAGGCACAGTGAGAAATTCCAATCTAGAGGAGAAGAAAGCCGGCGAACAAAAAAGCCGAGCAGCACGCGGCTTGAATACATTTCGTGGCTGCGCGGTAAATCACAGTTTTTTGTGGGATTTGATTACCAGGTGGGCAGGCCTGATTGATTCCGGCCGGCAACAACTCATTTCTAAAAAGTGATTGGATTAAATGCTGAGCCAACAAGTCATTGCTCACACCCGATTGGTCTAAAACGGTGGCCGGCTCTTTTAAATCATGTCAGTCGTCAAGTCGCTGCAGATGTCAAGGACGTCAAGCTTGTAAATAAAAGAGGGAACGGCCTTTTACAGGGCGCACATTCGTAACCGTACGAGATGTACATGTAGGTATCAGGTGCTTATAGGGGTCTGGACTGAAGGACATGTAGAGGGTACTGTATCGAAATAAATAAAAATGCAATGCCACAATATTTTGTCAAAGCCACACTGTGCACACATTATTATTAATTGCAAAAACACACATCAAAATAAATACATACATTCACCTATTGTACAAAATGTAAGCTCTTGTCAAATATCTCCGAAAATTAAACAAAATATTGTATTGATAGTAAAGTCTAAAGTCCCATGTGGCTGAAATAATCATCAACATTAAGAAAAACAAGTTTGCAATTTGACAACTGCACTTGTATAGTAAAACATAGAAGTTTTTGCATTATTTAGCGTGCCAGTTTAGGGCATCAGGAGACAGTGATGTCATGCTGGGATGATGGGAGCTGTGGAAGAAGGAGTGTGACATCATTGCCTCTCTATGTGTGCGTATCAAGTGAGTCTAAAAACAGAATCCAGCAGCGGCAGAGCAGGGGCCTGTGCGAGATAAGAACATTGGATTTCTCTAAGCAGTGGCAGAGGATGGGTTACATTACAGGAACACATGGCTGTCTATGGAGACAAAGAGCAAATGTGTTTGGTTGCTTTGATCTATAAAAACCTGATAGTGTCATGTAGGGCTGTGCAATTAATCGAAATTCAATTACGATTTCGATAATTACACTTAACGATTACAAGAAGAGCATAATCAAGAAAAAAGGATTATTAAGGGCGCCCTCCCGCTTGTCCATCGAAAGTGCAGAAAGTCCGTCCTGCACGGTTTGTTTGAGCGCGTCTGATCCGCTGAACTACCAGTGCAGCGTAATGAACTGTTGTATATGTAGCTCTTGAGATAACGCTACTGATAAGTGCCCACCTTTTGCTGAAAGGAGAACAGGAGTTTAGAAGCCTCTACATCCTTTGCCCAGGCGCTAGTTTTGTGTAGAAAAGTCTAAAACTCTTCTTCAGGAGCAGATCTCGACGGAGCTCAAAGCAAACTCGTAATATTTCATGCCGCTGGGATGACTGTTTTTGTGATCTCAATAGAGGATTAGTTTAGAAACGTGAACATATTTAATATAATATGGGCTTTTTTTAATAGTCCAAAGAAAATTTTTAAGGCAACAAATAATTGTTTGAATAATTGTGATTTAAATTATGACTAAAATAATTGTGATTAGAATTTTTTTCCTATAATGGAGCAGCCCTAGTGTCATGTACACACTTAAATGTGATTGCACACATGATATTCCCAAGTGTCATATACTGTAAAGGGCAATAAAACTGAAGAAATTAGCATTATTGTTAATCATCCATTTGCTTTGTGCTTGAACAATTTTAGTCTCAACTCTTTCTAATGCATCTGCTTCACAAACCCAGCAAATGATCCCAAAATTGTTTTTCAAATTTTCCTGGTGGATATTACAGAATTTGAGTGAAATTGCTCTTTTCACTGAGGATACCCAGAGGAGGAACAGGGTGGGCAGAGAAGGCAGGGACAGACAAAGCCGACACGAAGGAGGTCATTTGTGCCAAGCATCTCCTGTATCCTGCCAGTGTCACTGCTAATCACTGTAATTAGTAGCAGCTAATTCTATGATGCTACCACTCTCTCTGAGAACACAATGTACTGATGCCACAGGCAGACGTATATAGGCAATTAAGTGTACATTATTTCCTCCTATGAAAGGTTGCACTGCATCCTACAGTATTTGAGGGGTTACACAATTGACTGCAAGTAAGTAGTGTGTCATCTATATTGGGTTTTGTTAGTGCTCCACCTGCCACTCTGTCACAGGGATATTTCCAAACAATAGACCTTTAAGACCTCCCGGCTCACCCACCTAATAACTGTGACAAATGTGTTGACTTGGATCTGTTGAGCCAAATACCGCCCACACTGGGTAAAGCTATAAAGCTACTTTCCATTACACATGTTTTAAACATGTTTAGGGGATGTCCTTTGATATGAACACATTGCTGATTCAACTGAAATACTGGTAAGAGCTTGAGCACATTTTGCTCATGTTGAAATAGTCCGGTATCGCCTCATGAAAATAATTGCTAATAAGTATTTATTTCAAACAAATACGCGGGAATGTGAGTGTTTAATGCATCTGTAGTCCTTATTCAGTCATATTTGATGATTTTAGATGATTTACTGTGCTCAAATAATATAATTTATGACCTGACCCTCTGACCAGGTAACGCTCTTGGCCCCCCTTGCAATCCCAGGCCAGGTTGGGAACCACTGCTTTAGGGTCCTATTTATTAAGGGAGAGGGAGTTATTTGTCATTTTAAAGTTAGTTTGGGAACTAAAAAATAAATAAAATAAATAAAACTTCAGCTATACAATACAGGAAAAAATGGATGTAGTGGTGCTTAGGCTACATTTACAGATTATGGAGATGCCCTCGCCGTACATATAACTTGATTTATATATAAGCAAAGGCACAAAACACAGCTAAGCCACATCTGGGATACAGATTTATAGACTAGTGTGTGTCAAAGGGATGTGGGAAGAACTGTACATCTCACTTTCTATCATGGGCCTTTCCACAGTTCATTGAACAGGCTCAAACTCGCCCAGTCTTTATGACCGATTTCTCTATTACTCAAAGACAGGAATTGTTAGGTCCACTGGGACCAGCGTGTTGTATTACACAGAGCAGGTGCACCTATTAATCCTGGCAGTGAATTGAAGGATGTGGAACTGTGTGTGACTGTGTGTGGAATGGTTTAATCTGTTTGCTAATGAACGCTCTGATAGCCCGTGATATTGCAGAATTGAAAACTACACAATGCAATAAAGGACATAAGTGCTGCCTTCAATTAACTAAAACGAATAAAAGCCAACTAAGAGTGCAGTGACTGCTTGAAGTTGTTTCTTAAAAATAGCTTTTGTGCTATTTTGTGTTGGTTAAAAGAAAAAAAGAAAAGGAAAAAGTCAGTTATTCTTTCATTGACTCAGAAGTGTCTTCATACGCTCTAATCCAGCCCTTCTTTACTGTGTTGAGACAGGCCTAATATAAAAAAAGCACAATATGCAAAGCACATACAGTGAATTGCTTGTTCACTGCAGGATTTATTATGGTAATACCACAAACAAAACGTCTCAGGCTGCTGTGATTTGTATTTATTTATTTAGTAGCAATATTCACATCAACAACTGGCAGTCCAAGTGGTTGAAAATTAGATTCAGTGGGCTCTTTTTTAAAAAGTGGAAACTGAGGTTTGCAACCAAATGCAATGGCTCACACAATAATATAAGAGAAAAGAAAAGATCTCAGTGAAACACAAAAATGCAGCAGTGACATTGTTGGCTGCTCTGGGGCTGTCAGAGGAGACAGAGTCAGACTTTATTCAAATGCCACTTGCAATAGTCCAGGGAATATTTGCATACCACAACAGAGCGGGTAGAGTCTTCACAGTGAACTGCAGGGCATGCACAGGCCAATGGGCTCAGGTGTGTTACAGAAGCACTGAGGTGAGCACACAAAGGAACGCAGGTGTGTCAGCTGCCTCTGCCAGATGTTGTTGCTGATCACAACAAGAGGAATCTAAAGTCTGATTGGGTAAATATTTACCTATTATTATGTATCAAATAACACTACAGCACCGCAAATGTTGTGGGTTAAAGTGTGGAAAACTAACCAGAAACAAAAACATCCACATTCTTCACATACAAGCCTGGGACATTCTCGCTTTGTCACAAAAGACGTAACAACTTCCCAGTTGGTCTACGGTGATATCTGTTCATGAATGGTAACCAGCACCACACATGCTTTATCTAGTGTTATAGACTCCCTTTATGCCTAAATTAGCCCGGGTTACACGTGCGAGTGGGGAACTGTGATCTTATTAGCTCAGCAGTCTGGCCTTGTAGAGGATACGGACAGGGAATACATGATGGTTTGTTAGTGAAACATGAAAGAGCGCATTCAGAGCGCTGTGCGTCTCTATGGCACGGATGATGAGCCAGGTCATATAACTTCTTTTATTTTACATCAATATATTTTCCTGCTGCCCACATAAATCAACATGCACTTTCCAAGGTAAAGTGGACAGAGCCTCGTGAAGCTCACCGCTCCAAAACATGATCATGTTATTCTTGTTTGTGTAATGGACGGGCATCTGATAAAATATTAAAGCTCTCATACAGTTCTAACTAGATTTTAGTAATGAAAGAGGAGCATGGTACGGCCTGCAAACGAGAGATATCTCTTTGCCAAAATGGACAGGGTCTGAATGGAGTCACCATGCCCTCTGTGGGTTCTCTCTGGCTATTCCAGCTTTCTATGACCATTAGTTTGTCTTGTATCCCATTACTTTTAATATAAAATTGAATTATCGACCTTCTTCTATATATTGTAAGAGCAGACTTGTGGAAAAAGACTACTGTCTGTTCATTGTTAGCAATGTCAAGCTCCACTTTGCTCCATGAATGTTATGTTAATGTTAATCATTATTATAAACTCATCCCTGTAAAGATTTGTGAGGTTCAGGTAACATGTAATGTGTTTTTTTAATGTGTTTTTTTCTTTACTGTCAAACTCAGCGCTATTGCCTTTTGAGCCAGCAACACGGTGCAACAGAAGATGCAATATATTGTAGGTTTTCTTGAACGACTGAAATCATATTTTTGTTTCGGAGCATTCACAATCACTACATGAGAATGGCAGCATTGTATGTGGCAGATGTGCAGAGAGCGTTGAGACCCGAGGCTAAAGCAGAGGAGCACAGACACATGCTGCTGCAGGGAGATCTGATGGGGACAGATGCCCTTCACACAAACCCATCCACTCATGGGCCCCGTGTGCAGTTCGAGGGGACACTGCCACTCTCATCTAAACCTTATGTGATAGTATCCAACCTGTTTCAAATCCATAATAAATGGCAAATGTTTGAAATGGACATATTATGCATAATTGACGTGTTTTATAATAATAATGCAATAATGTCTAAGGTCAATACAGTGACACAAAGAAACTGGGTCCAGATTTTATCGCTCCCGTGCAAGAGCAGTGGAATGGGACGTTGAAAGAAACTTTCTGTTAATATGGCGCTGTGATGAACAGACCTGAGCGCAGAACCTACTCGGGACAGTTTTCATGTTGGAGCGTGGCTTTAAAAAGGTGGAGGACAGTTTATGTTTTATCCATGACACAATAGAATTCAGGAAGCACAGCAGTAGCAGAAGAAACGGCCGATGTCAACTAGATTTTGCGTGACTGAAGTGAAATAGAAGTTATATTTTCTACCAAGGAACATCATTATACGTGATTAAAACTCAAAGTCCATACAGCACAATATCTCATGAATTTCACTCATTATATTTGAGTAAATCAGGCAGCTGATTGTCCACCATTTTGTGTCTGTCTGTCTGACTGGAGTGCTTGTGGGTTAAGAATCCTCAGAAATAAACACATGAGCTCCGCAATTGGCCCCTCCTATTGGATATTTACCATGTTCAACAAATAAAAAGGGTATATGCACACAAAGAATGAGTCAGCTTACTTCCTAGATACAGTGCAGTAAATAAGTTAAAGAGGGGTATTATGTAAAATCGACTTTTTCAAGCTTTATATCATGTTCTTATGTCATTCCCTCATTAAACACATGCCTGGAGTGTTGCCTTGGCTCATTCACATATTTTTGAGTAAACAGTAAAAACTTAGACGGCAGCCATTTTAGGTGTAGCTATGCCTCAGTCCTCCTAGGAACGCCCCCACCTCCTGGAGACGCCTCTGGACCTTTTGTCACCAGCCAAGCCACCAACCACTGCTCCTCAGCTCAGCAGAGCCCCTCCCCGCACAGTGTTGTTGTTTAGATGCCACAGCAGTGTGCTGAAGGGGGCGTGTCGGAAAGCTTCTTAAAGAGACAGAGGCCTATTTCAAGACGTTCAGTACAGCCATTTTGAGAGAGCAATTTTATTCAAGGCAGTTATTTTAATTTACTGCATATACAGACCAACAGAAGGTTACGTCATCATTGTAGTATGCTATAGACTGGTGCTATGTGATTGAAAAAAGCATTATACCCCCTCTTTAAACCGTACATTATTTGTCTACCTCACACCAGTAGTTTTTCATTTACGTCCCGTTACTTCTTCCTCACTACTCCCTGGAATTGCCTTGCCTTCCTGCGTCTACCCCAATTCCCGTCACATCGCCCCTCACCCCATGGAGTCTCGCTCTGCTGTTAGCGCTGCTTGTTCGGCCATATTTACTGCGTCTGCTGTTGACCCGACTTGTTTTCAATTGGCTTCTCAGCTCTAGAGCCACTTAACTTGTATCTGAGTGCTGCTCTGAGATGGAGTTCTCCATTCTTATGAGCCAGTCACTGCTGGGAATTGTGAAGGACATTACAGAAGAAGAACAGAGAGGAAAGATGTTTTTTTTTTTTTTTTGCTTAACTTATAGCTGAGAAAAATACAGCTATGAAAGGCAGTGATTACATGCAAAGAGGTTCTTGAGATGTGTTCCTGATTAAGATAGTCTCAGCATCAACAGAGCTTGCTATTCAATCTTCAGACATCTTGTAATATGGAGCGATAATACACTAACGACCAAGGTGCAAAATTATAGTGTGAGTTGTTACAAAAGCAGGCGGTTGGAGCCAGACAGGCAGGAAGTAATGGACTCTTGATTGAATTATCTGCTCTGCAAACGCACAGCAGTCATTACGATCCAGCTGAGATCCTGCCACAGCCCTGATAACTACACCCATTAACTGCATTGTCCACGAGAACAGGCTCTCTCTGTATTCACTCACGCTTGCCTCGTCTGAAGCCGCTTGTACGTCATGAAAATAGTCGGTGAGATAAAACGCATCCAAAGAAAAATGCGTGATCTGGAGAGAGGCCCCGAGTGCATTGTGATCGCCAAGTGATTCTGACAAGCAGGGTCACTGAAGGATGGGTCACCTCTACAAAGACATTAAAGCGCCCGACAACAAACTGTAAACTCCAGCTAGTCCAGAATTCAGCAGCCCCCACAGGACCGGCTCCTGTCCTTCATCAACTCCACATGCTATACCAATCACACTCCGGACCAACTATATACTCCTGCTCACGTTCAAAACTCTTCACGACCTTTCCCCTCCTCATCTTTCCAACCTCCTCCAGCATTGCTCCCGCTTGTCCTCTGTAGAGGCCAGGGTTCTTCAGTCACTGTGCCCCCCCTTCCTTACCTCTCGAACTCCCTCCCACGTCCATCTGTAACATAGATTCCCTTTCACTTAACTGACCTCTTCTGACTGGCCTATGAAACAAGATGCCATTCATTTCAAAACACTTCCCTAAAGCTCCAATGCAAGTTTGCTTCAGAACCCATCAAGATGCCGCTCACCGACACACACACAAATACGCCTATAGCGGCTAACAGCGGGCCATAGTTGAACAAAATGTCACTCGCAAGTTAAAGGGAGCAATTCTTTTTTTCCCCTTTTTTTTTTTTCCCGCCAAAGAAATTGTCTCATTTGCAGTGCATGGCTTATCAAACACTAAGCTTGCAGTAGCACTGTGCACTGCCCTTTGAAAAGCTAATCCCTTCCCCAATGTCCCCAATACACCCTTTAGCTTTAAGTGTAAGTGGGGCACTGCTGATTTACAAAGTCCTTTTCCAGTGCAAACTTTGAACTATGTTTGATAATATCATACTCATGGTGTCTATAAGGTATCAAAAATAGTATTACGTAACAGCTCCATGATGACCCAAATCCATCTGATTTCAGTGTTTTCTGTTATTATCAAGACATCTAAGGCTTTCGGAGGGTTTACATTTTTACATACTAATTGGCAGCTCTACAGAGAAATGAAATGAGTGCACAAGAAGGAGATGAGAAGGAGTGAGCAAATACACAGAGGTTTAAAAAAAAAAAGGTACAGAAATAGTTCGGTGTAGGGCCAAAAGGGCTGCTCAATTAACCATAATCAAATTAGCGAATCACGCGGACTGAGGATATTTTAATAATGTAAAAACAGCAAAAAATAAATACATACACTATCTACTGTAGAAAAGACAAATCAAAGTCACATGAAAATATTGTGTCAGTTTAGCAGGTCATATCTGAAGTCATTTGAAAATTCCACAGTGAAATGAAAATTTTGTAAAGGTTCATACTTCTTGGTTAGACTATTACTGTGATCGAAACTAGTAAAACAGGTAAACAAACCGTCTGTCTTACTAAAAGAACAAAACAGCAATTGAAATGAAAATGTATTTAAAAACAAAATATAATCACAATCATAATACTAGAAAAATCCCTATTAGACAAACCCCATCCAAAAAAGGAAAAAAAAGTGCTGCCAGGCCTGAAACCAATCAATTCAGTTCAGTTAGCTGCTTTGCATCCAGCTGTTTTGTTTCTTGGCACGACATTTCTCACACTTTGGATATATATGCACGTGCATGTATGAACGCGTGACTGGCGGTGGTATGGACACTACATATGCCGTCTGAAAACATTTTATCCAAAGCCCTACACAGGTCTTTCCATCTTTCGTGGTTAACCTCTTATCCCCACCTGAACCGAGCACACTTTCTCCAGTTTGGCTTTACCCCAAATCTAAAAGCTTCTTGAAGTGTCAAAATAGCAACGAAAAGGAGATGAAAACGCCGATGAAAAGGCAACAAAACAGCGACAAAAGCCTGACCAAAAAGCAGAGCAACAGAAAAATGACAAAAATGTAATGAAAAAGTGACGAAAATGTGTGAGGAAAACGCAAAAAAAAAAAAAGCCAAAAAAAGCGCAACAGAAAAGTGATGAAAATGTGGCTAAAAAGTGACGACAATGCGGCAACAACGCGAGGAAAAAGCTCCATTTAGATTAATTTTGTATAGGCTTTCAAATGAGGCGCCACACTGGCCTATAGGCTGTGACCTTATGGATTTGGGTAAAGCTGAACTGGAGAAAATGCACTCGTTTAGGCGGGGTTAAGAGGATAAAACATCGTCTCAAACAGAATAATGACTAATATCTGATGTTTTACTACATTCTATTACATTACATCCCGGAATGTCCTGGTGTCAAATCATTGGGGAGGAAAAAATCTATTTCCAGTAAAAGTGTCCACTTTCAAGGGCAAAGACAGAGACTGAATTATAGATAAATCATAAAGAACAGTTCAACGGTTGTACTCAGCCAACACTGTATACGGATTGTTTCGGCAATGTGTTGTTTTGGCAATGCATTCGAATTGGTTTCATGGTTAAGAGTTTAAAATCCAAAAGCGGCCAATGGTGAATACTGTGCTGATTTGTGTACACAAGCATCAAAGATGTTCCGCATAGTGCACTGCCACGTTCTTGTGGATTGAAGTTAATGCTGACTAGTCTGGTGATTTGTCAAAATAAATGTCATATTAAATATAAATGATATCAAAACATGATATTTTTGCTCAAGACCTCACTTTGGATCTTAAGCAGGAAATTCTAGCATTCATCCTTTCCTACAGCCAATGGCTTTGAGTGCAACCTTTAGAATCCGTAACCTCTTCACCCCTTTACCTAAACCGAGCATATTTTGTTTGGCATTACCCAAATCTAAAAGCTTCTTGAAAAAAGCGTCAAAATAGTGACAAAACCATGCCGGAAAAGCTATGATAACACAATAAACAAGCGACAAAAACACAACTAAAAATGAACAAAAAAGCCACAAAAAGCCACAAATGAGCGACTCAAGAGCGGCTAAAGAGCGACAAAAACATGCCGGAAAAGAAACAATCACACAATAAAAAAGCGACAAAAACACAACAAAAATTAACAAAAGAGTGACGAAAACGTGACAAAAACACATTAAAAAGCAACAAAAAAGCATTGAAAAGGAAACAAGAACATGATTATAACAAGAAAAAAAAGAGACGAAAACTCAAAACCAAAACGCGACAAAACCGTTTTGTGGGTCTTAGCTTTCAAATGAGATGTTACACTGGCCCATAGACTGTAAGCTCTCAGGTCGGGAAGCTTTTATGTAGATTTGGGTAATGCCAAACTGGAGAAAAGTTGCTTGGTTAAAGTGGGGTTGTAAGAGGTTAAATCAAATGCTGTCTACAGGGACTACTCACCGGGCAAAGTATTTAGATCTGTGGAGGCTGCAACATCACTGGGCCAGGCCTGAAAAGGAGAGACATGACTATTAATGTATATTCTATTAGAAATATCATAAAATAAAAATATACGTAAGAAGTTCAAGGCACGCAAGTAACTATCACACATTTCTCTCTAGTTTTAAACATGTACCTCTGGGCTGTTCAGGATGTTAATGATCACAAAACTTCATATTCAAAGATCACTGGGAACAGTAACCCTTTGATTTGGCTTGAAAGGGGAAAATGATGGTCCACATTTGAAGTGTTTGCCCCCTTGAAACAGACTTCAAAAACTACATGGCACCGTAACCGGCCCCAGAGAAAATGTGCGGGGTGTGAAGACGGGTGGGGCACAGCGTGAGGGTGTAAATTTGTTAATATGACTGGCCCCTTGGTACTTGAGACACGGCGCACGGCTGGAGTCGCTCTCACTTGATGTAGGGCATAAGAGTTCAAAGATCAGTGGCTTTTCATTTCGATAGCTTTTCGATAAAGCGACTGAAACCGTTCTTCGAGCTATCAAAGTTTAGTGGAATAATAGCCAAGCAAATGTAGCAGTTTCCCAGTAATGTGTGATGTGGTATTTCCAGCAGGGTACAAAGGCCTCAACCATAAGTCATATTGCAATTTGCGTCCGATTTGTACTTTTAACCCATTTCTTAAATCACGGCTTGGTCGGTCTTCTACAGCAACGTTTTTTGTCATTCTCCGGTGCGCCTGCTGATAAACAGACAAATTGCTTTCCAATTTCCCGAGGATCCCAAGGCACCGCCGAAGCGCATTTACCTTTTCATTCTTTCTTGCACTTGAAGCGAACCCCCAAATAAAACTGCTATCTTTCCCCACAGCATGTGTCAGCGGAGGGTCAGCTGGAGGCGGTGACCGGCACGTGTCTCATGCTTGGAGAGGACACTCAGCTGTTTAACTGGAGGACAACTGGGAGGGCTAAAAGAACGGCGGCGCTGGGCTAACAAAGCAAACAGGAATGCTGAGACTTTACTGTATGGCAGCTATGCACACAGCCCTCCACAAACTGAAGGGTGTGTTTGGAGAGAGTATTGAGTGACATGAGCACTTCCTAAGCCCTCACTAATGCCTTCTTTCAAGCATTTGAAAGTGGCGTCCAGACTTACTGTATTTTGTTGTGAATACAGAAAGGATTTTGTGTTGCAATTGTTGTTGTTGTTTTTTTTTTACTGTAGTATCTTAATGTGTACTTGAAGTGGTCAGAGGCAACAGAGAAAAGCAGCACCTTCAAATCAAAGGCAATGTTTCTTGACAGTATTTAATTCACACAATTTGTATAAGAAACACATATTTTCTGTTACAAAAATTTGAGATCAAACAAGGCCACAAGAAGGAACAAACAACAAACTTAAGCACCCCCATAAGCCGGGATTTGGACATTATTACTGGAAAGTGTCTATGCCTTTTTGGGACGTGCGCTTTGTGTTTATGAAGCAGTGTGTCTCCCCATAGAGCTTAATGAGGTCCAGGGGGAGAGCGGGCCTTCTGTCCGTCTGGCTGACCAGAGCACATACACACAGACAGCACTGGCTAATGCACTCAGTGTCAGAGCCCAAGACTGCATTACACAGAGTGAATCCTCGCAGACTAATGAGACAGCAACTTCTAAAAGGCTTAATGCTCACTTTGCGGTAATGTGAGAAGAAATAATGGCACTGAGTGAAAGGGAGAAGACAATACAGGATGTGGAGGTGGGGTTTAGGCAGCAACACTTACTGACCTCTAAGGCGCAGGTTTAATAGGATTACCTTTTCAGTGCCGACTCCCTGACATCCTCCCCCAACCCCCACAAAAAAAAAAAAAACAGAAAAAAAAACCAGTGACAAACAAGTTTATCGACTTCTTTTTCTTTTGGAAATTTTCTTTGAGCTAAATCATTTAAAGGGGGGGTATTATGTAAAATCGACTTTTTCAAGCTTTATATCATGTTATTATGTCATTCCCTCATTAAACACATGCCTGGAGTGTTGCCTTGGCTCATTCACATATTTTTGAGTAATCAGTAAAAACTTAGACGGCAGCCATTTTAGGTGTAGCTATGCCTCAGTCCTCCTAGGAACGCCCCCACCTCCTGGAGACGCCTCTGGACCTTTTGTCACCAGCCAAGCCACCAACCACTGCTCCTCAGCTCAGCAGAGCCCCTCCCCGCACAGTAGTGTTGTTTAGATGCCACAGCAGTGTGCTGAAGGGGGCGTGTCGGAAAGCTTCTTAAAGAGACAGAGGCCTATTTCAAGACGTTCAGTACAGCCATTTTGAGAGAGCAATTTTATTCAAGGCAGTTATTTTAATCTACTGCACAGACCAACAGAAGGTTACGTCATCATTGTAGTATGCTATAGACTGGTGCTATGTGATTGAAAAAAGCATAATACCCCCTCTTTAAAACATTGTTAAATGTGCTCTGCTGTCAAAGAGTTTGTCAATAGTGGTTTACAAACTGGTATTTCGGCTTAGTATAGCCAGTAAACTCAAATACATTATAGTAAAATACCTACATTTGCACATTTGTAGGGACGAAGGAGAAGCAGATTATTTGCATATTTGTGAACTAAAAAGCACCTACTCTCATGCTTTTGCTTGGCATGAGTTTTAACTGCATAATCCGTCCATCCCATTGTCGTACACTCTTTGGATATTGACCTGGACTACACTATTCTCAGCATACTTCGTAGGACTTTATTTTATTTACTTTTCATTTAAGACTTTGAATTATCCTGAAGTACTGAAAATATGGGTTAAGGTCTAAAACAACCATAATGGTGTTGTAAAATAATCAGCTTCAGGTAATAGAGACAATGTAGAACTCTAGTCTAGCACTGTGAAGAGACGTACGAGCAGGATTTGCACTGGCAATTTAAAGTCAGTGGTAACATTAGCTGATTAAATGCTGTCTGCCGTCTCAAACTTACCCCTATGACCAGTGCGCACTATAGCTTCTGATCAATAAGGGCCGAGGGGTCAATGATGAAATGCACGGGGAGTTGTAAGCCTGCATGTTGGAGAGTGTCTTTGCATGTCCACAGAGGTTGGTTTTCTCAAAGGTTGCAGAGTGGGAAGGCTAGTCGCACTAAGCTGAGATTCTTTGTGTGGGCCGCCTGAATAGAGGCACTCACTCAATGGAATACATATGATTTGTGAGGTATAAATGAGTGGATTTTAGAAAGAAGAAATGAACATTGGGCTGTTAAAATAGATTGGAGTTTCTGTTTCTGTAGCAGCACTGTTCACTTGTACCTTTTATCAGCAGAGTGCAGTTGATAAAAGGGGCTTACATACACCTCAATTCAAGACTCACACTTCACTGCATAAAGGGAACTGAGATGGAAAAACATTACTAAACTGAATACAGTTTCAAGTCGTAAATAGGAGCAGATTAAGGTGACCCAAATAATGTAAAGTAAACCTTAATGAAATAAAGAAATTCCTATGGCCCCAATACCTGTTCTCCACATTGTTGATGATTATATATTTCTGTCCACATAATGTATGGATCTCACACAGCAGTATTTACGGCAACATGCCTCATTAGCTAAAAGCCTCATAATGAGTGTCCTCCTCCTGCATACCTGATCTTCATATTTGCTCCGTTCAACTTTGTTTTCAACCATTTCACGTATACATTAATGATGACAATCCAAGGTCGCTGCAGCCAACAGTCGGAGACGGCAGATTGTTTTGGCTCAAATCGATAACTCTCAAAGCATTTATGTTTTGTTATTTGGAGTCAAAGAATCAAAAGTCTTTGTAAAAACTTCCACATATAAAACGCCCTCTGGATGCATTTCTTTCTGTCAACATTCAATGACTTGCCTTACCCTTCCTGATACTAACCTGTTCATTTATTCAGGCATGGGACCGGCTTCCTCTGACATTGACAAATTGTTCCTGTATGTTAACTGGATGTATGGCATTGTTTTGTAATGGCGCACAAACTGGTGAGGTACATATGCCAATCAGCCAGTTTACAACTAACATTTAGCGGGGTCATAAAGAATCTTTGCTCATGACCTCTTTTATCTCACTTCAGGTTTGCAAGTTTTGAGCTACATTATGTAAAAAAAAAAGAAGAAAAGAAAAATCTTGCTTAACATAACTGACTCATGGACTCAATAGTAGACAGGATATATTATATTTTTACACTCAAGAACATGCCCAAGTGTTTCTAATTCCTGTCTGACTCACATCTCCTTGTTGTACTTCTCCTTTTCCCTCTTTTAGTCTTATTTAGACTATTTGCAGTAATACGGGCTGAGTGTTGCAGATGTCTGCAGATTGGATCAAGGAGGAATGCTGTTGTGAAGGGAAAAACGCATGACCGATGCGCAAACAAATTACTGATCACAAGGTACGGCTATTTCTGTGCAAGACACAGAGTTGTTTCAAGAAAAAAAATCTCAAAGCATGAAATTAACTTCCCCCCCAAGGCTCTAAAAGCAGATTGGACAACAGATTCTCAATGTCAAGCATGAAACCACGGCAGTGTTTACGGCAAATGTCACAGAGTGTTCAGCAAGCTTAATTTTTGTTTCACAAGCAGGGGAAATGAATAAGATATGGACATATTATCACACATTTTATTCTTTGGAGGGCGTTTAATGTAATTCCAAAAAACTAGTTATGAATCTATTGTAAGGCACATTTGTCCACACACTGTTCAAGTGCATCCAGGACATTTTAGTGTAGAAGAGATGACATTGTCAGTCCAATTAGTGATATCTAAAAAGCTCTACTATGGTTCATTTGGACAATTTTAATTACAGCTTATGACACATATGTAATGTTAAACATGTTGGTTTGGACACAGAAGTGCAGGGGACTGACAGCAGTGAGGACATGCTTGGAGGGAGTTCTCCCTGCTCGGATTAAATTTTATGATCGGCAGCACCAGCCCCGTCACACACACACAGCGAGAGGGTAAATTGCATGTCACCTCTAATATTTCAGATGAGGTGCAGTGCGGATGACAATGAAATGGTTGGGTTGTCTTATACAGCTTAATGAGCACTTAAACATGTCCTTCAATTAGACAACTGAAACCCCGCACACCACATTCGGCTATTCCGGGCCAAGTGATAATTGTGTGGCAGGGTCAGGATTTACACAGAGGTTAAAGTTGGGGATGGCCAAGTGGCTGAGCGCTGCTACAGGTGTCACTAATACAAATCACTCCTGCTTGACCTCAGCTGTCTCACTGAAGGTCACCAGTGCATGGTCCTCTCTTTTGACCACTAGCCAAGTGTTGCATTACAGCTCTGCGGTGTCAAATCTGCTGTCTGTTCGCATTAGCAACTCACCGGCCAACTACTGCATCTAAATATCATTTCATTCATTATCGTTTTGTGAGTATCCTTTGTACACTTAATACTAGTCACTCCATTTTGAAACTAATGCTTGCAATGCTGTCAGTCTTGGGTGCAAAGACAGTCTATGAGGCGTCACAGTGGTTGAGTGCCAAGTAAGCAAGCATTTTTGATTCCTGAGCCTTGTGGGACCATTGTGCGTAGAGAATACCTTCTTCACGTGTTTGGGGACATCTAAGTACTTCAGCGTTCCCCCATCAATTGCAAACATGCACTGTCTTCAAACTAGTTACTCAGGACTAAGATCTAGCTGAAGATCTGGAGATGGGACAGGCCACTGTTGGCCAAACAACACTCATCACCTCTCAGTCACTAATCCAACATATGGAGAAGGAATGTCCCTGTGTGGCTTCATTATATTTATTGAAGTAGACCAATAATGCACTGTCCTTGCATTCTTAGAAGACGTACTTCCTTCAGATGAATCAATCTATTAACATGGACGGTAAACTGGAACAGCATTATACTCCGATTGAATAGAGACATCCCAGTCGATACGGGAACCTTACAAGACAACACACGTGTGTGCTCGAATTTCCTTTTCTTTTTTGCATTAGAACCATGTGACCAGCTATTGTATGATGTCCTTCTGAGAGGGAGTGACTCCATCCCTCTGGTGGGGGGTAGATGTCTGCCTGCCTGTCGCTGCGTCTCTGGGCTGCAATGATCCACAGAACCTGAGCCCACCCCAGAGATGGTCACATGAGAAGACATTGAGCTGGAGAGGGGGTGGAAGGATCAATAGCTTTTAATGGGAGGGAGTGCTCAGTTCATATTATCCGTAGATCTCTGATACACAGCAACAGTATGAACATTAAGGGTTTGATGGTGGTATCATTTGAGAAAACATTTTTGAAGGACAGCATTTGAGAAACTACATTTCCAAAGAACTTTAAAGGTGTTTGTAATGCAAACGTATTCCTAACTTTCATTATGCATTCCAATAATCCCAGTTCTTCGTGGAGGTGATTATTAAGCATGTTTCAGAGGTTCTGCAGCAGAGAGGCCCCGTAATGCATTCCTTGTAATATTAGATTTCACCAGGCTACTTGTTTCAGTGCCAGTATAACTTCAGGTTTACAATCGCTATAATACACTGCAGCGGCTTCTTTGTTTCCAACAAATGTGTGAGAACAGTATATACTGCAAGGGGAAATTAATATAACACACAAATGAAAAAACAAACA
The DNA here is from genome assembly GCA_007210695.1 of Neogobius melanostomus. NCBI lineage: Eukaryota > Metazoa > Chordata > Actinopteri > Gobiiformes > Gobiidae > Neogobius > Neogobius melanostomus. The sequence continues at coordinate 5,475,818 of VHKM01000073.1, read as the reverse complement.
AACAAACAAACAGATTAATCAAGTATAGCCATTTTAAATGTTACAGTAAACCCCATACATAAACCCCAGCCTGTTTCAGCACACCCTCTGGTGACGGATTTGCATATTTCCGCATTAGCAAAGCTTGGAAAACATGCATTCAGGTTTATAAAAATGATACAGATGTCTCTAAATAACTGAATATAGGAAATAAAAAATAAGAAAATCCTGAAGATCTTCAGATGGGTTCCTATGGTCACCCACTGCTCCCGAAAGGGTTCATTGTTTAAAGGATGAGTCAAATGCAGATACATAAGTAAAAAGGCACTAGTTTTATCATTGATCTATCGCATGCTATACCATATGCTTTCGGATTAATACACACAACTCAACTTTACAGTACAGAACTTCCAGGGAAGCTTAAGCTCTATTCTTGTGATCTAGCCTAATCTGACGGATGCCGTGTGGTGATCAGAAAGTCCATAGTATCCATTTCACCTGCCACTGCATATAAGTGAATGCTGCTACTTATAATTATCTCTGACATAGACACATGCTGCATATTGCCATTCAGTGCTAAACAAACTACCTTCACTTCTCACAGCGGCCTGCATCAATTCGTTTCGTGACGCTTCATTATTCCTGCAGAGTGGTGCACTTTTGTAAGGCAAAAGGGAAACCAACCAAGAGGCAAATCATGGTGGAAACTGCTGATTTGAATGTAAGATTAGTTACAATTAAATTATTCACCAAAACATAATTATATAAGTGTCTGTGACAAAGAAAATATCTAAGGGTTGAAAAATACATAAAGGATAAGGGAGAAGAAAATGAAATCGCAATAGAAAAGTACACTTACAAACGAAAATGCAAACTCTGTAGAACTCTGCAGTGTGCTGAGTCTGGTCCCTAAATGCACAAATGGCCTGCAGGAACCAAAATCACAAACGCATTTCTTTGTGAGGACACTTCTGAGTACACAGCTAGAGAACAAATACACTCCTGCTGTTTATCTATCTCTTCTCTTGACATTCAACCTCATCTCAAGAGGGACTTTCTTTGTCTATGGTTTCTGTAAACCAATGTCAAACCTCAAAGGGAAAACGATCAGCTCAACTATATTAACCTTCAAACTCTTTGCTAGTTGGGGTGACTGAATAATGTCGTGAAAACATCTGAAAACGTCTGTGTGGTAGTTTCAAACTTAACCCATAATTAGGTTTTCATGTTAAATTTGAGTGTGTATGTGCCTGTGTTACCATGGGTTACGCGTCAGTGTGTGACGCTGGTATGAACCGGTTGTGGCGTAGATTAGGTCCAATAAAAAGTGGTTGCCGTCGAATTAGGCTACATTTAACTTGTTACTTTATTCTTAAATACATTTTTATAGACTACTTTTGACTTCCAAAATGGATGACAGATGCTTTTATTTCATTCTAATTTTAGCACAAGTCTCAGGGGAGGTGCTGCCAAATCATCGTTTGATCTGACTCCGGTTTGAAACAACATCCAAGGACTGGATTTGTGACAATAGACTCGCATAATTTACCTAAAACAAACTGCCTAGTTGGAATACAAATAAATAATAATAGAAAAAAGAAAAACACTTTGACCTTGAAAGTGCGTTTTGTGATGAATCCATCTTGCCCAACTCCAACAGAGTAAACAGCGATGATTTAAGAGCGTAAATATAGACTTTACCTGCAGGGCTTTTTATCATCTCTCTTCCAAACATCTCCCTTCATCTGCTCATTTTCACTCCTCAATTTTCAAACCGACTAAATACATTAGTGCATAAGCCTACGTGAAACGCTGAAATCCTTACAGTGAGCACCTCTTTCATCCACGCACCTCCACTTCACAGCAATAAGCGTGCTGTAGTCTCTGCGTGAATACTAATTCCCATGATCAAACAACACCCGCGTTATCGGCCTCTCAATCGCATTCATAATCCCTGTTATTATAAGTAAGCAGTAATCGAAAGCAGGCCTCATCACACCGCCCCACTTCTACACATGAATGCAAACGAATAGGAAGCCACACGTATCATGATTGACGAGAATGCTGGCAACGAGGGGAATCTATTGCAGCAAACCCGCGTGCGCGCCTTAAAAAAAAGAAGGAAAGTGGGAATGCAGGCTTAAAAGTGAAGGAGCGTATGTGAAAAGGATATGAAGGTTGGGCTTAATTTGACATACAAAGCCGCTGTCTATCAAGGTGATAGACAGTGGAGCGGTTGAGGTGCAGTGCTGCTAATGCGAATGTATTCATGGACTGCTTTGAATGCACAAGGAGTCCGAGTGTGGGTGCTTGACCTTATACAGGGCAAAACAAGACTGCATTTTCAAGCCCCCTCACGCGGACCGTCCCGCCCTCTCAGTCAAAATGTAGTGTTTTCATTTTTTAATATATTGTTTTCAGTTGATGATGTGTTCAAAACAACCCAAAACTCGGAAGAAACTCCACTGACTCCACTGACTAATGAACCGTTTTGGAAATTCAAATTCAGAGTTTCCAGTGGTCCTTGAACTCAACACGTACATGCTTACTATGTCATCAGTGCATCATCCGGCCATAAGGAGTAGCCTGTAGCCAGCAGCTATATTTTCTGTTCAAATGGAGTGTTTGTCAGCGTGGGAAAACATGCGCGTGTCCCGATTGGTCAACAGTGTCAACAGTGTCACAACATCGCAGTGCAAGGCTACTACTGCTACGAAGCCTTCAACTTGGCTATAGTTCTGTCAAATGAAGATAAAAGTCGACGACACGAAGAAGCGGGACGTATTTCAGTGGATTTAATAAGAAAAGGAGACGGGCGCCGAGATGGAGGAGGCGGAGGAGACAGCGGAGAAAGGCTAGCTGCTAGCGGTGAGGTGAAGCTGAACAGTTCGTCTCCAAACCAGTAAGTGCCGCTAAACTCTGTTCGCGGTTGAAATGTAGCTTGAAAAGGTGTTCTCGTGAACTTTTGGTGATATAAAGTTGTGCTGTTTCGTGTGGGAATCGCTGTGGCCATGAAATTACTTGTTTGTGCCGCTGTTTTGACAGAGAAATGACGAGGGAGGCGCGGCGGTGTTTTTCTGTCTTTATTTCACTCTGTCATTGGCCACTGCATTCTGTGTGTTCACTTTGGGGACGGTAAAATCACCCACGTTTCTCCTGTGTGTCCAAAATCGGGCTTAAAAATCAAACATGCTTGATTTCCTGTGACTGTAGTCCAGTTGGTCTGACTGCTGCCCACACTACACGATTCGAACGCGAGTCCAGTCATGACCCCCAACACTACGTGACACGACTCTCTGCAACTGCCTTCAAGACTCGGGAAGACTCGGCGCGACTGAGAATTGTATCAAAATCGGGCATAAAAATCGTGTAGTGTGTGCTGACCTTAACGTCATTGGTTCAGCCGCCCCTCCTTCTGTACTGAGCTGGCGCCAGGACTGTATCAAGTTAAATTGAAGAACAGCGGTAAAATAACATCCTGCTTCTAAGGGAAATCAGGACTTCTTTATTTAAAACCGTAACACCCAGTAAAATGAATACAAGTATAAATTCTACGACGAGCATTTGCGTAACTTTGCTTTGACTACGGGTACCTAAAATGTAAATACATTGGATCCTCTTCCAATTGCTTTAATAATAATTTAATTTAATAATAACTCATTGCAAGAAAGGATGTCTACCAAGAATTTGATTATGCTGGCATGTTTGTTTATGTATCACTGTTGTACACAAGTTTAGTTGCTTTTGTGACAGGACAACATATAAACTGAAGTGTTCTGCATTGTGGCTTTAAAGCATTTCAAAGACTTGTCTTGATACATTGAATGTTGTTATTTTATTTTTATTTATTTATGATTTATTTCAGGCAAAAAAAACAACAACAACAGCAACATTAATTTCAACATGAAAAAGCAAGCTCCAAGTGGGCCTGAAATGTGGTGGGAAGAAGAAAACGTATTTGATCCCACCACCATTTCACATCAATATTTACACAGAGCTTCCCTGTTACATTTTATACCAACAATGGTAATAGACAATATACCAGTAATGGTAAGGAAACAGTAGACAATATATCAATGTGAAATTTAAAGAAGAACTGTAATTTGTTTACCTTGATAAATCCTTTTCGTAGTCCCTCTAGGGGTAATACAAGTGTTAATGGGATGATTGGTGCCGGAAAACCACCCTTGCAACTTCCCTGCCTCTGGGTCGGAGGTGCAATACACACTAATAGAATCACGAAGAAGAAGCTAACAGGTTAACAGGCAAAGCTAACTGCGGGCTAGTGCCACTTAAACAGTATTTACAGCCACGTTTGAGTGAAAAAGAATATCCCCATTGTGTAATTGGTATCCCTCTCTCCTTTTGTCTTTCCGGTCAGCGTAATATTTACTCTTATGGACAATTAATGTGTGAGTGAAAAACTGCAACATGCTCGACACCTGCAATGGCACTTATGGCCTCTGAGTGAGCGACAGTGGTGCAGATGCCAGAGTGGGTCATCTCATGACTGTAAGGTTGGGGGTTCAAACCCAGCTCCCTAAATGTGCACACTGTTGTTGTGTCCTTGGGCAAGACACTTCAGCCAACTTGACTCCCGTGTCTGTGTGTAATGGTGTATGAAAGTGTGAATGAGTGAGTGGTTCCTTGCTGTAAAGCACTTTGAGTGCCTAATGTAGGTGGAAAAGTGCTGAGACCATTTACCATTACATAGTTACTTGGTTCTACTTTAAGACCCACTCTCTCTATAGTGACCAGACCCGATTGTACTCGGTTGTACTCCGCATACAGACACACACCAACTCGTGGTTGGCGTGACTAGTAGCATCTCTACCACTAAAATCATATCCAATCCGACCGCCTGGAATCCCCTGGATAAATAAAGGTAAAATGAATAAAACAACTTTGAGTCTTAGTTATGCACTGATCAGGGCAGTTCAAGCTATTTCTAATGCAAAAAATAACAATTGACATATAAGACGGTTACTGCAACCAAGACAGATTAACTAAAGTGCTAAAAATACTAGAGCCGTGTAAATATAATTTGAGTTGATCCTCCAGTGCACATGGCTCACTGAAGCATTACTCATCACAGATCTGTCTGAATGCATCTCCAGACAGTAATCCTATTTACAGTGTGCTCATTATTCATCATTGTGTCATACCATTTGTCTTATGTCTTCATTTCATTTCCTAATGCAGAGGTTATAGCTCATTAGTCTAACCCTCTGCACATTCACTGTTGACTCCTTAAGGGTGCACATTGTGATGACAAGTAAAAGACATAGAGATTGTTGTCCTCCTGTTATCATATTTTACTTTTTTTTTTTAAATAACTTTGGCAAGTGACAGTGACAAAAGGTTGAAAGTCTCAATATCAATCTAAAATCTAAAGTTACAGTACATTAGGATAGGAAGAACAATGGCGGCGCTCAGATCAACTTTCATGGATCGTGTGCCATGACGTAGCATTTCCCTGACACAAAGGGAAAAAGCCAGGCTGTACCCAAAATAGCGTGGGCCTTCATAAATATTTCAGCGACTCAGATGGAAGCATAAGGAGGAGCACAAAGGGAAGTGGGAGCTAAAGAAATCACTTCAGTATGATACGCCACAAACAGCAACAAGAGCACACACGCTAAACGTTTTTTTCCAAAGATTTTATATGTTGCAGCAAAGGTATCAACTGTTCTTTCTGAGGTCCATCACTCTGTCCTGAGTCCATCACACATCAGTTGCATGAGATGAGTCTACTATCAGAATCAAAGGGGCCAGAGGACCACAATGGGTTTTCACACTTTCCACGAGAGTAGAGCCAATAGCAGTTTGGGTGTTGTCAAACAAATATAATTTACAAATAGACTGTTGGTGCCTAAACTACATGAAAAAAAATCAATCAGCATTTATTTATAAAGCATTTTACAACATTCAAGGTCACCAAAGTGCTTTATAGTAAAATCAAACGAAATGAGAATAAAACAATTATGTGAACAATAATAAAATATGTATCAACAATACAATCAAATAAAATGAAGTATTGCAAGCCAGTCTGATAAATAGGTTTTAAGGCGGGCTTTATTATGGCTTAAAACATGGACATGGCGCACATGTCAGGGTCAGCTTGTTCCAGAGTCTGGGCCCAGCGACTAAAAAGGCCCGATTACCCCAGTGTTTGTACTTGGCTCTTCCAGTAGGAGCTGGTTTGTGGACCTTAACACCCTGTCAGTGTTTCAGACAGACAGAAGCTCTGACAAATAAGGAGTTGCAAGGCCGTTAAGAGCTTTAAAAACAAAGAGCAAAATTTAAAAAATCATTCCAAAAAGGAAAAATGGACTGGGGTGATGCTGACGTCTGGGTTTGCTGTTGAGGCTTAACTGAGAACCAAAAGTGTGTTACAAAAAAGCATGAAAAGACTCTTTCAAGGTTGGTGCTTTAAAGGCTTCACTTTGGTTAAGATATGTAGTTGATAAAAACTAGCTCTGATCACGCTGTCGATCTGCTTATCAAAATTAAAACTGCGATCGAAAAACACTCCAAGGTTCTTCACAGATACTGTAGCTTTAGCTTTGAAGACAAAGAATCGGATTCCATAAGAACACTGTGCCCAAATAAAATGTCAAATGTACTCTGTTTTTTTCCTCCCTCAGATGGGCATTTCAAAAGTGGCATAAGGCTTACAATCTGCATTGTTAAAGAACGATTTTACTTTGTGCGCAGCGTACTACTAGCATCTGATCTTTTTCCAGCATCTAACTTTGAAAAAACAAAGTGCTAAATCTAGGCCAGCATAATCCATGTCAAACGCGAAACATTTCTCTGATCTAAAGTTAGAAAAATCCAAATTTTTCAGTGACCACGTTTGAAACCAGAGCTCAGTAACGGAGGAGTAGTGAATAGACTGACGCTTGAATGGATAGGTTCTACTTTACAGCTGCTGCCTCTCCTTTTGTCAGAGGAGCAGAAGCAGCGCCCGGTTGGGATCCATTCATTTGAAAGGATTATTTCTGGCTCATTTTTTAACATTTTTTTATTCCCCCCCCCCCATGTATAAAGATGGTCTGATCGTTCATATTGTCTGAAAAACTAAAATCTCTTTTTTTTAAATAACGCCAGCTAAACGTGACTGAACTTACTCTTACTCTTTGAAGCTTTGAAGAAATTAAGAAGTGTTGTGCTAAATAATTTCCAGTGCTAAATGCTCCTATTTGCTTTTTTACATGTGTGTGTGCAGTGTGTAAAGTTGCATAAAAAGAAACAAATAAAAGGATCCATCTCTGTTCACAAATGAGAGCTATTCAAGCCAAAAGTTTAGTGTAAGATTCCGTAATGAGCGACACATCACTCGCACACTGTGGCACACGTTAAGAGGAGCGAGGCTTATTGATTTCGAGCGAGCAAGTCACTTCACTATTTATGATGCGTCCTAATGCTCCCTGTCCGTCCGGTGTCAGCGCTCTGCCTCTGTGTGATAGATCCATTCACGCGCAACGCTCCGGTGGCCTTGCTCCCGATAACCATCTTTCGTGAATTCTGCAAAGGACGAAAAAAGAAAATGGCTGCAATTCGTCACAATGGAGTGGGTTTGTGCAGTTGGATCTTGGCAGGACTTTCAATTGTGCAGGGTTGCGTTTCCAAAACGTTATGCCATCATTGACCTCCCACTTTAAACCTGCGGTGAAACGTCTATATTCAGAAGAAGCTAGGGGCACTTTATTATAACTGTTGCGATTCCCATTCCCATTGCTAATACCGCAAATATACAGGGTTAACAACCCTTTGTGAACCTGTGTGATTGCTTTGCCTGTAAGGGTGTAGGTTATTTGGTTGCCAGTGGGACTGTCAAACATGGAAAACTTTTCATACCTTGTTTCCAAGGTGAGTGACAACAGTCATCATCAAATATACAACTTGTACTACTCATATGTTACAAGAATAATTTATATCTGACACATTTTAAAGCACCCCACTGCTGAGTCACTGTACATTTGACAAGCTGCTGATTTTTCTTTTCTGAAACCTGCCTGCTGATTTTTTGGCAAGGCACAAAAAAAGTGTAAGGTTTGTGGGACTGCGATGTCAATGCCGTAGTAACTGTGCAGGCAGTGGCACAGATATGAAGGGGAAAATAAAGGGAGAAGAATTTTGATGCAAAGGGTGTGGGGTGTCGTAACCAGAGGCAGTTGGCAGAGACACGGTTTAATCCACTAATGCACTGTGGATTCAGCACAGGCCACAAGGAGAGGAAAAGGAACATGGATTTGCTAATGAGAGCAGTCCATCAGTCCTCATAAATGAAGGAGAGGGATGAAGCATGGCTCAAGACTGGGTGGAGACATGACACAACTAATGACTGTGGGTTAATGGATGGAGCGGTGGAGGTGCGCTGACTCCTCCTAAACCAAGTGTGAGATAAATCACTTTTTCAGTGTAAAGCTATGAAGTGTGCAAAGAACAGTAGGCCTCATTCACGACACGTTCTTATGCACAATTTGTTCTTAATGCCTTCTTGAGGTTTTTTGCATTCTCAAAATTTGTTTTTAGCTGAAAATGTTCCTCTAGAACACTGGTTCCCAAAGTGGGGGTCGGGAGGCATTGGGTGGGGGTCCCCAGATGATTTTAGGATGAAATAAAAAAGAAAAAGGCAACTGTTTTTGATATATTTTCGAGTGTAAAACAGCATATCATTTGTGAAATCCATTCATATAATCAAAATAAACAGTTTAAATACATGTTAACTTGATTTTAAAATGTGTTTTCTTCCCTAAAGTAGCGTAAGAGGCAATAACTTTATACAATGGGGGTCCCGAGTTGTTTACGTGTCAATTTTTGGGGTCCCAGCCAAAAAAGTTTGGGAACCCCTGCTCTAGAAGAACAACTCCCAAGAACACTCAGACAACTGTTACGCACAAAAAAGAGTCATAAATATTTGTACATATCAAATCTCGTAAATATAATTATACTAAATTACATACCCTGTTTATTCAGAAACAAGTTGATAATAATACTTGTAGTCTCCAAGTAAAGTACTACTGCTAGTAGTACTGCTAAAGTAAAGTATAACGGCTAAAATGCAGCCACTTATGAATAGGTGGCCTGGCGAGACCAGAATGATTCCCCATTTTTATACAGGGGGGATCAGTCTGGAACCCCCGCCCCCGCTGGAGGCATCAGCAAAACTCCAGCGAGCCTGTGCAGATTATATTGTTTTTTTGCGGTCACATGTTGTTCGCGAGCAGCGCATTCACAGAACGCGGAAGTCCCCTCAATACCAAACTACAAACGGCGCACGAGAGAGAGAGTGTGTCTCCAATCGGTGGTAAATGATTAAAAACACATCGACAGTGGGTGAGTTTCGAGATTCATAATCCTGCACAAATATTAACGCAGAACTACTAATAACACCGCATCAATGGCCCGATCTTCGCTGATTGGTTTACTCCGCTTCCTGTTTGCTTGCGTATCTACCGCTGTGAGAAATGGAACTGAGGCCAATAAATATGACAAAATGTGCACTGAATCTACGTTATTTGATATAGACGAGCGTCGGCCTCGATCTCGCAAACTTGTGTTTACAAGTTGGGCATCCTCCTCGGTGAGCTGCGCGGGCGAAATGTCACGCCGAGTGTAAGGGGCGGACTCGTGCTCACATGTGAGAAGAGAAGGAAAAATGTTATATCAATTGATTCATTTTGTAATGAGGGCAAATTCGCCTGGGTGTCCAAACACTCCGGATGTGTGCTTGAACATGAGCGGAGTTAATTCTTTCTTTTCTTTTGGGGTTATTGGTTACTAATTTTTGGATTTGCGTTTTGCAAAAATGACATGGACATGATACTCTTGCTTTGTTTTTCAAATAGGATTACATCGGGAGAAAAAAAAAGTTGTACATCACCTGTAACTCAATGAGCTCAATGACTAAATGATAAGTGACACCTCTGATGACGGCCTACAGATGGCGGCTGAAACATGTAATGGTAAAGATTTCAACATCTCTAACCCTAATGTCTAGGGGTGTAACGGTTCAGCTATCTCACGGTTCAGTACGGTTCACGGTGCAGGACCCACGGTTCGGTGCATCACGGTGCAAGTGCGATATAAATGGCTAAAAAGTCAGTTTTGAAATAAAATAGTCTAAATGTTCATTATTAGGCAGTTTTTGTAATTTCAGAAATACATTGAAAATGCTTTCTAATTTTTCATAGCTGCTTTACAGTAAAATGTGCCCCTGGGCTCTCAATACAAAACAAAATAAAAAACACAGTGCTCTAAAGTTAAAGAAAAGAAAAAGAAAGAAAAAGAAAAAAGCAGCAGTGGGCCATGTGCTCGTTAAGTAGCTAATAAGTTTCAGTTTCGCTTTCAACACAGCAGCTAAAACAACAGCGCATTTGATTTGAGGCTTGTGTTTGGGCTGTTCCTGGAAGATATTCTGCTTGTACTTTTTTAGAAACAAAGCTTTTGATGCGGATTATGACCAAGATTGGATTGCATTTCTCTGCGCCACCATAGCGCAGTGCATGGATCTATACTTTGGCCTGCCGTGGCAATCAGCAGGAGAAACTTTTGCAAAGACACATAGATTTTCATTTGTTTTTGGAGCAGCCTCCAGTTTAGCAGTAAGTGATGATGTGACACACATGCGCTCTGTTTAGGTGCACGTACATGCGTCTGACACGCGCCACAGAGAAATTTGGACTAAAACTTGCACCGTCACTTTAGTACGGTTCATATCGTCAGATTTCTGCACCGGGGTGCACCGTAGTACGGTGTGTTGTTACACCCCTACTAATGTCTGACAAAATAAACCCTGAAAGTTAAACTGTTATACTGGGTTTTTTTTGCCACCAAGTAAGACAAAGTACAGCAGCAATCTATTAAAAAATCATTTTGTCTTGTGTCACTGTTCAGTCCTAGTCACGTGTGTTTGATTCTCAGCTCCAACAATTTGCTGAATGTCTCTCCCCGCTCTTCACCACTTACACCCTAAGCTGTCCAGTCAAAGCATATTGACTCAGGTATTGCTACTTTCTGTGAACAGGTCCAGAGAGCAGAAACTGCACTGTCTCTCTATGGAGTGTATTTGAAAAAACATAGCGAGTTCTGGTTTAGAGATCTGAGGTTAATATTTTTCTAGGTTTCTATTTGGCTTAAAGCGGCCTACGAATGAGACAGAAACAGTCTGGTAAAGTCTTTAAGCTAAATGCAAGGTTTAATGCACACCCGATAATTATCTGTAAGGTTGGTATAAAACTAAAACTTTGGTGAGCTCATTTCAAATTCACTTTGAGTGATTTCACACACAATAAAGACAGAGGGAGACAAGGACAATCTGGAAAACTTAAAAGGAGCAGTGGATGGAGAGGGGCTCAGAGCGCTAAAGAGAGGCCAGTCAGACAAAGATCAGCCTTGTGTCAGTGAATGCACCATGGCACAGTGGAGCTCTGTGTGCGAGATAGAATATCGTGAACTGCAGTGACGCACGAACACACCACAGATATAGAAAAAAATAAAACTTTTGACAAAAACATGTGTGAAAGGGTAAGAATGCACATTTTTGGTGTCACTTTGTATTGCTCAACCATTTGAGCAATACATTGCTCAACCGTAATTCTATTGATGTATATCCTAATCAACTAGTCAGAGTAGTTGAGACTACTCAGATACTACTTAGACTACTCAGAGAGTAGTCTGAGTTGTAGTTGACTATACTCTAATCAACTACTACTCAGAGTAGTAGTCAAACCAAAAGGCAAGAGCACATCTCATACATATATTTTTTTTATCTGTTGCTGTGAACCCCAGAGATGGAGCAGGATGTGATAGATGCCATCGCTCTGCTTTGTGTGTCCAGTGTATAGGTCAGAGACATCACTGCCACTCGCTAATGAATGCTTGGACACGCACACAAACCCTGGTGCTTCTGACTGAAAACAAGGTTTGTCAGACAGTGGGTAAATACAGCAGGATCTCCTCAGTGTTGACTCAGAGAGGGGACAGGGCACGTACATGCTGCTACTGTTTTCTGAGGCAGTTACTGTCTTCTCAGCAGTTTAGCCCCAAATCCCACATTATTTGAAAATTGTACTGTATAATAATTAATACATATGTGAATGATCAATGCTCTGAATATGAAAACATTGTTTATGTTCATAATCATAAGAAAAGTAATTTTAAATAATACTAAGGCAGCCATAATAAACTAATCACAGTTCCAGCCTCAATATTGTGGGTTCAAGTTCTGACTCTGACAATTTGCTGAATGTCTCCCTGCTTTTCACTATCTTAAACCTGTGCTGCCCGATACAATTAAGAGTCAGAAGTCCTAAAAACATATTCGTAAGTTGAGCATGTTTACTTACGTCCAAAAGCTTTCAGTTGAAAATGCCTGACGACTGATAGCTACCTCTGCCCTTTTATTCAGTTATTCAGTTTATTCATTGGCTGGAGAATGAATGGATTAGATTTGTACATGTACAATACAAGAAAGACTTATGAAAATTCAAATGCGAGATGTTAATGCTTTTATTTTCTAAATATGCAGTGGTGGTTAAGTAAATGGCACTGTTCAGGTGTGTATCTTTCCTCGCCGCCTGACAGTTCCCATCGACTTCAGGCTAAATAAAGTTGATGCCAGCATTGTCAGGAACTGCTTGAATAGATCAGTCGCTGTAACAAACACCTCCTGACGTTATTGATGTGTGGTGGGCTCAGTGACTTGCATTAACTTGAGAAGGCAAAAACAGCATTGTGCGCTGTCCCCTTATGTCTTATCAGCATTCTGTTTGACCCAGATCCTTTGGCTGTGCGCACATGCCAGCGTCTGTTTATTCCTACATTAGACATGAGACAACCGCACTTATGCTCAACTCGATTACACGCTTGACAGAAGAGCACGCCTGGCTTTGTAGGCCACGCTGCACCGTCGAGTGAACCTCCAGTAAACAGACATAGCTTACCAACACAGCACATGCAAGAGAGACTGCGTAGTTGCCTTCAATGAAATGTAAATCCTGTTTAGAAAAAAAAATGGTGCAGTAGCGTGCAGAGCTTGCAGGATTTGTGCACGCCGGAGCATTCGGTGTGGCGCTGACTTCTGGTAACCTAACACACACACACTTAAATTAAGCTAAGCGTCGACCCGCAGTGCTTTTTAGGGAGCCAAAAACGTTTATCAGCTTACACAGTGAAAACATACAGCAAACCGTGCCGCTTTTTGTTTAGGTGACAAAAACGAAGCACTGCAGCAAAGATTACAACACAAAAGAGGACCAAAAGCAATGGGAACTCCCCGCTGAGCAGCATAATTCTTTCGCATATAAATTGCACATTCCTCTGTAGGTTACAATGCACGAACAAAGATGACTTTTGGCGCTGCCGTTTAGGAGACAACAGGCTCTGGATTGTCTTGCCGGGCAGTCAGTGGGGGCTCATGATGCAGTTGACAGGCTATACTCTCATCCCTCGCACAAAGAACCAGCCTTCCTGCTCTCGCAGCAGAAACTGTAGGCCCGCCGCTTAACAAGAGGCTGTGTCAAGATGCATGCAGGCCAGTAAAGTGCTTTACAAGATCAGTGCTGTGAAGACATTTAGTTCTCAAATTTGTATACACTTTCCCCTTCAATTGTTTACATTTATCACAAATTCAGCTGCCAGAAATAAGGCCAATTTATTTCCGGGGTAAACAGACTGAATCATTGAATTGTTTACATTTTTATTTCAGACACAAGTTGACAATTTTGGTTGTTTGTAGTTGTATGTGTTATGTTTTTAAAGACCAATGCGATAGTTTGAATATTTGGGATTGCATTTGTAATGCCTGTGTACAGCACTTTGGGCAGAGACATTTGTTTGTATATGTGCTTTACAAACAAACATGAATATTAAAATGACCTTTAGATCGTTTTTCAGCAGATGGTTTGTGTCATAATTACTATTATTTTTTTGCTTCTTAATTGCAAATACATGCAAACATTTTAATGGTTGACTCGATTGTATTAAAACATGTATTCTCGTTCCTATAACCAAGCAATGACAACAAATGTTTGCTATGTTCATAGCAATAAAATGACAATATTAATTTGCACAGTTGCTTAGTTATAACATTGGATTGAACTGTATGTCAATATGGACACAGTTCATCTACAGATAGGATATTTAGGGCCAAAAGGTTGACACTGGTCAGCCAGAAGTAAAGATTCAGATGATGAAGACATGCAATATACAGTATATCTGCCACAACATGTCATCCCTTCATCACTTGTATCTTGCCATCCGTCTTTAGTCATCTGGAAAAGTATACAAATCAATAGAGCAAATTCATTAGTCACACATGGTTTCACAGCAGAATCCAAACTTAACCCGCTCAATAGCTGCTTCACTATTTGTAATGTATTTTGTGTAATACAATCCTGACTGTTTACAGTTTGTATCCTTAGACACATAGAGGGTCATTTATCAAGGCAGATGCTAAATAGCGAGTGCAGGCTGGAAATTAGAATATACATCGCTTTTTGTGGGCATGTTGCACCTAATTTACCATTTGGAAATTGCTTGTGTAACAGTATTAGTTACAAATCAGATATGTAAATAAGAGATTGCTGCGCACTACTCATTTTGAACATGAGCAAACGCTTATAAGTGACCCTCATATTGTAGAAAAGCTGTAAAACAAATTACTCCGCACTCAATTGCCTATTAAAGTGGACATATCATGCTGTCGGATGAGGAGATTAGTCACCCGGGAGGAGCTTGATAATGTTCATTCTTATGACACAAAGAAATCTCACCAAAGGGACTGAAAATACACAGATGGGAGGTCACTTCAACATTCAGCTATAGCAGTGGACAAACGGTTGAGCATAACTTATGTGTAACGTTTACTGAGACCTTACCAACGCCATGGCTGTTTCCCAAAGCCTAGGTACCTCGCCTTTCCTTGGTCTGAAATGGGCGTGGTCAGGCAGCCACATCATCACTCACCGCCCAAGTGCTGTTCCAATGTTCAAGTCGTCCGGAGGCCTGTGTCCTTCCTTTGCTTAGCATGTGGCTAATATACCAAGGATACATCAGTGTAGCCTTCGCTGCCTTGCTCCAGCCAAAATCACCCATAATGCACCATGGCTCTTACGAAAAAAAAAAAGGTGAAGAAAGGTGGTGCTGGTTTATGTGACTTGTTAAAGCACTTAAATTCCAAGAACAAAATACAAGCTTTGACTTGTTTATTGGCTCTGCAGCCAGTGTAAATTTTAATTGCAAAAAAGCAAAGGTTTGTGTCAAGATTTGGTCAAATAGCCTCATAAATTTCAGGGTTTTGTCTTTTTTTAAAGTAAATAGTGAAAAAACGGAATCAATAATTTGTTTTGTTAACTTGACATTTATATTATTTGATTCAAACATTCAGGCAAATGTCACGGCTTCATAGAGCAACAAAGAACCAGATTTGTTTGTTGGGCATTGAATTTAATTGACATAAGGCACTTTCAAATCTAAATTTTTCCTTTAGCTCTGAAGTGTGTTCCATTAGCAGCTCTTTTTGGACCAAGGCAGGACACTTGCCTCGGACTGGAAGGAAGTGAGTTTTGGAGGCACTGCCTTCAACACTAAGGCAAGGCGAGGTACCTAGGCTTTGGGAAACAGCCCAAAAGTGAAATAATGCTGTACGTTTCTGTCAGGTATCCACTATCCCAATAAAAACGGGCACTTTTATGTTACTAGATCACTGCTCCAGATCATTGGTCTGTAACCTGAACACTTGCTCCTCAGAGACGCAGAGTTATTAACCTCTAACCCTCACTATCTGGTAGCCCTCCAGTGCCATTACTCTGCTGCATCTTCGCCTCATAGCTCATATCTCTTTTGGATGTCTTCTCCAGCTGTTGCGTTGATCCCCTTATCTTGTTCACATTTGTGCCCTTTAAATACCTACTCTCTTAATCACTGCACTGGCTTCTAAGAGCTCACATTTTTCATAGCTTTTATCCTTTACCCCCTCCCCCTGGTTCCTCAGGAGACCGAAAACGCATTAGGATTAGAGGTGCTCTACCTACGTATCTCCTGACTGCGGTGAGGCTTTTGGGCACAGAGGTCCAATCGGCCGGCATATCCACTCTGATATGTCATGGGGCTGTGCTTGTGGTGTTGCCATTTATTGTTAGAATTGTACAGCAGTTTTTTTTTTTTTGCCTATAGTACATGGACAACATATAGCTGAAAGAAATGTAGGAGTGGAGGTGACTCCGGTGTAGGGCAGAGCAATTCAGGAAATTTACTTTAGATTGTTATCTCAATTAGGGTCAATCTCAATTATCGTCATGGATCTTTTTCACTGTCAGGTTTAAAGCTGATTCTGGCAGTAACAGGATCTGGCCTGGAATTCGGAGCAGGACAATGGGAGACTTTTGTGTGTTAAATGCTGAGGTTTATTTATCCTTTATACTTGAACCAAGCACAATTTCTCCGTTCGGCTTTACCCAAATCTAGTGCAACAGTGTAACGCCTCATTTGATTGTGAAGACTTACTAAACTGATCATAACTTCTTTGCCGTGTTTTCGTCACATTTTTTGTTTTTGACAATTTTTTTGTTTTTCCGGCCTGTTATTTGTCGCTCTTTTGCTGCATTTTGTTGTGTTTTTGTCACGAGAAAATGTGCTCAGTTCAGGTGGGGGGTAAGAGGTTAAAAGGTATATCTTGTCATCGTTCATAAACTATATTATCAAAAGCTATATTGTTTTTGTTTTTAATATGAAAAAAAAATCCAATCGTAAAGAAGATTAAACAATAAGAGGAAACAAAGTTTGTTATGTTTTAGCATCACCCAGCCCTAAGAAGTGGAAAAACCTTGGCTGCTTTGTCTTCTTTTTTATTGACCCGTATATTACTGCAGCACATCACTGTGAGCTTCAAATTCACTGACAATGGCTTTCGATTTTTTTTTTTTTATTTTTTATCAAGGTCTGGTGATCAATCTGTGTTCACTTATGAACAATGTAAAAATAAAAAAAGCTTTTTACACCATGAGCTGATGCCTTCAGCTTCACAAAATGTCTTACACGTGAATACTGTGTGGCCATATATTCAAGCTGTCAGAAACTCTTTATTTTCAAAATGTTTAAGCTCAAACTAAGCAAATGTGGTGAGAAGAAAATAAACTGAATCTAATGAAGATTAAACGTTCACATTCAACAATTTATATTTTTGTTTTCTTTTTTGCTTTATCTGTTGCTCACTGATCTATCTTACAAGTCTGCCTTAAACCCTGGACAGTGGCCAGAGAGTTGCAGGGCTGACAGTTTGATATATTGAGGCAGGAAAATATCGCGATAGACGGTATTATTGAGGACCACTCGATGGCACTGAAACTCACTAAAAAGAGGTACATCTTATCCTTATTAACATATATTCCAGAGAAATGAGGAAAATGTAAATAAATGTACTCACGATAAATATTGAGCCCAAGAATGTTGTTTTTATCTGTCATTTATTGAACAATAAGTCGAAATAGTAATTAGTGTGATTCCTAATTACCATTCCCTTTCACATACAGTCCCTTATCTTGTTTAGCGGGAAGACATTCAGCGGGAACCTCCTATAGAATTTCATTTACAAGACTATTCACTAATCTACTCTACTAGCTACCTTTAAAATTGTGGTTTTAATTCAGGTGCAATTAGAGCTTGCTTTTCTCACTTGTTATGGAGAATAGCCATTTGTCTGCGTTTTTAAGTAGAAGCAACACAATGCAAAGTAAACTACGCTGTGTGAGTTTGCTTTATTTTTCTGCTATTACTTTAAGCCCCTGGTTAATGATCAGACCTCGCGCGCTGCCAGTCTCAAAAGTCCTTTAATTAACAACAGCGAGACGACCTGGCTGTCACATAATGAGCACATCTCAGGTCTCTGCAGGAATCTGACTTGATTTAGATTTATCCACTGCCAAATTCAATTCGAAACGACAACAGTTGGTAGCTACCCTAAATGACATGATAAACATTTAGAGACGGCCTGGTGCAAAGAGACGAACGTCATTAGGACTCAAACACTTCATGGTTAGTAGGCAATGTCTATGTGTGCATGAACTCAATACAGGAAACGTCAATCCAGGCGTTTGTCAGTGAAAAGAAATGCAAATGAATGACAAAGCATTGCAGAAAATGAACTCAACTAAGGAAAACGTGTATAACAAGGTGAAGATTGTTGTACGAAGTTATTATTAGGCTATAGCAACAACTCTTTGAACTGAAAATAAAGATTAGAATGTCCTCATAAAACAACGTCTGTAATTGATTAAAGCTTGATGGCATGTGTCTATAAGTCTACTGTATATGGTATAAAAGTATGTTCAAAGACAAAGTAAGTAATAACTGTAGACAACATTCATATTGTCTGCATTAGATTAGAATCATTTTATTTTTTTCCATTATAGAATATGGAAATACAAAGAAAAGAAAAAAACTACCACAGTGGTAAGTAAATGTAAATGGTCTCAACTTATAGAGCGCTTTTCTACCTTCCTTAGGCTCAAAGCGCTTGACATGAAAGGAACCACTCACCCATTCACACTCTCATTCATACACCAATGTACACAGTCACTGGAGGCAAGGAGGGTGAAGTGTCTTCCCCAAGGACACAACAACAGTGAGCATATGCGGAGCTGGGATTTGAACCCCCGACCTTCTGACCATCTGTGCCACTGTCACTCCAGTAACAACTACTAAAACCATACAATCCGTTCCGTCTGATCCAGGTGATGTTCAAGAACCACATTGAAACAATGGAGTTTCTTGCTGCCTTACACCCCTTCAGCTAACTTTAGTTGCTTCAACAAGTCAACAAAATGTTCATATTTTTTCAATACTTCAGTATCGACATGTTCAACACCATGTTTTAAAGTGATAGTGTGTAAATTTAAATGTTTTACAAACTGAACAGATGGCAATAATAGGAACACTAAATATTATATTTTTTAGAAGACCCACCCTCTACTTATTTCAGCAACTAATCAGAATCCCCAGTGCCATCACTGTGACCAATGAGACAGCTTTTCTGTGAACCGCCCTGACAGGTCCAATCAGGAGAGAGGGAGATTCATCGTTTATTTTGATTGTTTGTTCTCCCTCTCCTCACTTTACAATTGTACAGACTATCACTATAAGACCAAAAAAAGAATACAAGTATTTAACCACAAACTATGCATGCATTAGGTATACAGTAATTCCTATAGCAGGCAGCAAACAAAAAATCTTCTCAGGAAATAATAGGTCAATCTCAATTAACATTGTCCTCAATTACAAACAAGAGAAAAATACCAGTATGAAACCTTACATAAGGGGACAAATATATTTTGCTTTTCTCCTCACCCTGCCAGTATGAACAATGCCCCCTTTCTTCAGCTGGCCTTGATATTAGCTGCGGGTCTGGACGGCTCTGTTGTGTTCATTCTATTTGGGCGGCTTTGGCCCATATTGATGCATCATTATTTCATGGGGACATTTTATTGTGATATTGTTTTGATGTACGGCACATACTCTTTGTACCAGAGGGGTTTGTGCTGTGCTGTGTGTTCCTTCAAACAATAATGCTACTGTTCAAAAGTGGGCCATCCTGTTTTTCAAGTGGAAGAATTGTAAGTTTGTTCAATATCACTGCCTTCACAATTCAATCTGTTATAAGAAGAATACATTATTTTAATACGTCCACTAAAATGGTCTGGCTCGTCATTGTCAATCATCAAGAGTTATTTGGAGTTTATAAGGTGTATAGATTGAAGGAAAGGCAGGTGCCATGGTGCTGGGGGTGGCAGAAACTCTGATATTCTCATTGGGCGTGATGAGCATGGCATGGGAAGATATCAGGAGTGATTATGCCTTGATTGATATGGCGGACATGGACAGAGAACTGATTTGCACAAACTATAATATAAAGAAAACAAAGGGAAAGATGAATTGAGTTAGACGGAGGCAGGTGGTTTACTTTATTGAGCTTATGAAAAAAAGCAAGATGTGAAATGACATGAAATGACATGAACTCATTAAGTCTTTGACAGTTTACGCACAGTACTCAATACTATGTGTGAGCCTCCAAAGAATAGAGCAATCAGAGGTGCACCGATCATGATTTTTGAAACCGATCACGATCACTAAAATTTTGATCAGCCGATACCGATCATTGCCGATTCGATCACATGGTTGTAATTGATTATTATGATTCAACTTTTCTAAATGTGTGTGTTTTATTGGGTGAATTTATTTTCAATATTTATATTTGAATATTGTATAGCCTACTAGCTAGAAATCTACATTGTCCTGTTTAATCTCCAACTTTATTATTATTATTTATTATTTCTGATATTATAATGCTGTAGGCTATTGGTTTATCGCGTATTATTTTATAACTTTTACAGAATTTCCCTCATGGTCATCTTTTTTATAGTTTACAGTAAACTATTTCTTATAGTGCGTGTTATTTCGGCCAATCAAATCCCTGTCTTACTTTGCGACTCGTAGTTGCTTCAGATCAGATGCGCGTTATGGATGGTAGTGGGGAGGCCGGTGGGTGGAGCTCTCAGCCTAAACACAGTGGAATTAGGAGCATCATTTTGGTTTTGGACTGTAACTTTGGACAATATTTGAAGAAAGAGAAGAAAACTTCCACAAAGAGACGGTGACATGAGGTGCCAAGCACATACGCGTTTTACTTTCTCTTTTGACTAGCAGCCATTTAGTGACACTTCAGCACTAAAAGCACATTTTCTCAGCGAAATAAGACAGGACAACGACCCCTGCCTCTGATTGTAGTTTCACATGCATTTCAGATAGCACAGTTTTGTGATAAATATCCTGTTTGTATCACCTACAAACATGTGAAGTCATGCAGTAGTTGCAAATGTAAATAATGTCACATCGTCTCCTTAGCCTCCTGTTAAGTCCCATACGCTGATATTTTATGGTCACGAACCTTTATTATACTTTTGTCTTAAAGCGTAGCTCAAGCTCTGTGGTTGTTTTGTTTAGTTACACTGCAGTCTGGAAACGAGGAGAGCCGACAGGCGCAGAGGGATACAGCGGAGCAGTACATCCAGAGCTGTTGTGTAGCCACGTACAGTATTACATTTAAAACTAGGTTTAAGCGGCGCTATACTGCGGAGTTTTCCCCAGATTATCTACTGTAAGAAAGTCTGTGAAATCTACGTTTGATCAGCCCGTCTGATCGGCGCATTTCACAGACCACCGATCACAAAAATTAGGCTGTGATCGGCTGATCATGATTGGTGCACCTCTATCAGTAATAGCTCTATAATATGTAAAGCTATTGAGTCTTTATAGTACTTTGTCCAAGGACTCAAGAAGGGCATTGGCACAGAATGGAAGTTGTGTTTCTTATCAAGTTTAAGTGGACCTGATATTCTTCTTGTGTGTGAGTGTATTTGTGTCCTCTCTGATCTGTCCTTGGACGTTCGTACATTAGTGCCACCTGAATAATAAAGAAAGTGGATTGAAACAAACTACATTGATTCAACAATGGTCAATTTTGCCTAATCTCATTTAAAAAGTAGCTCAAGGTTTCAAAAGGTAGCCATCAGGCCTGGATATATTTTTACTCGAAGATGTTTTGCCTCCAATCCAATATGTTTAATCCATTCTTTTTTTTTAAAGAAATGTATAACGCTTCTTTAGTGTCACTTCTATTTACAGTATGGTTCTCAACTGGTGGGCCAGAACCAAAAAGTGGGTCGATGGACCATTTTTAGTGGGGTGTGAACCTTTGCCTAATATCATTGTTAATAGTTTTTATTAGGTTAGTTTCAGAAGCCCCTTATGAGAGACCAACAGGCCCGGTTAGAACCATGAGGCCGTCCTTCCATGGACCCACCACCTGCAGAAGGAGCCATAGGGGCTTGTGCAATGTGACGGCCCGGCAACGGACAAGTGGAAGAAAATGGATGGATGGAAGGTCAAGTTTGAGAACCATTGATGTATACAACACAGTACGTTCCTACTACTACTACTGACAGTCTATATTGGCCATACGGCACACAGCACATGAAGCTATATTTCACTGCAGGGTGTTGATAGATACTCTGTTCTCCAAAACAAGAGCTGCTGTGGTAAAGCTGTACACAGCAACCACCCCTATAACACTCAGCAGTGCACACACCTCCGCTGCCTGTCATCTCTCTTATTATGGCCTCTTCGTTCCCCCACTGTGTGAATGAAACCGAATACGAGAGCAAAGAAATAACCTGGCTTTGATAACAAGTCGGCTGCAATAACAGGGGTCTCCGTGGGGCCACATAATGCAGTGCTTCATTGGAAAGCACAAGTTCCCAATGTCCCCAGTAACAGAGCGTTCTTCTGACATAAATCGATCAAACTCATCTAAACAACAACAACAAAAGGTACAATTGGCTAAGCAAAAATAGTATGACATAATCTACCAATAAACCCTGCTACAATGATACTGTATGTCCTCATGAAAAGCAAAGCAGTGTATCCATCTTTCACTCTCAAAACATGAGCCCACACATGTCAGATGGCTTTACTTCATGAAGTGCCTCTGTGTTAAAGTTTACATACCACCACCAAACATGATCTGATCCTGTTCATGGTCAAAATGCCTCCCTGCGCTTTTTAGCACGATAGGCGCTTTCATTGATTTTGGCTTGTTTTTGAACAGTTTCATCTTTCACTGTACAGCCGAATACCGAATAGTCGTTCTCCCACTTCTGGTAGTTTTCAGATCTACACAATACAATACAATGATTTTGAATAATTCTGGGTATTTCTTCACTCAAAAATACTTAAAAGTAAAGATTAGCCTAATTTTGATCTGTGGCCCCTTCACCTGATTTTTATTTATTCTTGTATTTTTACATTTTTACATCATTTTAGTGTTCTAGGTAAATTATTGTGGTGGAGAGCAACTGTAATTAATTTAGCCTCTCTCCTGACGTGGGGAGTTCAGTTCATCTCATCTCCCCTCCAGCCTAAGTGCATTTCATCAGTGGGATCAATAGATGGATCAGGCTCTAATCTAGATGTTCCTGGGTCATCCTAACACAGTAAACACGAGACACTCTCCAGCACTCTGGACCTTATGGACATTAGCATCGGCAACACCATGCTTAGCTTTGATCCAAGAAGGCACGGTTCGCCTCCAGCTTAGAACAAATGCAGATTAATATCTGTGGCTTTGATGCTCATGCATGCATTTATAGAAAGCAGCACTGCATAATTACATCATCTGTGTGAAATTAGCTATACCCTTAAACAATTAACAATGCTACATCTTATCTCTAAAGGACAATACGTTGTTATAAGTGGCATGGATTATGCAAAAGCATTCTCTCCATGGAGCTACTCTTCACATATTAGTTATTTTGGGGCTTCAACTGAACTGAATATCAAAGGAAAAATGAGAAAGCATTTTCAGTTTTCTTTATAAAACAAAAAGAGCTTTAGTACTTCCAAGATACCAGTTTATCTAGGCCTATTTTGTGTTTGCTTGAACATCACAGGCAACTGCCAGTGTCCCCAGTCCTGCAGGATGTAGATTAAATTACATCACACAACTGAATGTGTTGCATGGTAATAATTTGATATTGCATATTCCTGAATATGAAGAGTTGATAAATGTTGAAATGACATAAAACTGTCGGCACTTAAGGAAAGTGGGTTGATGCAAAATGTTTGGAGAGCAATCAAAGCTGTTCTGTTGTGCTAAAATGTTGCAATTTAAATACATTTTGATCAAAGTTTGAACAATGCAACAATCTAAATAAAATGATTTCATATTATTTTGAAAGTGACAAGAGTGGCTAACAGTCCTACTTCACGCTGTAAAGAGATCAATATTTTTTGTCAGCTCAGCTGTCTTTCAGCTTCTGCGACAGTGGCGCAGATGGTAGAGCGGGTGTCTCATGATCGGAAGGTCAGGGGTTCGAATCCCGGCTCCTGCAGATGCAGACTGTCGTTGTGTCCTTGGGCAACACTTCACCCAATGCCTATGTGTGAGTGGTTGGTGGTGTCGGAGGGACCGTTGGCGCAGATGTGTGCAGCCTCGCTTCTGTCAGTCTGCCCCAGGGGAAACTGTGGCTACAAATGTACTGTAGCTTATCACCATCAGCATGGAGTGAATGAACCCCCCTCCCTTTCATGTGTGAAGCGCTTTGGGTGTGACTAGTGTCATATAAAAAGCGCTATACAAATAAGATTCCCTTCCCTTCCCTTCTCTTGAAGCATGTTTCCCTGCGATATGATCCATGTGTTGTAAAGTTGTGAATTACTCTCTCAATATGAGTTCAATGATTAATAATATGCTGTACTTCATTTTCTGTGTCATTGGGCTCTGCAGTGCTGTGCAACAAGCAGGGTTATAATGTTCCTAACACATTTCTGACCAGCTCCTTATCAACATCGGCGCCAGTGCATTCCTTGATACTACAACAGACCATGGGCACTGGTCTCTCACTTTCTGTCTGCCCTATAAATAGGCCATTACTTTGAAATAGAAGTACACTACCATAAATCCACGCCCCTCTCACTGACACTCGGCCTCTTTGAAACACACTGACCAGCGCCCCGACACAAGTGAACTTTTTATACAACTCGTGTCACAGGCAGGGAACGTGGGGGCCACGTCAGAGGGACCACGTCACTTTGATGTCTCCACTTGATATGTGTCTGGAGTGGGTGCATGCTGGTCATTCAGATGATCTGTGGAGTGTTAGGCAGTGGGGGAGAGTGACATAAAACTGAAAGCCTGGTTGCAATACACTGCTACAACAGTTTTCATTGGTTTATGACCAATGAAGCCAACTAATACTATACTATAGCCTACATTCAATTTTTCAGTGAGCTACTATATCATTTTAGCAATTGGCCACATTTCTAATTACATTTAGCTTTGTTCCTCGTCTGTGTTTAACCTGAAACCTTCCTCATATTATTGAGTTTGTGATAACTATGCCTACTTTCAAAAAGTATTTATTTGACATTTACCTGTATTTATACCAGTAAATGGAAGAGCAACCCAGATGAACCACCTCGTTTGGTATCCTCAGGATGTACAAACTATAATGAACTATAATCACCAACTGATTCTCTAATAACAAATTAATAATTAACAAACAAACACTACATAGAATGCGGTCATACATTTGGTTTCTAAATGACAACAACAACCAACCAGTATCGGCTACATTATTATTTACCTGTTTTGAATGAGTGAACTAAATCAAATGCATTACAGGCATCCTCTGGCACTTGTTGGGCATATGTTATTGTTAATTGCCATAGAATTTCCATCATCCTTTACAAAGCACAGCCCGGTACAGGGTAAGAGGCGCTACACTGCACTTCTTTGACTGTCTCGGAACTAAAAAGCTGCTGATGTAACGAGCGAACATCTGCGAACCCGAGGGGCATTGCATGGCCAGGACCATATGCCACCTATATCTCACAGTGGGTCTTAATAAGTAGTAAACTCAACTCGTCTCGGGGGTCTTTCCTATAGGTGCGTGGGGTAACGTGGCGGTAGACCTACGTAAAAGTGTCTCGATTATGGAGAGACACTGAATCACGATTCCCCGCAAACGCACAGGTCTCTCCTCCACCGTTCTTTGGTTTCACGATCCTTAAATTTAGGGGGTTTAGAATTTATGTGTAGTCTACTTTATGGCACAACAAAAAAAGCGCTAAATCTTCGTGAGCATTGAGCAACTCTGGCTGACTGACACATTTGTTTTAGAACCAGACGCGTAGTCAAAAAGACACACGTCGCGTCGCGGAGTCGTTACTTGCAGGCACCGGGTCATTAAAAGCAGACACTCTCTCATCTTACATCACATGCGATCATCAAGCAGTTTGTCAGAAGTTGATTAAGAACGTAAAGGCTGTTACATTATTTACGCATCATGGCCCATTTAACGCACACTTCAGAAACCAAGTAGGAAGACTGGCGCGCTTTGAATGAAGTCCACATGGTTCATCCACGCCGCGCATCTCATAAAAGCATAAAACATATTCTCTTACCTTGAAGAAGACGGGAAGATCAAGCGGGAAACGAGTTTAAGGGGCAATTATAAATCCTTAGGTCGCATTGTAGGCGAAAGAGGAGGATGAGGGCAAGCAGGCTGCTACTGTGAGAGAATAATCCGACTGTCAGTGACAATAACCCGGAGAGGAGGAGGGAGGAGGAGGGGAGGGGGTGCTCCTGCTCCCTCTCCAATTATAAACACTGGGATTGATTGTTACTGGAAAAAAGGCAGTCAGTGTTTGGGCGGACGAGACGCCACTGAAGCGAGTATGATTGAGAGCGCGGTGGCGTTTTAGTGCAATGCTTGTTTTTAAACTTAACTATTCGACTCTGCATACACACGTGATTCCCATGGAAGAGTGCGTCAAGTGTAGCCTACTTAGCACTGGGAATCGATTAAAAAGAAAAAAAAGAATAATGCTAAATCAGCGTAAAACGTGATCTCGTCATCAGTCTCAATCCAGCAATCCAGCTAAGTGGAGGAGTTGAGTGCTGAGGGAAATAACCCTAAACTCAAATTGAAATGGCAGCATTTCAATATTGCCTGCTGCTGCCATCTAGTGGTACCATACGGGACAGGTCATACACACTGTTGAGGCAGAGAGATGTGTTTACGACCTTCTCTTTGATGCCAGTATTAGTGAAAGGCACACTGCGTAATATTTTGGATTCTACTGTTGCACGCAATAGAAAAACATGCTCCTAATTACCAGCTAGAAACAGAAAAATGCTTGTTTTGCAGTGTTTAATTAAAGAATTGATTTGGTTGAAAACTTAACCTAATTATTCCCCTATTTGGCTGCCATTAGTCAACATCTCCATGGAAATGAGCTGGAGACGTCCCGCTCCCAGTAATATTACAAGTCAAATCCTTGGAGAGTTGAGCTCATAGACATAATGCGGTTGAGCTGCTCATATATGGGTATTTTTCAACAACTAAAATATCTGTACATGGTTGTATTTGATTCTATTTATTGGATGAAAAGTTACACAGTGTGCTTCATTGTGAAAACCATTCTGTAGGATTAAACGCATTATCATTTCATCAACTCCAGTATGTGGTAGGATGTGGAATCTGACTGGCTGTAAGTTCACCTATGAACTTACAGCCAGTCAGATACAATACAATATATTTTGCAAGTAAAGTTTGTATTCTTGTTGCAAAAACATCATAGCAATGATCAACTTTCATTCATTTAATTGTTTTATTTATGCTATCTTTTTATTGGAAGGCTCAGTCTCTATAGTTTAGAGTAAGCAGAAGAGAATAGTCTGGATGTCAGGCTGTCAGTATTTGATTTTGCTATAAACATTTATTTCACATTTAATTCACAAATGTACAAGAAACGTCCTTCATTTTGTGTCAATGCAAGACAGACTCAAGGCTGAATTAGCCTTACAACACTCCTTGTGGTTGTTTAATTAACTGCACAATGGCTCTTTAAAACATGAACATATATATTTGGAGTGGTGAGAAGACAACCTGTGATAAATTAAGGAGGCCATTAAGGGGTAGAGATATAGATAGATAGAGGTGTCAGAACCACACACAAAGCAGGAATGTCCCTAATATAACTATGTCGAAAATAGGTCTATCCATAGGTATGCTACTTCTCAGAAAGGTCCCTATTTATAAAGGCAGGCTGCTCTCTAGTGGCCACTCATGTTGTGACTACAGAATAGGCCTCATAGTTCATAGAATTGACATTTTCTTATTCAGATAAAACACATTAACTAAACTGTCCTTAATTCACCTTAACACTTTCGTTAGCAGGTCATGAGTCACCATCAATTCTAAGCAAAGACGGGATTGAGTTCACATGTCATCATTATCAAACATTCCCCATGTATTTCCTGGACCCAACATGATTTTGAGTGATAAAAATATGCACAAAAGAAGCAATTATCTGTACTTCAAAAATGTATGGTACATTTCTTAAAATTACAATACTATTAAAACAAACAGAAAAAAAATCCTGTTTTTACTCCAGCAGAGTGCGCCATCACATCACAGAAGAAATCTGCAGATCAAAGACAAACCAAAATCAAACGTGTATATGTTTCTTTCATCCTGCTTCGTACTGCTGCACAAAAACACATTTTTTTAAAGAAAGTGTTCACAGGGAACACAATTAAAATATTAAAGTGAGTCTCATTGCAGTAGTGGGATTGAATATCTGAGTACGTGATGAACAGGAGATCACAAAACATCAAAGTCTCACAAAATGTCCAACAATAAAGTATCTCTTTAAAATTGTGTATTTGGTTGTGTGTCTGTAACCTGAAGACGTTGCATCTTTCATTCAAACACTAGTAAGCCCTTTTTGATGAGTGAGAAGCTGCATAGGATGGGTCTCGGTGCCACATGGCCTCTTGGACTATGACTACTTGTCTGGTAGCACGTTTGGCTGGGGGGCACCCTGTCAGACATTGGAAACCCACTCCACCAGACTTCATACTGCACTTCTGTACCATACAAGTAAGTAACAAAGTAGTGTTCAGTTGTTAGTCCTGAACCGCTGCGACTGAACCGCGCTGCCATTGTGGGTCAACCTGACCCGCATGTCTTTGGAAGCTGGGGATACCGTAGCACCCGAAGGAGACCTTCAGTCTCCTCTGAGCCTCTGAATCGGTGCACCGCCTTCTGGGAGTCGTCCCTGTTTCAGAGCGTGGTGTCCTGCACTGGTCAGCTCCACCTCCTCCTTCCTCTTCCTCCTGCACAACTCCCTCAGCTCCACAATAGTCTTTCACCATCTTCTGGGAAGAACTTAGCAGTTAATCTGTTTTATTCTCCGTCCATTAGCCAAAACAATAGCGTGTGGCTTATCTGTGAGTCTTCCTGTTTTCACGTCGCCATGACGCCAGTATACAACTCACTGCTCTGCGATAGATAACTTTGTCAATCATCTAATTCTTCACTGTTCATTTGCAGATTATATATAGTTTAATCTATCATCCTATATTTATTTACCCTTTATGTATGCTTTATTAGTGACATTTGTAATGGAGGCTTGGGAGGAATGGACTCAGGAAATTATGGTGCGTTCAGGCAATTGGTAACTGGTGAATTTCCCACCTCTCACTTGAAAAGATGCCTTGGAACGCCACTCGAACTGGTAATTATAAGTTGTAAACTCGGAAACCTCAAGACTGCAACGAGTTCGTATACGAGATGAAGACAGTAATGGCGGCCCCCAGTGGAGGTGCGCCGCTAATGTTAAAGGAGCTATATCATGCAAAATCGACTTTTTGGAGCTTTTAGCCATGTTGTTATGCTATTTCCTTATCAAAAACACCCCCAGAGCGGTTTTTGGCTTCATTGACGCAGTTCTAAGTAATCCTCCTGAATCCTGCTCTCTGAGCAGCTGTTCCGCCCTCTCATGGTAAACGACTGAGCTGTTTAGTTGTGTCGTCACAAAGGAACAGAAGTGCTCTGCATCTGTAATGTATTGCCTTACGGCCTGGTTTTAATTCATAAAACAGCTTTTTCATTTTTGTTGTTGTAAGAGAGAAATAAAGAAAAAAATAAAAATAAAGAAATAAAGAAAAAAGAACTCTCCGATGCGTCTGTGCTGTCCCACGAGGCTAAACAAACGCACCCACGGCTGGAGGATCCATGGATCCGAGCAGAAGTGTTGTTTTTTGAAGACTGAGCTCTTTCTAACCTACTCTGGACACCGCCTGTTCTTTTTTCTTACCGAACGATAATGTCACGGATGGCTACGAGAGGAACAGGACTATTCAACCTTCCTAAAGAAGAGTGCACTCGCCAGAAGTTGGAATTTCTTTCCGGGATTAAGCTAGCTACTATATCAACCAACCTGATGGATGCTTGGTGAACCTTGGCCAGAATCAAAGTGGATTAACTTTTATAACCAACACGATCCCATAACCCGATGGGGAAGCCAGACTGAGCGGTGAGTCAATCAAAACGTGTGTTAGCGTGTGTGTTAGCCATTTATAAACTGTGTTGCACATGTCAACTCCTTATAACTGCATTATGTGAAGTAACTTCACTTTTTGCAGCGATATTTATATTTATAATACTGCAAATGTGGAATGAGCGGAGAGAGGGGCGGAGTTAACTGAATCGAAGCGTCTTGTCTTCCGGGTAGGGAAAATACCTCCCATCATATAAATGCCTATACTTTACTTTGGAATGGCTAAAATAGCATGATACAGATCCTTTAAAACTGTAACAAAACTGCTGCATCACTGACAACGTTACTTTTGGTCACAGCTTTCAGCATAACATTAAGTTGCATGTTTTTAATTATATCTGTTTTGGAGAAACTTACATATAACGTTAGCATCGTATGAGCTAACTGTTGTAGCATTAGCCGTTTTGTTTATGTAGCAAGACAAGTGGTGATGGTATAATTTAGCAGGATTTAAATTAAATAAACTAAAAAGACAGCGCCACCGGAGAGAAGGCTCCGGACATCTAGAAAGGCTTGTAGGTTCGTTCATTGACAGAAAATGTTCCAAAAGTATACATATTTATTTTATCACATTTGTTTCATTTAAAATCTTTTGTTCACATTTCCACTTCTGCGTTAGATGACAGACGTTCACAATTTGTTTCACATTGGTTTTCAGTTAAAAGAAAGTCCATATAAAACGGACACTAAACAAGAAAAACAAGGCAGCAGGAGAACAAAAAGCAGCAGGGATATGACCAAACCCCTCGACCTATTAATTAAGAATAATGTTAGACTGTAACATAAAAGTAGGAAAATGACCGGTATGAGCTGACTCATACCGCCGCACGCTCGCACGAGCTACTCGGCCATCCCGGTGCTTCGATAGTGCTCACAGCACCCCAGCAGACCCCGGAATGCCAACCGAGCAGAGCCTTGGACTCCATGGAATGGTGCGCTATGAAGCCCTCAACCATCCGTGACACTACAGAAGAGCTCGTATTAGCGGCCATACAACGTACGAAGATAAATGAACTGCAAATATCTGCAATATCTACCTGACAGGAGACGTAAACACACCCTGGGCGTGTACGGAGAATAGCAGACGACGAATGAACGAAAGGGAGGGGCTTTTATACGATTTTAAGGGGTTGAGCGCCATCTGCTGATGTTCCGATGCAATATACTAATAATGGATATTAATAAGATCTACTAGCCTATATTTAACAGTAAAATTGGTAATGCCACGTTTACATACAAGTTCATTCAGCTGGAATGCTCTGAGGTGGTAAGTCGTAATCTTCAAGTGGGAAAGATACTAGTTACCAGTTGCCTTGAACGCACCATTAGCATCAAAATTAAACAGGAAGTCCAACAATGGGTTTATAAATGTATTATGTCTCAGTTCTGGATGTGACACTATTACTTTTAATTGTTTTTGTATAATTGCTATTATTGAGCTACTGTGACTACACAGTTTCCTTGAGGATCAATAAAGTCAGTCTAAATGTAAGTTTGAAAAACTTTGCTAATTTTACCAATAGGTTTCTTCATAAAACATATTGTAATCAAATGAGAAGCGTAAAAGCTTTTTTGTACGATGATATTATACAGTAGTCGAAACAGCGAAAGAACCAGCATCCACAAATAGGATATCTGTGGTAGAGATAAAAATTGAGGAAAACAAAGTCTATACAAAACAATTTATTCGTCTTTGCTGGTGAAACATAGTCTTCAAAGAACATATCGCCTTCAAACACGTCGGCGCAAACAAATAAAACCATCAAAGGTGTCAGAAAATGCATTCACTATACAGAATGAATATAGAATCATAATAACAGCGGCAACAGAGACTTTCAGGAGAACCCATATGGGATTTTAATAGAACTGGCAATCTGCTGTCAGGGTAAGATAAATGATACACCAAAAGAATGACACAGCTGTATCACAACTTGAAAAAAATACTCAAGTAAAAGAAAAAAGTATGTTCGCTCTGAGGAGGTGTGACTGAAAATGACAAGTAATGCAACATTAATCAGTAAAATAGAAAACAGAACACATTTTTCACACACACTGAAAGTCCAACGTTTTACATTGTCACGACTTCACTGGAATTTCCAGAATCATTATAGGTTTTATTGCCATGGTTTGAGAACAGGTTTACAAACTCTGAATTTTTCTCGGTGAAAACGTGCGATAAAACATAAAACATAAAACATAAGCATAAAACATATAACACAGAGTTAAGATAAAATAAGCTAAACAACTTTAAACTATAAGGCTATAGGGCGCATGCATAAAAAATATGAAATAAGATAAAATAAAAGTGACATCTGATACGACAACAAATATTTGACATTGAACAACAGCGGGATTGTATTTACAGATGTGTAGGCGTATAAAGTGATATGAAGTGATACAAAGTGATTAAGTGATAAAGTGATAGCAGCGAGTCTGAGTGTGGACACACCACATGACTCTGATGGCGGAGGGGAAAAAACTGTTCAAGTGGCGGGATTTATGGGTCTGGATAGACCGTAGCCTCCTGCCTGAGGGGAGAGGGGTGAATAGTCCATGTCCAGGGTGAGAAGGGTCAGCTGTGATCCGACCCACATGCCTCCGGGTCCTGGAGGTGAACAGGTCCTGGAGAGATGGGAGTTCACAGCCAATTTTCTCAGCAGCACGCACAATGCGATTGTAGCATGAGCAGTGATAGATTACTGGAAATGCAACAACGACACCCAGGGAGATGGCCCTGGGACCAGACGGTTAACTTCTACTTTACCCAGGGCCGAGTGCACCAGCTGGTCGTACGCCTGGTCTTAACTCTACGTCTGACTTAAATCTGAAAGTTACGACCTCCTCGTTCTTACGACCTGTGCACCACTCAGACTTAAGCTCTCTGTGCGCTACGCCCAGGTGTAACTTTTACGCCCAGTCTGGGGTAGGCGTAAATATCAGAAATCTTGCTTGTTGCGTTGACAACTATCAGTGGATATCACATTTAACGCGTTAAAATGCCAGCTCTGCGATTAATTTACCGCTTAAACAACGAGCGAGCCCTGAGAAGGGAGAGGGTGTTGAGAGACAGAAGCAACCCTCTCGAAATGTACAACGAAAGTGAGTTACTAGAAAGATTCCGCTTTGATAGGGCAACAATTTTTGAGATAGTCGGTGCGCTCACACCTCAACTGCAGCACGTAACGGAGAGGAACGGCACGCTGTCTCCGTCCCAGCAAGTGCTGATTGCATTGCGCTTTTTTGCCAGTGGGTCTTTCCAAAACAGTTTGGGAGACATGGTAAATGTCCACCGGACCACTGCGTGTAGAGCTATAAGGAGAGTCTCCCTCGCCCTCATGCGCATTATGGGCCGCTATGTCCGCCTGCCAACGCAAGAAGAAGCGGCAAGGATGAAGCAGGACTTTTATTTCAAGTCAGGGCTGCCTGGGATAATCGGCTGCATTGATGGCACACATGTGCGCATTCAAGCTCCATCCCAAGACGAATAATTGTTTGTCAACCGCAAAGGCTACCACTCCATCAACGTCCAGCTTGTGTGTACCAATGACATGCAGATAATTGACTTGGTGTCAAAGTGGCCCGGTTCTACGCATGACGCACGGATCCTGAAAGAAAGCGCACTTCACCGAGAATTTGAAGAGGGCAGAATAACTGGGCTTCTCCTTGGAGACAGCGGGTACCCTCTGAAAAGGTGGCTTATGACACCTGTCATTGCACCGAGAACACCCCAAGAGCGCAGGTACAACTTTAAACAGGCCTCCACCCGCAGCATTATTGAGCGTTGCATCGGGGTGCTCAAACGTAGGTAGGCTAAGTGAAATAACACCCTTTATTATTACAAGCTAATTGTCTTGGGCCTATTTCAATTTGCATGTTTTTATTGTTCCTTCAGGTTCCACTGTCTCCACTCCGAAATTCGCATGCATCCTGAACGCGTGTGCGTTGTTATTGCGGCCTGTGTGGTACTTCACAACATTTGTGTTGAGAAGCGAATGCCTCTTCCGAGACAAGTGGCTGTTTTAGACCAGCCTGAGGAGGTGGAGAACCCTGTGGCTCTGAATCAAGAGGACATCAGTGGGCGTCTGATCCGAAATCGTCTGATCACCAATCTATAAATTTAATAATCTGACTTCACCAATCAGTTCTAATCTTCATCATTTAAATATTCAACATATAATAGAACGAATTTGCTTACTAAATGATTAAATTAATTTTGAATCAAGTTGATTGTGTGTTTTCCTGTGTCAAACCATAAACCTGCATGCGCATTAACGCAATTGGCGTTTATGTCAAACTGCTAACCTGCTACACATAAAAAAGACAGTTAAAACAATTGATTTGTTTATTTGTTGTATTCCTTAAATTAGGACATACGAAATCACACACGTCAGATTAAAATAAATTAGGATACTTTGATAATTAATTTACAGGTCTATTAAATTACAATAAGTTATAACAATTTAATTCACAAAAAGACACTTAGCCTAAATTATTAAACAAAAATAACTATATACAATAATAACAATAAAAAATAACTAATTACAGAATTGTGAAGGAGAAACCTTCTTCTTCAGTGACAATATGGTCTCTAGCACGTTTCTCAAGTAGCCTTATTTCTAATTTGATTTTTTCTTTCTCTAGATCCAATTTCTCCTTCTCTGTGACCAATTTCGCTGTTTCTGCCTCTACTCTAACAATCTCTTTTTCGAGGAGGACTCTTTGGAGCTCGTCATAGTCTCTTTTGCGCGAAGCTGCCTGCGGGCGCGTCACTGACTTCTCCTGCGGTGCGCACGAGGGCTCGGGGCTTTCCGCGTCTCTCTCCATCTCTGTAATATTAAATATTCAAGCTGATCATTTCATTGCACTTACTACTCTATTGTTAAGCTATGAATGACCTACAGTAGGCCTACCACAGGTGTCCGTCACGACATCGCATTCATCCTCCAGCTCCTCGTCTCTCTCGTCGGGCAATGACGCGGAGCTGTCAACTCCATTTAGACCCACAAAAGCCAACGACTCTTCGCCAAAATATCAATTATTATGTCGCTGTATGGCGACGTCTTAGGAAGAGGGCCTCCACCTGTCGGGGGTTTTTTGAGGAGGGTCTTGTCTTTTTTGGCCCGGGACAAAAGATCTTTCCACTTCTTCCGAACTTCTTTAACGGTCCACCCTCCGCTGCTACACTCGATCGCCGCTGTCATCTCTCTCCACTTGATCATCTTTCGCTTGTTTGTATTACTATTATTAAATTTTGACGTGAGGGTGTCCTTGTTTTCCGCAAACATTTCTAAAAGTTTGCGGATTTCTCCGTCCGTAAAGTTTTCCTTTCTCTTTTTGCCTCCATCCATGTTGCGTTGCGCCTGCCGCCTGACACCCGTTGCTAAGACGGTGCACTCGGTACAAAGTCCACTCACTACGTCAGACTTAGCTAAGCCCAGCTTAAGACTTAGGCCTAACTTATCTTACGACCAGCTGGTGCACTCGGCCCCAGAAGACTGTGCTTGATCAAGACAACAGGAGAGAAGGGTTTTCATTACAAAAAAGGTTATTTATTTATAGAATACAAAACTTAAAATAGGCCTAGAGATATTTTAAGAACACTAAAAAAGTTACACTATGCACCTTTAACAGTTTACATATACATACTGTTCTTTAAACAAGTTAAACACAGGACCTTCAAACCATAAGCAAAGAAACAAAATGTAAAATAAGGTAAGCGTTGCAACAGAAACAAAAGGCGACAAAGCACATCAAACCATGCAACAGCAAAGCAAAATAACCCAAACAGAAAACATCAAACAAAAGGAAAATGGGCAATTTAAATTGACATGCACAACAAATAAGAAAACGGACAAAATAAACATGCAACAAACCATGCAGACAGACCCTGGGAGGGGGGCGGGGGGTCGGTACGCTCACCCTGACCCTTTAAGGTCTTTGCCAACAACAAAAACCCAAATATTGTTAGTCTGTTTGGTATGAGTCCGATCCTGTGTGTACGCACACGAAGCGCACGCTGGAAGTGCACGCGATTGCAGAGTGGGACGGGAGGTGGCGGCTCCAATGTGGGCCGCGCTACGGTGCGCCTCATGCCTAGAAGGAGAAACATGAGCATAAACCACCAACTAAGGATTAGCCCTGTGCTGGTAAACCTTTGGCATCTTACCTGCCGGTGAGGGTGCGTGCACCTGCAGGCAGCAGGAGGAAGGGGAGAGACGCCGGAGATTAGCGGCAACGTCCCACAATAGCCCAGGACCTGAGGGAGAATTTGGTGTCAGCATGGCACTGAGCCCAAAGCGCAGCAAGACAATGAGCGCACTTGCCGAGAGGAGCCCCGGACCCGCAACGCGTGCCCAAAGCACACACTACTACGGAGAATGACTGAGACCACACTAACCAGGCCAGACCGTAGTCCCGGACCTAAGACAGCAAATGGTAAGCAGAGCCGACAGACGAGATAAAAGAAACCACAAAACCCACCTGGGTAAGATAGCGGAGAAGCACCGTATTTGAGGATGCAGCCCAAACGAGGTCTTGCGGGAGCCCACAGCACGCCACCACCACAAGTATCAGCGCGCGCCGCACGTGCATCTGGCTTTACACACTACGTCGGTGCCACTCACCATTCACCTTAAAAGGTATGGCTACCCCAACATGCCACACACTGCAGTCGATGCTTGTCCCGGTCTGTTGTGCCGAGGTACCACACGGTGATGGAGGTGGTGAGGATGGACTCGAGGATGGCCGTGTAGAACTGCACCAGCATCTTGGTCGGCAGCTTAAATTTCCTCAGCTGCCGCAGGAAGAACATCCTCTGCTGGACTTTCTTAGTGAGGGAGCAGATGGTCAGCTCCCATTTGAGGTCCTCGGTGATGATGGTGCCCAGGAAACGGAAGGTGTCCACGATGGAAATGGGGGTGTGAGAATCTGTCACACCCCCATGTCAGGGGGGACGGTGGGGTTGTGTCTTTCCTGAAGTTCACGATCATCTCCACTGTCTTCTGGGTGTTCAGCTCCAGGTTGTTGTGGCTGCACCAGGACGCCAGCCGTTCCACCTCTCTCCTGTAGGCGGACTCAACATTGTCCGAGATAAGCCCGATGTGGGTGGTGTCGTCCGCAAACTTGATCAGTTTAACAGACTGGTGACCAGAGGTGCAGAAGTTTGTGTACAGGGAGAAGAGCCAGGGGAAAGTACACAGCCCTGAGGAGTTCCAGTGTTTGTAGTCCGAGTGTCCGACACGATCTTCCCCAGCCGCACGTGCTGTCTCCGGTCCGTCAGGAAGTCAGTGATCCACCTGCAGAGGGAGTCGGGCACGCTGAGCTGGTAGAGCTTTTCTCGTAGCAGTCCAGGGAGGATGGTGTTGAAGGCAGAGCTGAAGTCCACATACTGAAGGCAGAGCTGAAGTCCACATACAGGATCCTGGCGTAGGTTCCTGAGGAGTCCAATTGCTCCAGGGTGAAGTGGAGGGCCAGATTGACTGCGTCGTACAGCTGAACTCTGTAGGCAAACTGCAGCGGGTCCAGGAGGGGGGCAGTGATGTCCTTGAGGTGGGCAGGACCAAGGTAGAGGTGGATGGGGTCTCTGGAGTATCTGTAGTGTGAAGAGCTGATGGGCCCCCAATAGCGGCAGTAGTGTGTATTCAGACCCTGGGCGAGGGACAGGTCGTTCAGAGCCCGGGGGGCCTTGGGCTATTCAAATAATGACTTGAACACAAATAAGAATGTGTAATCTTTTACTTTGCTTTAGCCTGACTCAATCTGCAAAAATAATTATTTAAAGATCTCCATGACATTGGCCTCAATGCTCCCACACAGCATCAGCATAATAAAAGCTTTAAGTGGAGCACCCCCGCATACATGTGTAGCATGACGAGTGGTAGTGGTATATTAAAGAATAAAACCCTGACAACGCCATCCAGTAAAACTGGAACAAATGTGCTTTAAGGCACACAGGTTTGACCCATAAGGACAGAGGCAGCAAGTTCCTTGTACATTCACTTTAGTTTATTTCTATGTACTCTGTTACTCTTATCTTTCTGTTTGTGGTTCAACCTTAAGTTGACAGTAAACATTACATATTTCACAGTTTTCAGTTGGTTCACAGCTTGTTCACAGTAGCTTTTAGTTCAAACACAGTTTGTCATGAGTACATGTGCAGAAACAAAACAAGAAGAAACAAGACAGCAGCGTGGTTCCACCTAAACGCAAATACAAAGGTTAGTTGGAGGAGTTCTTAACAGTTAACCACGAGGCAAGGCCAATCTTACCGTCGCACACCCACTTCTAGCTCTAGTCGGCTGGTCCGGTGCTTCGATAGCACCCCGGTTATGTGAGGGCCCCAGCAGACCCCAGAGTAATGGATGCCATGGGGTGGTGCGTGTTGAAGCTCTCGACCACCTGCACCGCTAAAACAAAACCTCTATTAGTGGCTAAACCAAAATCTAAGGAGGGAATAAATGAACGATAACTACCTGGACCAGTAGAACACAACGCACGACCTCTGGCCCAGCCCAACCATGCCGGAAGACACCAGTGAGGAGACAGAGGAAATGCGTGTAAACCAAGGTGGCTTTTATTTGTGCAGGTGGCGCCATCTGCTGACCGCTTTAATATTTAAAATGTATATATTTAATGTTATTTAAAATACAGTTGATAAAAACTGGTAATGCCTCACATGCATCATTTATTACTCAGCGATATATTATTTGCTTCACAACCTTTGATTATTTCAACAGTCTTGGTGGTTTTTATCATTATTATTTCGTCTCCATGTTGGGAGGAAGTGAATGTATAAGACACTTCACTTTGACTGCTACAATACATTTACACATATATCCCACACTCTCTGAGGCTTACACTTCGAGACAAAAGAAATCCCCTTTATACTCTCACTTACAGCCTGTCGCTTCTGTTCTGCTGCATCAGCCACAAAGTACCCATGAAACACTGCGCTCAACACCACGGCTTATCTAATTACCCTTTTAATAAGTTATGTTGCATGTAGGGATGGGACGGTATGAGATTTCCACGGTATGATAACCGTGCCTAAAAATACCGCGGTATCACGGTATACCGTAAAGTTACGTTTTAAAAAAATACTCATTAGCAAAAAACAGGAAGCGTAATCAAAAAGTTGGTTTATGTTACATTTCGAATTAGTTATGCCTTTAACATGCTGCGAGCCTGTGAACAACGAATAAAGTTATAAAAAATCACTTATATCACAAAAACATTTATATACTGTCTGGTACCTGAGCTGCGTGACTTCAGTCGCAGATGCAACATGAAAAGCTGCATACACTGCATGACTCTACGGCGCCAGATCAGTTAGTTGGTGAGAGCCAAATGCCAAAAACGTCTCCAAGGTTGGCCATTAAAAATTGATCCCTTGTTGCTTTTAATAATAAACCCAGTCTCAGCATCTTCTTCATACTAACAGTATCACTTCAACAAGAAGTCAACAAACGTGTGCGTCCCATGCGCGTCGAGTAGAAACCTGGCTGCCACAGGTAGAAACGTTCCCACCCTGTGTTACACTTATCTTACAGTGACACCTAGTGGACATATCTTACTTGAAGGCAAAACGCTCATATAATCACTTGTAGTTGGAAAAGGCCTATTATTCCAAATTACAAGATTTTTTTTTTTAAGGCTTAATGGTGAACAATGTGTTTATTTTTTAATAATAGTAAGGGGTTTTATATTAAAGTTTAACCTATTAGCCTATTTTGTATCATTTCAATGTGGAATGGTATATACATCTCTAAGCATCTTTTCTGAAAAAGGTTTATTGAAAAAGGCTGCATATTTCATGTAACATGTTCTAGATAAAGTCATGAAGATATTTTACATGAAATAATATATGAACCCAGTTATTAGACAATTTTAGCATTTGGAAACTATTCCAACCTCTTACTGCATATTTAACAAGAAAAATATAATCTGACTGCAGCAGATATTGCACTTGAACATTGCACAAAACAAAATGCATACAATTCATAAACATTCAATTGCAAGCAAAAAAATACGAGATATTTACTTACATTTGCAGTGTAAACAACTCGATGCATGGTGACTAAAGCTTAAAAAACTGTCACCAATTAATGCCATTGAACTTTGAAATACTGTGCTAGTGCTTCCCATCAATAGATTAAGGTAGCTCATCATACTTTATTTCCCCCCTCATAGTATGAACATAGGATAAAGAATAGCTATTAGAAACGCTTTTGCTTCTTAATTTTTCATAGACATAGAAAAGCATTTGATACTGATCAGTAACACATGTTTAATATCAAATAACTGAGGCAATAATTTACCATTTTACTCCAAAAAGTATCCGGACAAAAATGTTACAAATAGGATCACAATCAGAATTCGGTGGGAAGCATTGTGCATCAAACAGTACAATTAATATCAACTGAAGTCAAATACAAAAGTCTTTGTAGATTTGTGCTACATGTATTTATGATGATTCTACACCAAGTTATGGTGCAAGAAAGTTAACATGTTGACTTTCTCTGGATTCAGTTTTGCTCGAAAAGGGGTTAGGATGTGTCCACTAGAACTAAACACCCGTTCTGAAGGGATGCTGGTAGCCGAAATACACAAGAATTTTTTAGCAACTTTACCAAGAATGGGCAGCTCTTTCACATGGTTCATCCACCATTCCAGTGGGTTGGCATCCGAGGAGATAACAGGCTGTGACAAGTACAAATTAACCTCTGAAGTCACCCTCTGTCTCACAGTGAGATTT
Source organism: Neogobius melanostomus (assembly GCA_007210695.1). Classification (NCBI taxonomy): domain Eukaryota; kingdom Metazoa; phylum Chordata; class Actinopteri; order Gobiiformes; family Gobiidae; genus Neogobius; species Neogobius melanostomus. The sequence goes on along the minus strand of VHKM01000073.1, from coordinate 5,435,116 downwards.
TCCACTTCATTATTTACTTGTTTTGCAGCCGTTATTTTTTTCTGCAACACAGACAGCGAATCTTTATTCTTTGAAGGAGCGGACAACAGAGTAGTAGTAGTGGTGCTGGTGTCGTCTTCTTTACCTTCTTGAGTTGTGGTAGGGGTTTGTGCATTTTGTGGCAAGTCTCTTTCTGCAAGTTTCACCGCCTCCATGACAATGCAACTCACTGTCTCATCCTTGTTTGTTGTGAAGCGATCTTTAAAGCGTGGATCAATAAAGCATGTGATATCAATCACATTTTTAACATCCTCAGAAGAGTAACGTTGCAGCAAATCTTGTTGAATAATATTCTTCATGTCTTTAGTGAGACCATCATCTCAGACGTCACTTTGAGCAAGTCTGAAATGTGATCCATTATAGGGACAAGTGAGGAGAGAGAGGTTTTCGTTTCAGACCCAAGTGCATCGGTAAAGTCATTTAAAGGTCCCAGCAGATCACTCACCTTTTCTATGGTGTGTATGTCGCCGTCTTTTGGCATAAGATGCCACAGGTTCCGATCGGCAGCAAGTACAGCACAACATGCCTGCTGTTGTTCCAAGAATCGTGCCAGCATTAGGTAAGTGGAACCCCATCTCGTTACGACATCATGGATAAGAGCCTTTTCTGGGATTTTCAGTTGCGTTTGGTTCCTTCTAAGCTCCCTTTTCTTCTTCCAACTACGATTGAAACACTGGACCAATTGTCTGCAAATACGGACCGCCGACTCAACTCTTTTAAGTTTGAGGACCTTTGAAATGGCTAGATTGAGGTTGTGGCCAAACAACTCAGCCACACACAGGGACCCCTTGAAAAGCTTTCTTCATATTAGTCGCGTTGTCTGTTGTAACACATGACAACCGATTCATGGGAATGTGCCACTCCTGTAACATGTTCACAAAAAATTCAAAGATGTTGTCAGAGGTATGGTCCTCTGGGAAAAAAGTGGTTTCCAAGCAGAATGACCTAAGCTGCCAGGCTGGAGACAGAAAGTGCACAGTGATGCTGATAAATGGCTCACCGCAACCACCACTACTTGTCCACAGGTCTGTTGTTAGGGAGAACCACTCACCCTCATCCACTTCCTTTTGAACACAAGTCCGAATGTCAGCATACATTTTGGGAATTTCTTTTTGGAGAAGTACTTGCGAGACGGCACTTTATAAAAAGGCACTGCAGTTTTCATTAGCTTGAGAAAACCTGGCTTCTCAACTGCCTGGAACGGCATCATGTCTTTTGCAATATAGTAGGCCACAGCAGAGTTCAAGTCTTTTGATTGCTTAGACGTGGGAAGGTAGGCCAGTTGTTTCGCGAAAGTCTGTTGAATAGTGGACTGCTCTGCTGCTCTTGGTGTGGGTCCCCGGCTGCTCGAGGGTGTGGCCAAACTTCCCTGCAAAATACATTGAAATTTATTTATGCAGCAAGAATATTTTGTCATTTTATTAAGTAAACAAAAGGGCAGTGACCTGAAATCATAGAGTAAAAAAGATTGTAACCATGAAAATGTATATCCCCAGAAATAATTGGTTTAACTAATACTAATTTGACACTATAATTTACAAACTGATCAAGGTATCAACTTGAAGTGTCATTTATCACCTTTTTGTGAGACATTAAGGGACAAACTTGTCAAAGTAAAGCCTTAATTTTTCATTGATATCAGCTGTGTGGGGCTTGCAAACCATTGAATTTGCTGTTTATTTCCACACACATTTAATTGTTAACCTAATCAATGTCTTTGCTGAAAATGGCATTGCAATGGGTCGTAAGATATTCCAAACCATTTTGGTACATTTTATAGAAATACAGTATTGTTATTATTAATCAATACAAAATTTAATTTGGTGGGAGTGGGACATGCTTACTGTGAAGCACTTTGGTCAACTGCAGTTGTTTTAAATGTGCTATACAAATAAACTTGAATTGAATTTGTATCGATGAAAAAGAAAACACGTCGCCATTGCTGAGGTTGTCGATATCAGTCAATCAACACACCTGCCATCAGTCGTGTGTGTTGACAGGCTAATATCAGCAACCTCCGCAATGGCGACGTGTTTTCTTTTCATCGATTTCATATAATGTAACTTGTACCGCGTTTGACTCGTTAGCTAGTAGCTACACACATACAAGTTCACAACCACATTCGTAAAAAAATATACGTTATTTTTATATGTATATATATTTCATGTGGAAAAATAAATAGGTGTTGCTAGCATGGGTACAAACATGGGCTACAGATGCCATTAGTTTTGTTATTGGCCTTTTTCAATATATGCATTACCTTAGCTTCGAGATAGACGCTTGGATGGTGTTCTCGAAGATGTGCCATCAAGTTGACGTGTTTCCACCCTTGGCGGAAACTTTTCGGAGACATTTCTTGCATGTTGGAGTTCCCAGATCCTCTAAGCCACTACCGTCTGTACATTTCTTATAACCAAAAAAATCCCATACGGCAGACTTTGTTCTTTTGGCTGGGGGAAAGAGTTCGGCTGCATCTTCGCTGTCGGCGGCATCCATGCTTTCTGCCTGCACGGCAAGCTATTAGGCTAGCAGCAGCTAGCAATGAGGCTGGCTCATAGGCTGGCTGCTGGTCTTGCAGCAGCGTCTCAGAGAGGGAGAAGCGTCAAGGGGCGGGAGGGGGAGCGGCAACAACGAGCAGTGCTGTACCTCTGACAAAGGTTGCCAAAACCGTCAGCCATTACCGCCAGTAGGACAATTGTGAAGGTTTAGATACCGTGACTTTCCAAAACCGTGGTATACCTTGAAACCGGTTACCGTCCCATGCCTAGTTGCATGTAAAATATCCATGTTTGTTTTGTCGTTGTTAATAATTCTGTTAACAGGATGTGTTAAAGGCTGATAACAGGAGCATTTCAGTGGTTATATTTATGGAACTCAAAGGCCCATTGTCAGGTTTCCTATTCTCCATAAAATGTGTCATTATAATTTTAGATTGTTGGTTTGTCCACTGTGATCAATACATTTTGTAGCGTTTTTGCAGCCTCGTACAAACAGATGTGATGTCGCCATACAGAACTCAATCTGGTCGCCTTATCCTCCACCGCAGCTTCTGTCCGGCCAAATGGAACCATGAATGATGTGCTTATTTGGTGCGTGCATGCTTAGTGTACTCATACTGTACACTTTAAAGTAGATAAACTATTCTTTAGTGGCTAATGTAAATGTGTTCTGCTCAATGTTTTGTTTAGAATTACCTTTACACATATTTGTTTATTCATGCTGCAAAAAAGATTATTTGAATTATTAGTAGGCTATATATTCACTGTAATAATTTTCAAAGCCTGATAAATAAATCATGAATACAATTTCATGGTTTAGTGATATTACATTTAACTCTTCAAAAAATATGTTTTATTACCAAATTATAAAATGTTTCTTAGAATGTTCATATAATTACCATTTAATTTAAGACTTTGTCTCATAATGTCTTCATGCACAAAATGTTTTAGGTAAATTCACAGGATCTCAAACCTTGTCCAAACAAAATAATTTTGTTTGGACAAGGTCCTTCCTTGATGCTTACAGCTGACATGGTTTTATAGTTTGCACCTGCCACGGGATATTGTTGCCAGTGGTGGCAGTCAGTGTTCAGGGCGTCATTGCTACCCGGGCCGAAATGAAGTCACTGATGGAGCATAGCTGCTTACTTTGGTGAAGTATATGTTCAACTACTGTATGTGTAGACGGAAGCTACAATTGCACAGGCTAAATAAAACATTGATTCATAGAAAGTGAGGTTTCCTTGGTCGGTCTGCATCCTGCTGTCTTGTCTTGCCTTCAACCCTTAACTACCCTTCCAAAGCAACATTGTGGGAAAATGGACTTTAAAACTTTTTTTCATCACTTTACTGTTGCTTTTTTGTCACTCTTTTGTTGCATTTTCATCCTCATTTTCATCTTACTTTCGTGGCTATTTTGACACTTTTCAAGAAGCTTTAAGATTTGGGTAATACCAAACTGAAGAAAATGTTAGTGAGAGTTAAGAGATTAAATTATTGTGTTGATTGTGAAACAACCAGAAAGTGATCAATGAAATAAATTATACTGTTAACTTAAATATGATTCCTGCCTCTGCCTCAATCAACAAACCTGTGTGCATTTGGTCCTAGCTTAGTTAGTCTTTGGTGGCGTTGCCTGGCTTTAATTTAAATAATTTGTAATTTATCATACCCTCCATACTTCACTCAGTTACAATAATAACACAGTCTTGTGTCTTTTTGTGCTCTGTAAAGTAGGTTGGCGCAATTAAGTAGTTTGGTGCAATGTTAGGCCTGATGACTTGATTCAGCACGTACAAGCGACCATTGTCCAATTTTGCCATTTTCTCTGCACGTGTGTGTGCGCGCTGCACACCATTGACTCGGCCATCTCCCCTCCGCAGTGGAGGTGAGACAGTTGCTCTGTGCTCCCATTATCAGCTGTCCATTCAGCCTCATCCATGAGAGGCCTGAAAGATTTCCTGCACAAAGTTGATAGTGTGACATTAGCGCAGCCCCTGAGACCAAATAAACTGGGTCGTTAACCTCTACCTTTCAGATTATTTGTCCGCACTGAAAACACGGGACTGTGTGTTAGGGCAACCTTGATTAATGTTGTTTGTGATTGATTGCAAAAGTTAATGCGTTAACTTTGACAACCCTAATTACTTATTTTAGCACTTTATTTCAGCGTGGCAAGAGACAAATACTGTTTTGTGTCCCATTTGCACAAGAGCTTTTCCTGTCAAATAATAGAATGTATTACATGGGGTTTTACTTGCAAGCAAATCTCTTTTAAATGACCTACGATCAAAGGCACTCGCTTACCTCATCCATAACAATGATTGCTTCTCTCATGTTCAAAAGCTCTTTCCTAAACCCATAACTCTTGTTTCCCCTTCAGAGATGTGATGAGGTGAAAATAGTCTATTTTCCTTGTGCTTGCCTCTTCCATGTGCTAATCCTGTCAATATAGACAAATTCCACGCGACAAATATTCGCTCTTAAAAGGTGCGTACAGACCAAACGTGCGTCCATGCCCCATCTGCCTCTAGTTGGACGCCAAACATTGCCGCCACACACTCGCGAGAAACGCCTGTTTGCTGGCGCATGAAGTTTTGCAAGCGTCATAATTAGGAGGCCGTCCGTCCGTCTTCTTCCACTTGTCCGTTTCCGTGTCGTGGGGGCAGCTGTTGGAGCTGCCCAAATCACATTGCAAAGAGATAGAGAGGGAGACAAGTTTGTCCTGGAACTTACGTGATCTAAAGAAAACAGGCGAGGAGGATATTATTAGCCTTTAACCGCGTTTGCATTGTGGTTTTCTTCACCGTGTTGTTAGTTAGCGCCAGGCTAAAAGTTAGGAAAGTTAGCTAGCTAGCAAGGCAGTGCTACAACTTGTCCTGAGCCCTTTCCTCGCAAATATGAGCGACTCAAGTGACAAACTTCATTCATATCATTAGATTCTTCATCTCTGTAATCGCACCACGCTGTCATGTTGTTGTTTTCACTGTGTTATGCAGCGGAGGGGGCGTCTGGCATGCTACGGTACAACGCGACAAAGTCCCCCCCCAAAAAAAACATGTTTGGGGGTAGGATTGTACAAATTATGAAATATTCGATATCCCAATTTTGCATATTGTCCAGACAACAATTTCGATATTATCGTCTAAACGATATATCTCCCACCTCTACACATAATGTAACTATCTCAGGATAATCTGGCCTCTAGACTGTACACATTGGCTGCTTGAACTTGCTGCAGTCACTCACTAGAACCTGTGTCTGCGGCTTATCCCACGCGTAGTTCACAGAGCACAATGTTTTGAATACAGTAAAAGTGTGTTTCTTGATTTACTGATTTTGCTCTGGTTGTGACACTAGAAAACTTGTGCTCCCCGTCTCACACTTTACCCAAGCCTCGCCCAGCTTTCTGACTCCCTGTCTCTCCCAGACACTGGGCATTGCCCTATCCTAAACCGCATCCCCGCCCCACAGTGGGCAGGCGGTGACTTCGCGGACACTCTGCGATATGAGGCGAGCACCTCTAGACCCCTACCCGGCCTGCAGCTGTGCACTAATAGCCTTTTGTCCCTGAATGTAACAACGAAATGGAGTCATTGATAGACATTAATTCAAAAACTATGTTTTTGTCTGGAGTAACTGAAACAGAAATAATAGATGTCATTAACGGGTGTAAGAACAAATCGTCTACAGACTGTTTTGATATAGATATGACACTAGTTAAACAAATTATACATAGTATCGTGAAACCATTAACCTACATATGCAACTTATCGTTTCAAACAGGAACAGTTCCAAATAAAATGAAAATTGCAAAAGTTATACCTATACATAAAATGGGAACAAACACATCTTCACTAACTACAGACCTGTCTCTCTGCTCCCCCAGTTCTCCAAAATCTTAGAGAAACTTTATAACAGTAGAATGGATAATTTCATAGATAAGCATAAACTAATTAATGAAGGTCAGTACGGGTTTCGAGCAGCAAGGTCAACTTCAATGGCCATCATTGATGCAATAGAAGAGATTACTAATAGCTTAGAGGGCAAGAAACATGCAGCTGGAATATTCATTGACTTGAAAAAAGCATTTGATACATTAAATCATTCTATATTATTAAAAAAATTAGACAGATATGGCATAAGGGGAGTGGCTTTGAGCTGGATTCAAAGCTATTTAACTGGGAGACAACAGTATGTGAAGATGGGGGAGTTTACATCAGGTTATTTGGACATTGGCTGTGGGGTCCCACAGGGATCTGTCTTAGGCCCAAAGTTGTTTAATTTATATATTAATGACATTTTTAATGTGTCTAAATTATTAAAATTAGTGATTTTCGCAGATGACACAAACGTCTTCTATTCCAATGACAATTATAGTAATTTAGTAACTAACATAAACTGTGAACTAAGGAAATTAAAAACATGGATGGACATTAATAAATTGTCCCTCAACCTAAATAAAACAAAAGTAATGTTTTTCGGTAATTATAATGAAAAACCAGACTCAGTAAACATAGACGGTGTAGTTTTAGATACAGTATCAGAAATTAAATTCTTAGGAGTCATCATTGACAGTAAATTAAGCTGGAAACCACACATAAGACACATACAAGGTAAAGTCTCCAAAAGTATCTCAATCATTAACAAAGCAAAGTTTTCTTAAATTACAATGCATTATTTTTGTTATATAGTTCATTAGTTTTGCCATATCTAAACTACTGTGTAGAAGTCTGGGGCAATAACTATAAAAGCTCATTACACCCCCTTGTTATACTCCAAAAACGGGCTGTAAGAATTATACATAAAGTAGGATATTATGATCACACTAATATATTATTTCTGCAGTCTAAACTGTTAAAAATGCATGATTTAGTTGATTTCTCTACTGCCCAACTTCTGTTTAAAGCCAACAAAAATGTGCTACCTGCAAGGATACAAATGCTTTTTGCACGCACAGAAGGGGGATATAACCTGAGGGGGTGTGATAACTTTAAGACTCAAGCAGTGTCTTCCACTAGGAAAAGTATGTTTGTGTCTGTATGTGGAGTTAAACTCTGGAACAAATTGGGGGCAGAATATAAACAATGTCCAAATATTCATCATTTCAAATCAAGATATAAAAAAATGGTATGGTCAAAGTACCAGAAGGAGGAAATGGGTACTTGATTGCTAATGGGTGTCACAAAGTGCTGTATACTTTAAAGGTCAGATCTAACTAATAATGAAGTATATTGTGGTTGGTACTATTACACTATTGCAGTTGTTATTGCCATTGTTATTGCTATTGCTGTTGTGTTGTTATCATCACTATTTAAACTTTAAATGTAACAGTCTAGGATTAATACCTAATAATCTGTGGATTATTCTTAGAATCCAACTCAATCGATTCAGACAACAGTACTGCTATTGATGCTGATGGTAATATAAAGGAAATAAACTCTTAGAAGTAAAACATGCACATATCTATGTACTCCGCATTCAACATAACCCATAGTATAGGGCAGACATGTGGGGGCCGGCAGCTCGAGGAAACTCTCTTCTGGCAGCAGACTCCTAAAAATTGTCTCTTTTAATGCATAGTATAGGACACTTAACAAATGATGGTCCGGTTGCTCGGGGGCTGCTCCCCTCTGGCAGCTGGTCCAGTCACAGAAAAGAAGAATAAGAAAGAAAAGCCCCGAATCCCTTTTAACACATATCAGTAAGACCATTCTTGTTATCATGAACATCAATCAGTCTGCGATTACTGTACCTTTCATGAATAAATGTGGAGTATTTTATGTACCATTCAAACACTTTGATACAGAGTAATGTTATATGGGTTGTAATGGTGATGGTGAACAACGATAATGCCAACATGGTAATGAATTCTGTATGGGAGACAGAAATAATACACTGGTTGTAGCGTGTGAGATACTGTGTATGTTGAGCGTGTGAGATACTGTGAATGTTGACCTGGTATAATGCAGTGTCGCATTTGTTAATATGTAAACAACTCGGTTGATAGTTGTTTGTAAAATGGCAAGAAATATGCACTGTTGTCAGTCATTGTTATAGTTATTGTTATTGAAGTTTATGAACAGGGGTGGGAGTCAATAAGCTTGTCTTCTTCCCACTCCTTTTCGAGCTGTAATGTAAATTATTTTTTCTTTTTTCTTTTATTATGTATATATATATTTCTGTTTTTTCTTTTCTTCTTTAGCTCGAAATAAAATATTCAAATCAAATGTGAGGATGTTTCCTCGCGAGACGCCACAGCAAAAGTAGACGCTGGATCTTTCTCGTTCAGCCCGCAGCCCACTCTCAATAATATAACACAGGAATCACCCACACCAGATGCTTTAGTCTCATTTTGTTTGAAGTTTAATTTCAATGTTACATTTTACTTATTGCTTGGAGACGATACAAAGTGATAATGGCAATTTTCTTTTTACCTGTGGAAAGTAGTTAAAAGCATCCATGTCCTTGAGAAAGGCACTGATCAATAGTTGTTCCATGAGGGCATCTTAGTGGGTCGATACTAGTATTTGTGTGCTCTATATGTCACGGTAGACTAAGGAGGATAGAGGTTATATAATAGATGGATGATGGTAATATAGTGCAACCTTAAAACTGCTAATATTGAACAGTGGAAGTGATGGCCAGTGTCTGCATACTGTATGTGACCGTATGGTCACATATGCAGGAACATTAGAGATAATGACCAAATTAACAACAACGCCACCTGGAGAGATAATAATAATAATAAAATAATAATGCATTGGTTTTATATAGCGCTTTTCTGGACACTCAAAGACGCTTTACATTGCACTATTCATTCACTCCATACTTGGTGGTGGTACACTACTATTGTAGCCACAGCTGCCCTGGGGTAGACTGATGGAAGCGAGGCAACCAGTCTGCGCCATTGGCCCCTCCAACCACCACCAACCACTCACTCTCTCCCTACATTCACTAGGTTCCCTGGTGTTACCAAACGGTCTCCCATCCAAAGGGATTGCTCCAGGACCAAACAATAACCGCTGGCAGTAACCAGTAAGACAGCACAGGTTCGTGGACTGAAGAGCACAAGACAGTAGCTTATGAAAATATAGTTTTCTTTATTCTAATTGTTCTGCCTCATGGCATGTTTTAAGTACATTTTTTACATGGTCTTTTATTTTGAAACTACCGCTCTTATTTTGGCGGGTCACACCCGGTACTATAAATAGCTCCCCTAGCGACCACAGACGTTAGAATGTTGCTGAGATGTCTGCTACGCCAAAGCCTTTGAACCTTTTATTTTGCTCCCGCTAAGGCAACGCCTGTGAGTATTTTGTTGAGTTAGAAGACTTTTATTTAGTTATTTGGTATGAATATTTATCTTAAATGAATTTGTAACATTGTAACAATTAGCTATTTAGTGAGCTTTAGTGAGATTCAGTTGTCATGTTGCCGTGGCAACCACCTAACTGTAGCCTGTTTCTCTGTTTTTCTTACAGTTTTTTACTTTGTACTCAATGGCAAGGCTGAATATTAAAGCGCCAATTTCAAGAAGGTCACGTCTGGTCTTTGAGTCAAAGTTTAACTAGCTGCCTAGTTCACGACGAGGGCAGTTATAGTAAAAAAATGCGTAAGAATCCGGAGTTTAACTGAAAGAAGATGGAGGAAGAAGCAGTCACAGTTAAGTCAGACAGGGCTCAAAAACCATAGAAAGCTTCCGTTCCTCTGCATCCAGCGCCGCAATCAGAGCTTCATATGCTGAAAAGGAAGCAAAGCTCAAAGTGGAAAGTGCAGTTAAAGAAGCGGAGCTACAGTTGAGCAAAGCGAGGTTAGAAGCCAAGCAGCTGCAGCCATAGCACAAGCTGAAGCATTAGAAGCAGCTGAGGAGCTGGAGTCAGAAGAAAAATTACAAAAGAACATCAAAATAAGAACAGAAGAATATGTTGAAAAACAAGTACAGCTCCAGTCACAGCAAAGCCAAGCCACCGCAGCTGCACAACACACAGGACCTGGTACAGATGTGAGTTTTATTACATGGCATGCACCATCACCAGATGAAGCACAGGTACAGCATGTGACCAACGATGAGCATAACAATTCAGAAGAAAAGGCACCTCTCACCTATCACGCTCATTTCAAAAGCGGCAGCCACACAAACTATTACAACGAGCAAGGTGGACACCAAACCAAACCCAAGACCGCTCTTTATCATCCTTCACTCAATGCAGCAGTGCCATCATATGTCCCTCGAGGAATGGCAACCTCCACCAGTGTAACACCGGAAACAGGAAACCTGGCTCGTTACCTGGCCCGCCGTGACTTGGTGAGTACAAGTCTCTACCAATTTGACGACAGACCCGAAGGTTACAGAGCATGGCAGTCATCATTCAACAACGCCACTGCAGACATAGGACTCACAGCCACCGAAAAGTTGAATCTGCTGGTTAAATGGCTTGGGACAGAATCCGTCAAACACGTCAAAAGGATTCGTTCTGTGCACCCAAGAAATTCAAATGTAGCTCTGGGAAAGGCCTGGGCACGGCTCCAAGAATGCTACGCCGCACCCGAAGTGGCAGAAAAAGCCCTCTTTGAGAGACTTGGGTGATTTGACTCTAAAATATCTGCCAAAGACTATAGCAAGCTGAGAGACTTGGGTGATTTGCTCATGGAGATCCAAGGCGCTTAAGAAGAGGGTACCTGACAGGGCTCACATACTTGGACACTGCCAGAGGCATTGGCCCCATATTAGAAAAGCTTCCCTATGGGATTCAAGAGAAATGGCTCACAGTCGGCTCAAAGTTCAAGGAAAGAAACAATGGACAGTTTCCCCCATTTGACTACTTCACCAATTTCATCTGTAATGAAGCACGCAGGAGAAACGACCCAAGCTTCATATTTTCGCGGAGCACAGAAAGGCCACATGAAGCTGCTTCAAAGAACTTTGGGAACAAAATATCTGTTCACAAAACTAACATTTCTTCAGGAGAACAACCACCTTCAAATACTCCTGTGAAAAGATTCAAATGACTGGAGAAGAAATGTCCCATCCACAACAACGCACACCCTTTACAAAAATGCAGAGCGTTCAGAGCTAACGGTTTGGAGGAAAGGAAAACTATTCTAAAAGAAAATGGGATCTGTTTCAATTGCTGCACCTTTATCAGTTATCTTGCAAAAGACTGCAACGCCTTGGTAAAGTGCGCAGAGTGCGACAGTGACCGACATGACACAGCAATGCACATGGGCGCTCCACCTCAAGTCTCCACTAGGCCTGCTCCCCCAGCAAACGATGGCGGGGAGGAGGAGCAAATGTTCGCCAACGCAGCAGTAAGTTCACTTTGCACTCAAGTTTGTGGCTCGGGACAAACAGGTAGATCCTGCTCAAAGATATGTCTTGTTAGAGTGTATCCACAAGGTCAACGGGAAAAGGCAGCCAATATGTATGTGATTCTGGACGACCAAAGTAATCGCTTGTTGGTCTGCTCAGACTTCTTTGAACTGTTCAACATCAAAAGTCCATTGTTTCCATACAGATTAAAGACTTGTGCTGGGCCGTTGAAACATCTGGACGCAAAGCAGAAGATTTCCAGATCGAATCTTTCGATGGTAAAATGGTCCTCTCACTCCCACCACTAATTGAGTGCAACGAGATACTGAACGACCACTCTGAAATGCCCACTCCAGATGCAGCCCACTGTCACCCTCACCTGAGAAAAGTAGCACAGTACATTCCGGAGCTTGACCCCAATGCAGAAAACCTGATCTTACTGGGGAGGACATTTTGAGAGTGCAAAAGGTCCGCCAGCAAGTAAATGGTCCCCACAATGCTCCTTTCGCCCAGAGGTTGGACTTAGGATGGGTCCTTATTGGAGACGTGTGTCTGGGAAATGCACACAAACTAACTGTAAGCTCGTACAGGACCAACGTGTTGGAAAATGGCCGTCCTTCTATCTGCACGCCCTGCAACAGCTCCATCAGGTGGCTTGAGGATGTCTGCAAAGGCGGGGAGCACGTGAGTAAACGCTGCAACACATCACTAGAGGCTGTGGACAAGGCATATTCAATGAAACAGCTTCCGACAACAAACCTGGTTCATCCATAGAAGACACCATCTTCTTGCAGCTAATGGACACGGAAATGTTAAGGGATGACTCAAATAATTGGGTGGCACCCCTTCCCTTCAGACCTCAGCGTCAGCTGCTCTCCAACAACCCTCTAAAAGCCCCAGCTGTGTTTTATGAGCGGATCCGTAGCCTGGAGAGAGCTCAGACCGGGACTTTCCTGAAGCATAAACTGTGCAGCCGACCTGAGCGCTCCGAGTTGGTCCAAATGCACATCCTCCAAGAGACCCAGGTGGAGTCCTCACTCCAAGCTGCACAGTTGAGGCCGAAGAGGGCGAGGCTGGCCATCTCTCTCAATGAGAAGATCTCACAGCGGCCCAGGCCCATGGAGCTGGTGGAGAAAAACATCCTACCCGTGGAGCCTGAAGATGAAGAGAGTGGGATAGGTGATGAAGCGAACAGCATCAAGACGCCAGATGTGTACACCTTTGACGAAGACAGCAGCGATGGGTCTTCCCCTGGCAGTCAAAGTCCGACAGCTCCGGCTCTCCAAGAGAAAGTGGAGATAAAGAAATCACACAGCTGCCCCTCTTTAACTCTCACATACAGAAGCCTTCAGCCAGCCCTCAGTCAACACTTGAGGCACTACACAACAGTGAAAAGCAGATCGATTGCCAGTCTGCACTGCTCAATGCATTGGTTCATAATGCTTACCAGGCCCTGTTTTGGTCAAGCAAGCCTGTCCAGAGCATCAGGTGAAAAGAGCCGCAGTAAAAAGAGCCGAGAGCCAAAGCCGCGGGTGAAGAAGCTGAAGTATCACCAGTACATTCCTCCACATCAGAAACAGGAGCAGGATGTGCCCATGGACTCCACCTACGCCCGCATCCTACAACAACAACAGCAGTTTCTACAACTACAGATACTCAGCCAGCAGCAGTCCAGCTATCAGGCTGTCTCACCAGCACCACTCAAACAGACGTCTGAAGTTCAGGGCAGCGGCTGCAGTGGAAACAAGTGCAAGCATTTGCAGACGAGTTCTGGCGTCGCTGGCATCAATATTCAAACACTTCAAACTCGGAAGAAATGGACAGAAACAAAATGTGAAAGAAGGAGACATCGTACTCATGAAAGACTGTCAAAATGCACGCAACAAGTGGCCAATGGCGAAGATTACTGTTGTCTACCCAGGAAGAGATGGCAGAGTCAGAGAAGTTTTACTCAAAACCTCAGAGCAAGGGACCCTTAAGATTTTCGGAGACCCATTTCAGAAATAGTTCTTCTTTTGCCTATAGATTAAATATGTTTTGAGATAATGTGTGACCTTAGTAGGTCAGGCGGGGAGTGTTCTGCCTCATAGCATGTTTTAAGTACATTTTTTACATGGTCTTTTATTTTGAAACTACCGCTCTTATTTGGCGGGTCACACCCAGCACTATAAATAGCTCCCCTAGCGACCACAGACGTTAGAATGTCTGACACGCAAAAGCCTTTGAACCTTTTATTTTGCTCCCGCTAAGGCAACGCCTGTGAGTATTTTGTTGAGTTAGAGGACTTTTATTTAGTTATTTGGTATGAATATTTATCTTACATACATTTGTAACATTGTCCAAATTAGCTATTTAGTGAGAATCAGTTGTCAAGTTGCCATGGCAACCACTTAACTGTAGCCTGTTTCTCTGTTTTTCTTACAGTTTTTTGCTTTGTACTCAATGGCAAGGCTGAATATTAAAACGCCAATTTCAAGAAGGTCACGTCTGGTCTTTGAGTCAAAGTTTAACTAGCTGCCTAGTTGCCTTGTTTGAAAATAGTATTTTGTTATTAAATTGATTTTAAAACATTGGTTTCTGTCACACATTCCTTTCACACAAACATAAAATACATAGTGACACAAAAAGTAACTGGAGAATAACCGGGGACAAAAGCAGCGCTACATCTCAATGCCTTGGTCAGGGCCAACGAAATGCCCAGTTTGTACGTTACCAGTCTTTCTTTGGGCGCGATTTCCGCTGGACCCAGGACCAGTCCAGACAGCTAAACTTACTATAGTGCCTCTAAACTGAGGCACTATAGTCCAAATAGCAGCGCCAAAAGGTGGTTGAACGATGGGCAATGTAAATGTAGTAGTGGAACAAGGGCAGCAAGGGGCAACCAAAAGAAGAACCAAAAGGGGCGGTGGCCCAGAAGGGTGACCCAAAAGGGTCACCTTTTGGGTCACCCTTGGGCCAGAAGGGGAGGCCCATCTGATTACCCTATACAGGTTAGAATTGGATTTACATTAGAATAGGATATTGATATTAGGCTCGTTTAGGAGCTATATGACTATACATACCAAGATCACTGCAGTTTAGAGTGCAGCGTGGAGGTGCAACTTCTTAGTTAATTCCAGATTAAATGCACAACACTGCACAAAAGTGTAATGTAAGCCCACATTTAAAATATATTATCTAATTATTAGATAATATATTATCGGTGAACGAGAGGGTCGCGTCCCTACGCCTTCGGGTTGGGGACAGGTCTCTCACCGTTGTCTCGGCCTACGGGCCCAACATCGGTGCAGAGTACCCGGCCTTCTTGGAGTCCCTGGGAGGGGTACTAGATAGTGCTCCGACTGGGGACTCCATTGTTCTACTGGGGGACTTCAACGCCCACGTGGGTAACGACAGTGAGACCTGGACGGGGGTGATGGGGAAGAACGGCCTCCCCGATCTGAACCCGAGTGGTGTTCTGTTATTGGACTTCTGTGCTAGTTACAGTTTGTCCATAACGAACACCATGTTTGAGCACAAGGGTGTCCATAAGTGCACATGGCACCAGGACACCCTAGGCAGGAGGTCGATGATCGACTTTGTAGTTGTGTCATCTGATCTCCGGCCGCGTGTCTCGGACACTCGGGTGAAGAGAGGGGCTGAGCTGTCAACCGATCACCACCTGGTGGTGAGCTGGATCCGCTGGCAGGGGGGGAGGAAGCCGGTCAGACCTGGCAGGCCCAAACGTGTTGTGAGGGTCTGTTGGAACGTTTGGTGGATCCCTCTGTCAGTAGGGTCTTCAACTCCCACCTCCGGAAGAGCTTCACCCAGATTCCGAGGGAGGTTGGAGACATGGAGTCCGAGTGGACCATGTTCTCCTCCTCCATTGTCGATGCGGCTGCTCGCAGTTGTGGCCGTAAGGTCTCTGGTGCCTGTCGCGGCGGCAATCCCCGAACCCGGTGATGGCGCCCGGAAGTAAGGGATGTCGTCAAGCTGAAGAAGGAGTCCTACCTGGCCTTGTTGGCTTGTGGGACTCCGGAGGCAGCTGAGAGGTACCGGCAGGCCAAGCGTGCTGCAGCTCGTGCAGTCACAGAGGCAAAACTCGGGTCTGGGAGGAGTTCGGAGAAGCCATGGAGGAGGACTATCGGTCGGCCTCGAAGAGATTCTGGCAAACCATCCGGCGCCTCAGGAGGGGAAGCAGTGCTTCACCAACACTGTTTACAGTGCGGGCGGGGAGCTGTTGACCTCGACTGGGGATGTGGTCGGGCGGTGGAAGGAGTACTTCGAGGATCTCCTCAATCCCACTGTCACGTCTTCCGATGAGGAGGCAGAGGCTGGGGACTCGGAGGGGGGTTCGCCCATCACCCAGGCTGAAGTCAATGAGGTGGTTAGAAAGCTCCTCGGTGGCAAGGCCCCGGGGGTGGATGAGATTCGTCCCGAGTACCTTAAGTCTCTGGATGTTGTAGGGCTGTCTTGGCTGACACGTCTCTGCAACATCGCGTGGCGGTTGGGGACAGTGCCTCTGGATTGGCAGACCGGGGTGGTGGTCCCTCTCTTTAAGAAGGGGGATCGGAGGGTGTGCTCCAATTACAGAGGGATCACACTTCTCAGCCTCCCCGGTAAGGTCTACTCCAGGGTGCTGGAGAGGAGGATCCGGCCGATAGTCGAACCTCGGATTCAGGAGGAACAATGCGGGTTTCGTCCTGGTCGTGGCACACTGGACCAGCTCTATACCCTACATCGGGTGCTCGAGGGTTCGTGGGAGTTCGCCCAACCAGTCCACATGTGCTTTGTGGATTTGGAGAAAGCGTTCGACCGTGTCCCTCGTGGTGCCCTGTGGGGGGTGCTCCAGGAGTATGGGGTCCGGGGCCCTCTGCTAAGGGCTGTCCGTTCCCTGTATGACCGCAGCAGGAGCTTGGTTCGCATTGCCGGCAGTAAGTCAGACTTGTTTCCGGTGTGTGTTGGTCTCCGCCAGGGCTGCCCTATGTCACCGGTTCTGTTCATTACCTTTATGGACAGAATTTCTAGGCGCAGCCAGGGGTCGGAGGGTGTCCGGTTTGGGAACCTCAGGATCTCATCTCTGCTGTTTGCAGATGATGTTGTTCTGTTGGCTTCATCAAATCAGGACCTCCAGCACGCACTGGGGCGGTTTGCAGCCGAGTGTGAAGCGGCCGGGATGAGGATCAGCACCTCCAAATCTGAGGCCATGGTTCTCCACCGGAAAAAGGTGGCTTCCCCGCTTCAGGTCGGTGGGGAGTCCTTACCTCAAGTGGAGGAGTTCAAGTATCTCGGGGTCTTGTTCACGAGTGAGGGACGGATGGAGCGTGAGATCGATAGACGGATCGGTGCAGCGTCAGCAGTGATGCGGTCGCTGTATCGGACTGTTGTGGTGAAGAGGGAGCTGAGTCGGGGGCAAAGCTCTCGATTTACCGATCAATCTACGTTCCACCCTCACCTATGGTCATGAGATCTGGGTAATGACCGAAAGGACAAGATCGCGGATACAAGCGGCCGAAATGAGTTTCCTTCGCAGGGTGGCTGGGCGCACCCTCCGAGATCGGGTGAGGAGCTCAGTTACCCGGGAGGAGCTCGGGGTAGAGTCGCTACTCCTTCACATCGAAAGGAGCCAGTTGAGGTGGCTAGGGCATCTGTTCCGGATGCCTCCTGGTCGCCTCCCTCGGGAGGTGTTCCAGGCATGTCCTATTGGGAGGAGGCCTCGTGGAAGGCCCAGGACACGCTGGTGGGACTATGTCTCCGAGCTGGCCTGGTGTCGCCTCGGGGTCCCCCAGAACAGCTGGAGGAGGTGTGCGTGGATCGGGAAGTCTGGGCATCTCTGCTGAGACTGCTGCCTCCGCGACCCGGCCCCGGTTAAAGCGGAAGAAAATGGATGGATGGATGGATCTAATTATTATTGTTTAAGTGGCTTACTAAGAATGCACAATGTTTGAGAATAAGGACTGCGGGAAATAAGCGCAGCCCCACGCCAACACAACAGCTTAAGACAAAGCTGAGTTAGACCCAATGAATGAACCAATTTATGAATGAGAGCGTCCCACTACTCACCGAAGAGGCGCTCTAAATCAGGCGACAACAGGTTGAAGCTAGGGTTGCCAACTTGAGAACAGAAAAATAAGGGACACTTTTGGGCGACCGGGGTGAGGGGGCGACAACGACATCAATAGACGACTTTAGAGCTTGTGATTTGTAATTACAGATAATTTTTTCATTCACGGTAACCAGGTTTTTAACATATATGCATCCAAACAATGTTGGATCTTTTATTTATTTATTTATGTTATATATTATATATTTTACGGGTTAAGCACTTTCTTTCTATAAGGTTATGTATTGCATGCTTATTAGCAGTGGTTAAAATGGACTTTGGGAGGTGGTGGGACTAATCTAGACGACTCAGAACGATATAGGAAAGGCTGTGTACAGATTACATGTAACAGAAGGTGTTTTATATTACTTTTTATTTTTTAGAAATAAGTTTTAAACCATTTTACAGAATAACTCTTTTTTTATATGTGCGTTTGTTTGAAATACTCTAAGAAGGTTACAGCAGCTGCCAGTTGATTATGATTAATCAGATACAATTTTGTGCAATCTGGTGTATTTTAGGCAAACATCTGCTGTTTAAATTAGCCTTATACAGTGAGGAAAATCAGAACGGTCTACATTATGATTACTTTCTTGAAAAAAAATAAAGAAAGCAAGACTGATTTTTATAGCTGCAATTAGACTACTGTTATTATTTATTCTATTCATTTATTCATTGTTTTTTTATGTACTGTCAAAATCCTGTGTTAGTGTTTCCCAGTGGGGCCCCAGTCCCTCTGCTCTCCGTGTCAGCTCCGCCCCTGTTCCTCCTACGTCTGTAGCTGCTCATCGCGCTGAGCTGAGAGGAGACACAGGCTCCAGACAACACTAAAGACTCAACTTTAACCAGGATTTCACACGTTTTTGTTGCTTTTAAACCGGACAGATTCAGAGGAAAGACTGTGTGCGTAACCCCGCGCCACTCTGCACTGTCCACTGTCCACTGTCCACTGCCTTTTCTCTTCATGCTTCCTAAATTAGTCTCTAAAACCGAAAATATGAGGCCGATTGAGGTGGAATAAAAAGGGGCTAAAGCTTGGGAACAGTAGATTTCGTTTATGGGTTAGTTTATGTAAAGTTGATTGTCACTGTCTGATCCTTACATAGACATTAAATTAAAAAATATAAAAAGTAATGCAGTGGTACCCAAAATAATGTTTTTAAATCTCAATTGTGCTTTTTTTTTTTTACTAACCAGTAAAGTCCCAGTGGGCTTAGGAATCTCATTTCCAGGGGATGAAGATAAACCGTTCGACTTATCCCAACATGGTAAACCAATCTTAGCAACCAAAATGTCACATGGGGAATCTTTGCTCTAAATAACAGTGACTGTATATAGATATCAACAGAATTTCGGACATTTACCTGAAGAGCGGCTATTCAAAAGAACCACATTTGACATGTCTGGAGTGTAGTTCGCCCCAATTTCAAGCCTAGTCCCTATAGTCAACACTTGCCCTTCCTCATGGTGAGCCTGTCTGCATTGAATTTACAATGCCTGTGTTTATAAAGTCAAAACAAATCTCATGGTTCAATTGAAATTTAATATGGAGTGCCTTCAGTGTCTTTACGGCTGTGTCCTCTGGTGTGTGTTTTGTTATTTCATTTCCTCTGTCTCGGAGCACCAGGGCTGTCAGCTCACAACCGGGTGGAGAGGAAGACTGCTGATAATAGATTTGTGCCAACAAATAGTGGTAATGACAACTGGTGTTACATGTAAATGCTTTGTGAGCTGCTATATAGAAGATTCATTTTTCCTGCCACTTCACCAAGACAGCATATTAAGTGGGCCACTTTACATTTTCCCACAGGATGTTGTTAAAGGTATGTGTGGGAAAGAGGTTGAGTATGACTTTTTACTATCGTTTATATATCCAAGTAAAAACTCACACTCTCATTCATCCTGGCCAATTGGATTCATCTGTTTATTGGGTTTGACCAAGTTGATAAGCTTTTACTCCCCACAAGATTCTCGATCTTTTACACAAGATTTGTGTTGCCCTTTGATTCAATGCAACTATAGGTGGCAGCATGCCAGCAAAGTATTCTCCCTCAAAGAAAGAAGATCCAGGCTGTTAGATATAGGTGTTCATGGTGATCTGCAAAAGATGCCAAGGCGACTTTTCCACCCAGAACCACCTGTGGAGACGAACGGAAGGAGAGACGTACTGCACCGACATCTAAATTTCACCATTACGCTTCTATACATGCCTTTCAGTCATGTGACTTTTGTTGTTATGGTGGCCATTTTGAACACCAAAGTAGAATTATGCATTACTACAACAAGTAACAATATCTCTACTCAAAAAACGTTCTTAGAACGTTTTCCTAACGTTAGTTTAATGACAATCTTCTGGAAACGTTTTACTAACGTTATATTTTGGTTATTTTAACGTTCCTCTAACCTTGATTTGCTGCAACCTTCAGAAAACCTAAATCTAACGTTTAAAATTTGTTATTTTAACGTTCTCCTAACCTGACATTTGCTGCAACCTTCAGGAAACCTACAGCCAATGTTTGAAATTGGTTATTTTAACGTTCTCTTAACGATTGGTAATTTGCAAAAAGGACAATTTTATTGAACCATGTGTTTTTTTATTGTATGTAACAGAAGCAAAACATTTACAAACAATAACAGTGTAAAGTCAAGACCATAAATACTCTTTACATCCACATATCCATATATAACTTTTAGCTTTATGACATAGGAGCATGGCATCGGTTTCTATAAAATATTTTGCTCTGTCATAAATGTGTGTTTATGTGCAGAAACCAGTGAGTCAGTGTTTAAGCTGCTCAAGACGTTAGCATGCTACCGGTTAGCATTTAAATTGAACATCTCAGCTCTGACCTCTCCAAAAAAAAAACCTGAACCACACTCCAAACATCTAGCCTTGGATACAACATGTGACAGAGGTCAGAGCTGAGCTGTTACTGTAGTATTTCCTCAGTGTTCATACATGTGAGCCACATGTGTTTATCGTGTTGGAGCCATTGACAGTTGATTGAATCAACTGTCAATGGTTGACAGTTGCAAACCGGTAGCATGCTAATGTCTTGAGCAGCTTAAACAGTGACTCAGACTGAGAGTCTGTAGACATGACAAACTGTAAAAATCACAGAGAAAGGTTTTCTGTTTCCTCTTTGATGTGTTAATTCAGTCTGAGGAGTGAAGCAGATCTTTAGTAAATCCTGCTGTAGCTGGACAGACAGTGCGGCTACGTCTGTGCCACATTTGCTGGTTATATCACATAAATGTTTACTCTCTGGGGCCGTGTTTTAACTGTTATCTTCTTGAGCAATGATTACGAGTACATAAAAATGCCACTGTCAATCAGTTGTCTTTCATTTTCATCCTCCATGAGTAGAGATATTGTTACATGTTTTAGTACTGCATAATTCTACTTCAGTATTCAAAATGGTGGACAGAATTATGCGTGATGTCATTGGAAACGCATTAAACTACGCTTGACTGTTCACCACTAGGACAACACTACTAAATAACAACATCTACTAAATACTAAATAGAAACATCACTCCATTTTACCATTGGCCACAGCCCGGCTATGGATCCCTTATTGATGCTTCACTCACTGCTCTGTCCTCAGTCCGATCATCGTGTTGTGCGTTGTTATAAACTCTTCAGTACGGTTTCCTGCTCTGTGTCCTCAAAGCCCTGTGGTTTTTAAAGACTCATAACTCCATGACGCGGTGAAAGCGAGCTGGTGTTGCTCACCCTTCGCTGTCCCCATGTGATTGATTGACAGCTGTTATAGCTTGTTTCCTCCAATAAGGCACATTTAAATTATTCTTGTCGCTCTGGCTGGGGGGCTGCTTGTACTGTATTTGCCCTATTTGCACTTTTGATGCTGAAAGGCAGAGAGCTCTCTCTGCCATTGACAATACAGGGGTAAAAATCAGACCGGATGACACAAACAATCTGGAAAAATTTTATATCTTGAGCTATTTGAAATAATATTAGGATAAGATATAAAATATATACAAGCCATTATAAAACTGTTAGTTCTGCAGAAAAGGTCAAAAAATAATAGAGATAGAGCAATAATATCAATGAATTAAATATAGCTATAGTTTTAGTGAAATTGGCAAGGCAAAAAATACCTAAAATAAGAAAAAGTGAGAAAATGTAGGACAGAGTTTGCTGAATATTATCCTCTGCTCTGAAGCTGTTTGGTCTGTTGAACTTAATTCACTTTGAAGTGTGTTGTGAAGTAGCGCTTGTGTGTGTGGATAGTTGCAGCGCCAAAGCACGAGGAAGCAGCGGAGCTTGTGTGATCAGCTGGCCAAGTATTAAATCAAAGAGTCAAGGTTGGTCTGGGCATCAAGGCTGCGGTGGCTCCATAACAATGTTTAATATGAGAGTAAGGGCTTTGGAGGTGCGCAGGAGGGGGAAGGGCTGGAACTCTCTTCAAAGACACTGCTAATGCCGCGCACCCCTGTGGGAATCAAAGCTACTGCTCCAGGCGGGGCACACAGCCTCAGCCTGGGAGCAGAGGTGGAGGCATGTGATAAGAGACAGTCAGCCTGGAGGTGAGAGAGGTTATACTCTAGTCTAGTGTTTTTCAGTGTAGTTAAGAGACTGCTAACCGAGTTTATGACCTGGGGAGTATTCTTGATAACTGCGAGAGCCAATGGGCACAAGAATATGATTACTCCACATGAGAAATATATTACTGACAACAAAAAGGAACGGTTACACTTTAGAATACGGCCCGGTAACTCCTAGGTAGTTACTGTAGTACATCCCTGGTACTTACAGAGATAATTACCAAGTACTTACAGTGGTACGTTTAGGTAAGTACCTAGGAGTTACGAGGTCGGCCCGACGTCTCATTATTCTGAAAATCACCCATTGAGTAGGGGTGCCATTAGGGTTAGGGTTAGGGTTATATTTTTGTAATAATGAGACGTCGGACTAATGGGTTGTCGGACCAATGTCATGGCACCGGAGTTACCAGGCCATACCACTGCAAGTACCTGGTAATTACCTCTGTAAGTACCAGGGATGTACCATAGTAACTACCTAGGAGTTACTGGGCCGTATTCTAAAGTGTTACCAAAAGAACAAAATAAAGCAAAGTGGATTACAACAAAAAAGTCTACATTTACCACAAAAACAACCAAACAAAAAAGAGTAAGTAAGCCAGGAAAGTAAATAAAATAAATGTTATGTTATATAGAACCGTTGAGTTATTAATGTTTTGACTTTAAATAAATCCAATCTTTCTTGCATGGAGTCAGGGGAGTGAATTAAGTTAACAGCCTAGCTTGTCAATTATGACAATGGCAAAGCTTTTCATTTAAGTAGTAGCAGTTTTACTCAGTTGTTCCACGTTTACAAAGGCATGGTCCCAACCGCGGCTCTCCACTGCTCCATCAATCGCCATTACTGTTATTGCATCCTCCATCATAATCACTGTCACTCTCTGCGTTAGCACTGTCACAATTACTGCCATCGCTGCAGTACACACACACATCACTGTCATCAAATAGAAATGTGGTAACAATCTTCAGCTGGTTCAATCCCACAATGGATGTACAAGGACTGCCTCAATCCAACATAGCTCTTAAAATAGTTTCCTTTTAATGTGCGCTTGTCATGATTATCGTTGATTATAGCTACGCTGGGACTGCAGCTGCTCATGTTGAAGAATTGTCAATGTTTTATCGTCAAGAAACCTGCTGCCAGTTCTGTTACCATTGTAAACCCCACCGAGACTCCCTTGAAATAACTGTTTACAGAATGCTCCCTCACTCTGTGTAGTAGAGTCTGCAATAGTAAAATGAAATTCTCCAGTTAATAAATGACTAGTATAAACCAGGATACATTTCAGGGTAGTCCCATCAGGCAAACAGAGCAGACAATGTCTAAACAGTCGGGGCATTTTCCTGTTGAAGGAAACAAAAGCCAATTACAGCTCACACCCAACACAATATGGCAGCCAGAGTGGAAATAAAATGGAAAAGTGTCATTCATAAGTGTAAGTGCCCAACATTCATACATCAGTTGCAGACATATGCTATTACTGTCAATGTTCTAAGGGTAATTCAGTGGCCGGTCTTTCTGGATGTGTCGAATTTAAATGTAGATTTATTCAGTGGTCAATTCTGCAGATAAAATGTCCTGTGAGTGACTGGGCAAATGCACACATGGTTCACCCAGGCCTAGATGCATCAGTGGTTATTACTCTGCAGCACACCCCTCATAAATGCATAAATGACTGCAGCCGTTCACTTCCACACACACAGAGAGATCTATCACCCCAGGTCACAGAATCACGCGCTCTTTTACAGGATGCATTGTTCCGGAAGAAGGCTGTTTATAATCTAGAGCATAATATTCACCGGGTCAGATAAAAAGCCAGCCCTGGGGGCACAGGGAGACGTCTGGCGATTATTTAATTATTTAACCTTCACTAAACCAGCAGAGGTCATTCAGAGACAAAAGCATGACAGTGATTCATGTGGGTTGTATGAACTATTTCTTGTTTTAGTGGTTTGTATTTTTGTCTGCTGAAAACATTAACATATTTAATACATTTTTAACAGGTTATGGAGATAACCTGGTAACAATGCATTTATGACTAATTTGTGGAATGCGTCCTCCAGGACAATCTTGTATGGATTAATACCGGTATTAAACAAATCAAGCACCACAGAATATGTATATATGAAAAGAAAGATGTGGTTTATGCAAACCTCCCTTGCCTCTGACTACAGAGCCATGTCAAATATAACAGCGCAGTTGGACCAAATGTTTATTTCACTACTTGGAATCTAATTGGAGTGTGCTGTTCCAACTCTGAGGGGACCGTCCCGGAGCTGTCCCCAGTGACACTCCTAAATTCTTGATTTCTCTTCATCTCGTTTTCCGATCCGACCCACACACTCTGCCTCCCGCTTTCCCTTCCCTCCCGAGTCGCTCCTGTCTGCCATCGCCATATCCCCGTTGCTGTTTCCTCCTCTCCTTGCAGCTAAACCTGTCCCGTCCTCGCTCAAGTCCCTCATGAGCTGCTAGTCCTTCGCTCAAATCCCTGGGCCTGCCTCTGCCCGCTCTCCGGCGCTAAGCTGCTATCATTTCCTTTCTGTCCGACTCCCTCCAGACAGCCGTCCCTCCTTCAGCCTCCCTCTTGCACAGTCCCTGGTGCCCACGGCCTCTGTCCCTGCCTCTGCACAAAGCAAGGCAAGGCAAGTTTATTTGTAGAGCACAATTCATATTCAAAAGGCAATTCAAAGTGCTTCACAGTTGCAGAAAATTACAAGAAAACAGATTAAATCAATCAATAAAACATCAAGATAAAATTAATCAATTACAGTAAAAGGCAAGAGTGCAGATAAAATACTTTCAGTTTTCATATGCACGGGTAAAAAGAGCTGTTTTCAACCTGGATTTGAACATTGTCAGAGTTGAGGCCCGTCTCACATCCTCATGAAGACTGTTCCAGATTTTAGCTGCATGAAACTGAAACGCAGCCTCACCGTGTTTTTATTGACTCTGGGAACCACCAGGAGACCCCTCCCTGAAGTTCTCAGGGCCCGAGATGGTTCATACGGCTCTAACATGTCAGAGATGTACTTTGGTGATAAACTATGAAGGGAATTATACACAAGCAGAGCTGTTTTAAATTCTATTCTCTGAGTGACAGGAAGCCAGTGCAGAGACCGGAGCACTGGACAAATATGGTCGTATCTCCTGGTTCTTGTCAGGACTCGAGCAGCAGCGTTCTGGATGTACTGCAGCTCTAACAGCTCGTTTAGAAAGGCCAGTGAGCAGGCCGTTACAGTAGTCTAACCTGCTGGAGACAAATGCATGGATGAGTCTCTCTAAGTCTGGTTTTGACACTATTCCTCTGATCTTAGCGATGTTTTTCAGATGGTAAAAAGCTGATGATGTTATTGCTTTGATGTGGCTGCTTAAGTTCAGGTCTGAGTCCATGATTACTCCTAGATTTCTAACCTGATTTTTTTGGTTTCAGAGCGAGAGACTCAAGGTGACTGATAACACGTTGTCATTGTGTCTATGGGCCAAAAGCAATTATCTCAGTTTTGTCTGAGTTTAGTTGGAGAAAGTTGTTTTGCAGATGCAGTGACAGAGTGTATCTACAGGCCCATGTTCACCTGCCGTCAGTGACACGTAGATCTGAGTGTCATCTGCATAGTTGTGATACGACACATTGTTGCTGTTTATTAGCTGACCCAATGGAAGCATGTACAAGTTGAATAAGAGGGGTCCCAAGATTGACCCCTGGGGGCTCCACAGGTCATGGAAATTTTGTCTGAGACACAGTTGCCAAAAGTACATCCTGTCCTCGAGATGGGACTTGAACCAGTTTAGAGCAGTACCAGAGATTCCCACCCCGTTTTCTAACCTGTGAAGTAAGATCCCGTGGTCCACTGTGTCAAAGGCAGTGCTCAGGTCCAGCAGAACTAAAACTGAGACCTTACCTGCGTTGGTGTTCATACGGATATCATTTGTCACCTTGATCAGAGCTGTCTCAGTGCTGTGGTGGGGCCTAAATCCTGACTGGAAAGTATCAAACACATTGTTAGATAAGAGAAAGTAAGTGAGCTGTTGATATATTACTTTCTCTAGGACTTAGGCAAGCAGCAGCAGCAACCAGAGATACGTCTGTACTCTTGATAAGCAGGAAGGGAAAATACGCTAAGCGTTCTTAGCGTTTGACCCAGGCATCATTGACACCTGCTGCACTTTAAATTTAGAAATGGCCAGTTTATATGGTACACAAAAGGTACAGCATAAAAAAATCTGAATCAAAAAAGTTATTTTTTGTCAAAAGGAATAGATTTTTCTTACAATTTTTTTATTTATTTATTCACATTTTTTAGAAGAAGAAGAAGAAGAAGATCTTTATTTATATAGCGCCTTTCACAGACATGGTCACAAAGCACTTTACATGAGAGCATTTTGCATTCACTCCATACTCGGTGGTGGTAAACTACGTTAGTAGCTTCAGTTTCCCCTGGGGGAGACTGACAGAAGCGCTGTCACGACTGCACACGTCTGTGCCAACGGTCCCTCTGACCACCTCCATGCATTCACACACACACATCATTCATCCTGGCCTATTGTACATGTTTTTAGTGGTAGGGGAAACCGGAGTACCCGGAGGAAACCTACGCAGACACGGGGAGAACATGCAAACTCCACACAGAAAGGCCCCGTCCAGGTGGGAATCAAACCCGGGACCTTCTTGCTGTGAAGCGAGAGCACTAACCGCTGCGCTACCGTGCTGCCCACAATTTTTTACATTACAGGTTAACAATGAAGCACTTTACCATCCTCAAAATTGGCTACCATTCTCACAGGAAGCATTTTCGGTTTCCATTGCCACTGTCTCACACTTCAGTTCTTCGTGCCTTTGCAGTGAATCTCGGTGGTGAGTGCAGTTTTAATAATTTATCCCATTTCTAATCTTAACTTGTAAATAGTTAATCAGGAGCGGTGCAGGGTGACACCTCCTTTTGTCCCATCACTGCACCCCTGGACCGGCTGCGCTCTAATTCTCACTTCCACTTTAATGGCAGTCGGGCACATGCCATGTCTGTCTCACAGTTTCAACACTCACCTCCCAGCACATTTCTGTACGTTTCTGAGGCTGTCATTTCATTCCAACTAGGGCTGGGCGATATGGCCATAAAATAAAAACTCGATTTTTCTACTCAAGTTGGATGATTACGATTTTAATCGATTTTATTGGAAATAAACTTAAAAAGGTCTCCTGATCTTATGTAGATCTTTGTTTTAGCAAAGAAAACTCCATCGCGCACAACAAAAACACAACGCGCGGCCTTTATAAAGCAGCAGAGATCTCTAGAAAGTCGCTGACTGGGTTTCGCTGGTGTCATTTTCGACAAGTGTCACTACGGACTCCGTAGTAGCGTCTGAAACGCCGCTAAATGGCAGCACGGCGCTCATCAGGCGGGCATGCAGCGGCGGACACGATTTTACGATTTAGCCATTTTCCACATCGTCTGTTTTTAAAAGCAGGAATTAATTGAATTAATTCGATTTAACGCCCAGCTCAAATTCCAACTGATGCTTGGAAAAAAATACAAATCTTGCTTTACCAGACACAAGTAATTAGTCTTGCACCCATGAATTGAATTCCGAGATATTTCCTGTATCTTGTTCACTTCTGTTTGGTCCGCTTAACCGGCTCACAATTCTACACCTAAATCTTACTCCCTTACTTCCCTAAGGTCACAATGCAGTCTGGTGAGGGTATAGAATTATTGCTGGATGGCACTAGCTTAGTCGGTAGAGCATTTGCCTACGGATCCAAAAGGTTGTTGGATTGATCCCTGCTCCTGCTGGTGTATCCTTGGGCAAAACACTAAATCCACCTTGCCTCCAGTGTCTGCACACACTATGAGCATGAATGTTTTGGAGTTTTTTTTTAATGTGAGCTCTTTGACCAATAGTTGTAGAAAAGCACTATATATAAATTTGATCTTACCATCTGTAACTGTTTTTTCTTTACTAATTTAAAAACAGTTCTAATTTAAATATAGGCGAATAAAGTATTTACATCTAAACGGTGCCAAATCATAGTATAGTCGTGATTCTAACCCGCAAATGCAACAATATATGAAAAAACTAAATGCAATGCAAATTTTTTTCTGCTTCTTTTGCCACCATATAGCCCCTATGCATATGATTAAATAATCAACACACGTTAGGGATCGTGAGAGCCAGAAACTAATTTGCAGCTAACAGTTCAAACTCCACTACCTTTCTGAAATGAGAAATACTATAGCTCTAAATTGCAAAAGGCGATTTTACTTGTTCGAACATTGACTTTGCCATTAAAGGGACATTTGTCATTCACTTACAGCAGTGTCCCCTAAAAGTCCCACTCTCAAACAAATTGTGTAGCCATAGCAGCAGCCCCGGAGCTGTAAAGCTTTACAGCTCACATTTGCAGGCTTTACTGCATCAACATAAGAGCGCAGAAGGATCAGATAATACAGTGGGGATGACCCATTGGGACACTATGGACTTAAACAGCTCTGAGAGTGGAGAGAGAGGCCAGTCAGGAGGTAATGAAAACTGGGCCAAAGTTACTTCTAATGTGCTACTTCAGAGTGACTTCGGCCTTACTGCAACTTAATTCAATTAGGCATCATTAATGACTAGTTCAGGATCAGTAGCTTAGTGGCAAGCACACAGAGGTAGTTTCTTTTAGAATCCAAACTGTGTTTTTCCCAACGGGCCAAAGAACTGAAGAATCTAAGGGTTCTCTTTTCATTGAGTTTATTAAATAAGATATGAGTTTTTATTGAGATCAGACAAAATAAACATATGTTTTTAATGATAGCGGATGTACAAGGACCCTTTAAATCTTCCTTGCAACAAAAACAACTGTGCTAAGTCTGCCTGGTAAATAATCTTGACTCCTCCTGCCAGGGATACTAACCATCATCCTGGCTCGACATCTGGAGACGGATTCCCAGGCGCTGCACTGCCGCTGCCCACTGCTCCTTATGGGTTGCCCTGGCGGCATCAAAGGATGGGTCAAATACTGAGGACAAATTTCCCTACAGGGACAATAAAGTATACTTTAACCTTAACCTTACTTAGCCCACAGAGTCCTTACTGTAATATTACACAAACCACTCTGCTGATGCTGTACTCTAATTGACATTTAAACATTAGAATCCATTCACACGAAGAATGTGTGTTTTGAGTATGCGCTCACAGAATGGATAAAGGCCCTGAATAACTAGTCTCACCATCGTAGTCCTGAATCAGTTATGAACGAGCCACATCATGTCAGCACTTTGCAGCTCTACAAAGCTTCGCCAATGATCACATAGAGAGTTAAGAATAGAGAGTAAAAATCTCAGTGTGAAATATGCACGGAAGAGAGTTTGACTCTGCACAGGATGGGATCAAGTTTGGTAAAAGGTTTTGGGCTATAAAACACAGTGGAGCTTTGTGGATTATAAGAATGTGACACTTGTGAAATATTGGAGAGGAGCTCGGGTTTTGTGAGACGAAGGAGATGGAGTGAATGTGCAAGATTACGGCCACCAACATGTTTTAATCATGTCTGGCCAGA
Source organism: Neogobius melanostomus (assembly GCA_007210695.1). NCBI lineage: Eukaryota > Metazoa > Chordata > Actinopteri > Gobiiformes > Gobiidae > Neogobius > Neogobius melanostomus. Next base: position 5,405,081 of record VHKM01000073.1, on the reverse strand, counting down.
TCTGCTCACACCAAATGTGTATTCAACACTTTTTTGCACTGTTGCTTCTGACATTAAGAGGTGGCAGACGGGTTAGGTCGTTACCCCCGTTAAAACATTCATGGACACTTTCTTTAATATTTCTGTAGTTATTATTTACATTGGGCTCTGAGTGAGTCATGTTACTCAAGTAACAGTATTACCATTATAGGAGAAGTCACATTAGAGTGGGGACTCTTGAGTTGCCCATTGAAATCAGCTTTGTTTCTTGTTGCCAGCTGAAAAGAATGAAAAGTGCAAGGACCTGATTCCAAGTGCATGTCCAACTTCTCTTTTATTGTCATTGCTTACAAAATGTGGAAAATGTGTATTCAAAAAACAATCACTTAATGGCTGATCAATACTATGTAAGCTGCAGTTCTTCTGGTTGCCTTAAGAGGGAGATGTTCCATTATGAACCAGCTACTGTATACTTCACAAATCTGAACTCTAACTGGCTTATATTCAGACCATCCACAGTCACTTCTTCCCAGTGGTGGAAAGTAACAAAGTAAAAAGTACAAGTACAAGTAAAACGTACAAATTATAGGTACTTTTACTTTACTTAAGTACATTTTATGATGAATACTTTTTACTTTTACTTCACTACATTTTAGAGCCTGTATCTGTACTTTCTACTCTACTACATTTTTTAATTGGGTTAAAAGTAAAAGTATTTTATTTTCAAAGTGACATCAACGTTCTCTACGATGAACTGGTTTAGTCCCAGCTTAGACTTGGTTTAGTGGTTTACTCCTTTAGACCTTGTTTAGATCTGGTTTAGACCTGACCTAGTTTAGTCTGAATTAGTGGTTTACTCGTTTAGCCCTGGTTTGAGTCAAATGATTAAAAAAAAAAATAATCCTGCACATTAGACATTAGACTTATACTTTTTACTGATAAAGTACATTTTACAATGGATACTTTTGTACTTTACTTAAGTAAACATTTTATGAGATACTTTTACTTTTACTTAAGTACATTTTTGGTCCTGTATCTGCACTTTTACTTAAGTAAGAATATTGAGTATTTCTTCCACCACTGCTTCTTCCACACTGTTCATTGTATGTACAGACCAAACTGACATCATTTGCAGACCAAACTGACAATGTTATGCCAATCACTAAACAGTGAAAAAGCCTGCACACTTACTCCAATGAAACTGCAATTATTCAGACGTTTCAATCCAAGTGGATCTTCCTCAGGTCATATTTTCACTATATAATGTTTGAATACCTATGACTAAAACCATACAGCTGATCTTTATAGTATTTGCCATGGTCTACTCTAAAACTTGTTTACAGTGCACAGTGCATATGTATAAGTGCCTCATAAGAAACCTCATGTGATCCTAGCATAGACTGTACAAATAATAGACAACTCCTCCTCACTCCTCCCCGTTTACCATAATGACCACGTTCGAGGGGGAAATAATGGCAGATTTACAGGCTCCTCCTCCCCAGCTCTGACGAAGCATGTTCCTAATAAGGGCATAAGTGCGGGCTCTTCACTGTAGACTCGGCCCTTATGTGACGTGTAGTTCGCGCAGTTCCAATGCTAACAGTCTGACCCTCATTAAGTATGAGATTTATAAAATTTATCCAACGATAACCAGCCCGGTGCCTCTGATTGTGTCTAACCCAGCGTAATCACAGGAGGAGCTGTAGACACAAAAAAAGTTCAAAAAAATTAGGCACTGGGCATTAAAGTTGTTTTTAACATGTCTAAAGTGCAATGAATTCCAATGGGGCACTAGTGACTATATGGCGGTACTACAGCAATGGCAGAGCAATGGCGGCCTCCAGTGTTGTTGTCGCAAAGCAGAGCAGCCAGCGGCCATTGGATCCTAGCTAACACACTCTATACGCAAATAAACACATGCCAAAGGAGTAACCAATGGCTGTTAAACTAAAGAGTACAATATAGGATAAAGATTTAATACACCTTTACCAAGTTGTATTTTACATACAGTTTGAATACTTCAAACACTTTTCCCCTTCTTTAAGTGACAACCTTGTTTTCAAACAAACCAAAAAAACACTCGTCCATGAAGGCCAGATTTGTGTAGAGTACGACTCTAGCTGTCCCATGTACAGATTCCCACAGCTCAGCGACAGTACGTCGCAGCTCCTCCAGAGTTATCTTGGGACACTTCGTTGCATTTCTTACCAGTGCTCTCCTTGTTCGGTCTGTTGGTTCATGGGAACGGCCATGTCTTGGTAAGTTCGCAGCGGTGCTATACTCTTTCCATTTCCGAATGATGGATTGAACAATGCTCCGTGAGATGTTCAAATCTTGGGAAATCTTTGTATAACTTAACGCTGCTTTAAACTTCTCCACAACTTTACCCCTGACCTCTCTGGTGTGCTCCTTGGCCTTCATGATGTTGAGGCCCTCACAGAACAGCTGTAATTATACTGAGAGTAGATTACACACAGGTGGCCTCTATTTAATGGTTAGGGCAAGGTGTGAACATTCTGCAGTCATTAGGAATGTTATAAAGGCAATTTAATGCACTCAGAAAAGGCTGTATGAATACTTATGCACGCCCCACTTTTCACTTTACTTGTATGTGAACTTTCAGCAAAAAATTCAAAATAAGATCTTTATGTTTAGGGTTATAAATATGACAAAATGTGCAAACGTTCAAGGTGTATTAGCACTTTCGCAAGGCACTGTATTTGTTTCACCGCAAACAAACAACAACTACAGTTGTATTGCAGTTTATAACTGTGCTCCATGTGGTGTTGTATTCTGTGTAACACATTCAAAATTGTGTCCACTGCCTCTGCAGTAACAAGTCCTCAAGGACAGGACAATGTACAATATTTTTCCGGCACACCACTGTCCCAGTTCGGGGTTGCAGTGAAACAGGTGCATCTCAGCAATGTTTACAGTTTGCTAGTAGTCAGCAGTAGTGTACAGAAAGACACATACATATCTTTAGAGTATTATTATTATTATTACTCTTATTAATATTAATGTCTCTGTCCTTTCAAGCCAAAACCCTATGTCTGCCTGTTGGAGTATGTGTAAAAACATAGGCTATGAATATTTTTTGGGGTTGTTCAGAAATGGAGAAATTGCTATATTATTGATTATTATTGATTATTAGTTATCCAGTTACTCCAACTTGTCCACCTGGTTACATTGGGTACTGTCAGACTGCTCTTTAAACATTATGTTTAATGTAAGCATTGGCTCATGTTAATCTCAAGCAAATTTTACCATTTAAATCTGAGATGACTGTACTCTGGCTGCCATGGAAACGGCAATAGACAAGAGATGAATGAACAGCTTGGGGCTACAGTTTCCGCCAGAAAATACAACTTCACAAGTGTGTGGAGGGTTTGAAGAGCTCATTTAGGGAAATGAGGAAATATTATGTTTTTAAAAAAAAATCATTGGCTTGTTCTGAAGAGAGTGTGGGTTCTTTCAGAAAATGGACTGGAAATCAGGCAGAATGTCGTCTTAGCTTAATCACCAACCACAAAAATAACCCAAAAGTCCTATTCTCAACAATAGAAAATGTTTTCAATCCTGATTTTAACAAACCTCCTTTAAATCCCACAGACGCTCTCTGTGAGGCGTTTGCAGACCACTTCATAGACGCTATCAGATGTAATATTTTATCTACCCAAAGTAACACGGTTTTAAATACATCTGATTGTCTACTTGTTCCAGAGGAAACACTGCACAGTTTTGTCCGGGTTAATGCTAAGATGCTTGATAAAGTTTCCTCCTCAGTGAGGCCCACCACATGTCTTTTAGACCTGGTCCCAACCCCGTTTTTTAAAACATTATATGGATCTTTTAAAGATGAGCTTTTAAACATGATGAATTGCTCTCTTCAGACGGGGGTCTTCCCTGCTGCCTTTAAGGGGGTGGTGGTGAGGCCCCTACTGAAGAGCAATTTGGACTGTAATGATTTTAACAATTTTAGACCGGTATCCAACTTACCATTTTTAAGCAAAATCTTAGAAAAACTTGTCTTTATCCAACTTAATGATTCCATTACTGCACATAATGTCCTCGAGAAATTCCCGTCTGGCTTTAGGGTAAACCACAGCACTGAGACGGCCCTTTTAAAGATTTTAAATGATCTTAGATTAAATTATGATTCACAAAAGTTGACAGTGTTGGTTCTACTGGATCTGAGCGCCGCCTTTGATACAGTAGACCACACTATTCTTTTAACTCGTTTAAAACACATCAGCCTCCCTGGTGCTGTCCACAAATGGTTTACTTCCAGTGGTTTACATCCACTTCAGGATGTCTCTCAACTTTTTAAATTTAAATGACAAGAAAACAGAAATTGTAATATTTGGCCAGCTTGACCATCCTGTTTTCACTGGTGCATGTAGCCACCTATCGTCTTTCTGTCGTCCATTTGCAAAGAGTCTTGGTGTTTAGATTGATGGTGCATTCAAAATGGACAAACAAATAAGTTCAGTGGTCAAAACCAGCTTTTTCCAGCTGAGGCTTTTGGGGAAGGTCAAACCATACTTGCCACCAAGCCAACTTGAAAGAGTGGTCCATGCGCTTATAACGTCACGGCTGGACTATTGCAATTCATTATATTATGGCCTTGACCAATTGTCCATCCACAGACTGCAGTTGGTCCAGAATGCGGCGGCTCGTCTGCTCACAGAGACCAGACGACGGGAGCACATTACCCCTGTGCTTTCCTCCCTCCACTGGCTTCCTGTGTAGAATCCAGTTTAAAATCTTACTGTTTGTTTTTAAATCTTTTCATGATCTGGCACCTTCTTACTAAAGGTCCGCACACACTACACGACTTTTCCAGTCTTATACGATTTTATAAAGAAGGGGGGCCACACTACACGACTGGATTTAGTGCCATTATAGAACGTCTGGGGGTTCACACTTAACGACAGAATCGTAAGAGCGAACACACTACACGATTCTGACAAACAGCTGATGTTTGAGAACACAGCGCGTCTGTCCATGAAAAAGGAGGCGCGGCGGTGTTTTCTGTCTTTATTTCACTCTGTCATTGGCCGCTGCAGTCTGTGTGTTCACTTTGGGGACGGTAAAATCACCCACGTTTCTCCTGTGCGTCCAAAATCGGGCTTAAAAATCAAACATGTTTGATTTCCTGCGACTGTAGTCCAGTTGCGTCTGACTGCTGCCCACACTACACGATTCGAACGCCAGTCCAGTCGTGACCCCCCCACACTACGCGACACGACTCTGTGTGACTGCCTTCGACTAGACACGACTCGGGAAGACTCGGCGCGACTGAGAATTGTATCAAAATCGGGCATAAAAATCGTGTAGTGTGTGCGGACCTTTAAGCGACTTGCTGAATCGGTATACTCCAGGCAGAACACTGAGGTCTTCTGACCAGTTGCTCTTACACTGTCCACGGTCCAACCGGAAAACCAGAGGTGATCGAGCCTTTGCTGTTGCCAGTCCTAAACTCTGGAACTCTCTGCCCTTGGAAATCAGGGTGGCCTCCTCTATTGTCAATTTCAAGTCACTGCTGAAAACGCATCTTTTTGCACTGGCATTTAATTCAAGCTGAGTTAGACATTTTGATTTTACTGCAGTTTTATTTTTAATTTTCTGTTTATCATTTGCAGTACCTAGTATGTTGTATGTTGTTTATATGTTTGCTCTGAATATGGAAAGCACTTTGGGGCAGTATTCTGTTTTTAAAATTACATGTGGCGTGCCCCAGGGTTCGATTTTAGGGCCAGTGCTTTTTAACCTGTATATGCTCCCTCTTGGTGATGTCATCAGGAGATATGGAGTCAACTTTCATAGTTATGCTGATGATACACAGTTGTACATCTCCATCTCTCCTGATGACACCAGGCCAATGGATGCACTTTCTAACTGCATTTTAAATATCAAATCCTGGATGGCAGAAAACTTTCTCCAGCTTAACCAGGAGAAAACTGAAGTTTTAGTCATCGGTCCTGAGGCCCAGAGAGAGAAACTTTACCCAAACTACAGTCAGTAGGTTTTTACCATCTAAAGAACATAGTCAGAGTCCGCCCCATTCTCTCTCGGGCCAACACGGAGATGCTAATGCATGCTTTTATCACCAGTCGTATCAAGTACTGTAATGCCCTGCTTTCTGGTCTTCCCAAAAAGAGTATCTCAGGTTTACAACTTTTACAAAATTCAGCAGTTTGTGTCCTGACGAAGACTAAGACCACATTACACCGGTTTTAGAGTCACTGCATTGGCTCCCCGTGGCAGTTTATGTTAAATATAGGTCAGTCTCGGGCAGTGAGTGAGCTGCATGCTTATAATAACCAGTATGTATCAACAGTTGACCCCAGTAAGTCACACTACCTTGAATGACATGAGCGTGATGTAAGGGAGTGATATTGTTACTACATATAGTAACAGGCCTTGTTGGGAGAGGTTACAATTGCCTGGGTTTGAAAATGATCCCATATACAAACAGTAAGTTAATTCATCTTTGTTAATCAATCAATCAATCTTTATTTATATAGCGCTTTTCATACATTTCATGTAACACAAAGTGCTTTACAGATTTAAAAACATTCTCTCACACCCACCTCCACCCACAAATACAAACACATTGTCGTATTCACACTCTCCCCACCCACCTTCCCAGAGATACACCACACAACCACACCACACCCACTCAAGGTAAAACAATGGACGCAATGGACATAAGGCTGGGATAAGGCTGAGGTAAGGCTGGGTACAGATAAACCAGGTAAGGAAACACCATCCAAGGAGCCGTCTGAATCGGTAGCGGCACCTCGGCTGCAGCCACAAGGCACAAACACAGGGTGCCCGGAGGAGGTGCAGTAGAAACACCACACCTCCATCCAGACACCCACAGGACAGCACCCCAGCAGCCACAGCCAATCCCCACTCCCGAGGCAGAGTGCTGCTCCAGAGGAAACTGGGAGACCATAAAAATTGTTACAATAAATAAAAAGTAAAATCGAATAGGATCACTACAACAAGACCGAGAGGTAAAATATATAAATACAAAATAAATATTAATAACAATTAAACATCAATTCACTTAATTATAAGGTGCTGAGATAAATAAATAGGCCAAGCAAGAATAAATATCAGTTAAAAGCTAAACTAAAAAGGTGGGTCTTGAGCCTGCTCTTAAAAACATGAACATTCTCTGCGGTCCTGAGCTCCTCTGGCAGGCCGTTCCAGAGCGAGGGCCGTAACACTTGAACGACGCCTCGCTGTGAGTCTTTCTGTTGACTTTAGGAATAACTAGGAGACCCCTGCCAGAGGAGCGAAGGTTCATAAGGCAAAAGCAGTTCTGAAAGATAAGAAGGACCAAGACCATTAAGACATTTAAAAACCATTAAAATAACTTTAAAATCGATCCTGAAACACACGGGGAGCCAATGCAGCGACTCCGGTGTAATGTGGTCCCGCCTCCTGGTCTCGTCAGGACACGAGCTGCTGAATTTTGTAAAAGTTGTAAACCTGAGATACTCTTTTTGGGAAGACCAGAAAGCAGGGCATTACAGTAGTCGATACGGCTGGTGATAAAAGCATGCATTAGCGTCTCCATGTTGGCCCGAGAGAGAATGGGGCGGACTCTGGCTATGTTCTTTAGATGGTAAAAACCTATATTTGTGATATTCTTAATGTGTGGAATATAAGTCAGCTCAGAGTCAAAAATCACACCCAGGTTCTTCACCTGTGAGGAAGGATTAAAAGAATGTAGTTTGGGTAAAAGTTTCTCTCTCTGGGCCTTTGACCGATGAACTAAAACTTCAGTTTTGTCTTATTCATAGGTACGGTGGATGAGTTGTTAGTGCTCTTGCCTCACAGCAAGAAGGTCCCAGGTTCAATTCCGGGACCGTGCAGGCCTTTCTTTGTGGAGTTGCATGTTTCTCTCCCTGTGTCTGGATGGGTTTCCTCTGGGTGGTCCAGGTTTCCTCCATCACCCCAAAACATGCATCCTCAAGCCTTCCAGCCTAGTGATTCTGACCATTTGCCTGGGTTGACATTTTGACACTGACATCAAGAAGACGTTCTTTCCCCACTGCACATGTCTGAACCCCCTCAGCCAAATAGTCAACAAGATACCAACTCAGCCCCAGCTCCACCATTAGTCACCTCCTTTACATGGGTGACGTCAAACTCTATGGATTTTTTTGTGTGGAAAAACAATTTAAAAACGTTTATTACAAATTATTACAAGTACAACATAACTAAATGAGATCTCCAGAGCTGGTCTTTAACAGGTTGAAAAGTTTAGGATAATGCACCACATTAGTTGAGGGGACATAATCACAATGAAATCATGATGTATTAAGGATTAACAAATGATAAGATCATGATTGCCGTAAATTTTATCCTATAAAGTTATACTTTTTGTTCTTGTCCATAATTTGCAAGTAGATTTCCGCCATATGAGTCATGATGTTCATGCATGATCCTCATGATCATGATTGGTTGATCATTTTATTGTCATTTCAGTGCCGTTTAAGTGAATTCATGGTATTCTTATGTGATTCTCATGATCACGATGAATCATTAAGATGTTCATGTACATTCATTACAGTAGTTAGATGTTTAATTCAAGGATGAAGTCATCCATGAACCAACATTTAATCATGTTTGTTCCTGAGAAGTCATGATTTAGTAATGCATTAATGTATCATGAAATCATCCATTAATTCATGCATAAGTTAATATAAAAGATGCATGTACCATTATTATAAAGTGTTACCAAAGAGTGTGACATATACATTATTAATACACTTTAAACACAAGTGCAGTTAAAATGTGTTACTCTATGCGAAGACATGCTACAAATAATAATATACTTTAAGTGTACTAAGTATAATACATATAAAAATACACTAAGTACACTTAAAATCCAATTATATTTCAACTTAAATATACTAAATACAAAAAATTTCAAAAATAGCACACTTAAAATTTACTTTATCAGAATATACTAAAATATACTGAAATTATATATAATCTTGTATTTTTCGCTGCAGGATATTTTCATGGGTGAATTAACTTGTAATTCCACTCCACCTTTTCAGGGCAAGTGTTTGCCACATCACATGTTTTGTTGCTGTAAACATTTGCCCAACATTGTGCTTCGTTACTCATAAACTGGCAGCACACGCTTTTGCATGCTGGATAAAGGTCAGAAGAGACACTCTCCACACATGCACTTTGACTCTGCCGTCTGTTAAGGCGAGATAAACTCCTTAGTGACTGAAACAAGCTTTTAAATCATCCGTGCCAAATGAAAAGAGAAGACAGAGGAACCAAGAAGACATTTTGGAGGCAAACAGCCGTAATAAGTGAATTGTTTTTCAAACTGAAAACCTTGAATCCTCATCTCATATCACCGAAGATGCAAGAGGCTTACTCCTCTGAGCTATTTGAAATTTCAAATGCATTTGTATTGCAGTGAGTGTGTGTGTGGATGCAGCTGCTTTAAATATGAATGTAGGCAGTGGATTTTGAGGAAAAGAGTGGCAGAGGCATGGGACCAGTGAGGAGAGGAAAATGGAAAAAGACACAATTATGTTCTGCGCCTCATTTTAATGAAGTGCAAAAGTAATTCCCTTGGAAGGCTGTGCTAATTGCCCAAACAATGTTATTATGTGACAATCATACTTAGAACAAAAATGCTGGATGAAATTGTGGGGGATTTAAAACCAGAAGAGAATATAGATTTGTGCAAGGCTGACAAGTAAGAATAATTACAACATATTTTGCTTTTAGTTTCGGAACAAAATTATGTTTCTTTTCATCTGTGAGCGTTTTGGGTTGTCAAGATCTCCTCTCTGTGTCTTTGTCAAAATAACAAGCAATTATCCAACACACATTTGGCTGCTGTCAGTATCAGACCACAACAAGTTTGGACTTCAGCAACTATCTAATATTGAAGCACTTGCTTTCATCTTTAATCATTTATACTGCCGCAGGGGCGGTGTTGAACCGTGGTGTTTCAAACCCCCCAGGAATTTGATTGGCCACCCTGGATACCACCAAACTTAGAGTTCCCTCACTGGCCCATCCCCATAAAAAGCCAAGCGAAGAGTTCTTGTTCATCCCTAGAAAGAGGATCAAAGGGCCATTAGTCTCCTAGGGTACACGTAATAGTAGTCTGCCTTAGTAGTCTTGGTCTGTCAGAATATTAACTGTAAAATGACAGGGTCAAAAACTCTGGGGTAGGTGCACTGACCACGCCACACCTAACTTTCTGAGGAATATGTCAGGAGTAAAATGTTTGTCAATCATTGTCTGAAGAAGGGCTAAGGCCCGAAACGTCACTTGGTGAGCATTAAAAAAGCCTGGGAGCTACACAGTTGTGCAGATCTTTCATTTCTTTACTATTCCTGCATTTTTTGATCCTGCACACGGACCCAGACCTGTGGATGTGCGTGTTTTTACCCATAAACAGGAGTAAAATGTTACACTATTCACACATAATCAAGCACTTATCACATTACATGATATTCCACAGCGAGTTAGTTAAAATGTTGGAGTATTCATTTTAGAATTCTGTTCATGTTATAACTTGACATCAATTTTTCACTAGGGATCAGGTGGCCTACTTAACGCTGAATCACACACTTTATGTGTAATGCTCAAAGATTTTCCCAAGGCTACAGTCCTACAGGAAAATAATGTTGTTGGTTTTTTTTTTAAGAGACAAGCTTGGAATCTTGAACAACCATAACTCATTAGCATTTCTGATACATCCATGAGACAATATAGCACTCCGATGTTGATGGACGTAATACACATTTATATCTATGATTTAAAGCCTGGTCTAAGTGAAAACAAAGAAGTAGCCAAATTGAGTGTTAGATCTTGTCTTTAGAAGTGTGTATGCATGCCAGCACTCTTCTGTAGTCGAGCGAAGTGCCATTTCTTCTGAAGGACAGCCTTTCTGACAGGTGATAATAGAGCTGAATGTTGTCGCAGTTGTTTTTTTTTTGCCACCATTTCATTTCAGTCTGTCTGGGTATCTATACTAAAACACAAAAACACCAAATGCAAGTGGGGCAGGAGGGGGAAATTGTAGTCCTACATTTTAGATAGTGGTGGTCACAAGTGAGGCGCTTGTGTGAAGATAAAACAAGACATAAAAGCTTTCAAAAAGAATAAAGCATATAATTGTTTTCATTTGGAATGTCCTGGTGCCAGTCAAACCTGCAGGTGGTCTGATTATAAAGAAAAGAGGAAAAACTTCACAATAATCAAGAAAAATGTCACTCAGCTAAAACATTATGACAAAACAAGATTTCTTCAGTCTTGAATGGTAAAATATGTAAATTAAAATACCACTCAAAATGTTAATTTCATACAGTATTTGGGTACGCATGATGTACCCTGATTAGCATAACACCATATATAAACCAGACACACACAAAATACATTAATAAACTTATGCTTAAGCCTCAGGGTCATATTTGACACATGAGAAGTAAGGTTCATGATGTCAATTTACATACATTTATATATAATTTTTATGTTTTTAGTATGTCAATATTCATAATTACAAATTCTACGTGTTAAAATCCATTTCATATTATTGTTTTATTCACTTCATTGGTGAGGTCTTCCTTGGACTTGTGGTTTTATGGGAATGTGTAAGGTTGCAGCCTGTTGTAAATTCTGACATGGGGGACTGTGTTTGGCAGAAAGCCTGTTTTTGACAACCAGTTTAATGGTCCAGCAGGTTCATCACCCACACTGATCCATCTTAGTGCCTCTTTCTGTGCTTCTTCACCATCCTTCTTTAAACTCTGTCTATCATAAGTCTTCTCACATTTTATGCCTTAAAGGCGCCGCAGTGGAAACACCAACTGACCTCCTGTGCAAGTGTGGATCGCTCTATGCCATGATCTCACCTTCACCTCCATATTTTAGCTCTGCCTGACGGTCTCATATTTTCACTGTTCTGAGTCATAGACATTGATTATGGAAGGAGCAGACGCGAGGATCAGAGCACCAATGTCAATGCTGCCTGCTGAGTTTTTTTTTCTTGAAGTGAGGATAGCTCACGATGAACGCTTCACACATCTTGGCCAGTATTTTATAAAACAGCACTTGACCAAGCTGTTCCAAACCACCAACCCACAAAAACCACTTGGTTTTACCATAGGACCCTCTTAAGTATTATGTTTGTGGCACTTATTAATATCCGGGTTCATAAGGTTTGACTGTGCAATATAGTTTTATGATTTTCAACATTTCAACATATTAATGAAGTCTTAGTCTCAGTTATGTTCAAATTTAGATAGCCATTTAAAGCCATAGATTCAATCTACTATTACAAAGTGGCTAAATGGTATTTCAGAAATACTACAGTATCTTTAAGCAAACCACGCATGTTTCGACAAAACTAAATTTGCTCTGGGCCTCCTATGTTGGAATGAATGCTTTTTTCCTGGAACCACTCTTGAGACGACCGCCAGGCCCACTCAACATCCTGCCTCCATCTGTCTGTTCTCCCCACTCTTTGATAAGATTCTTTCCTCTCTATCGTCAGCATCATCGTTGTCCCAGTCCCCTCCATTCCAGTGAAGGGGAACATTCCATCCACAGCGGAGGCGACAATAGGTCGGCTGTTTAAAAAGGCCACTTGAACAGCAGTAAGCATTGTTGAAGTTCGCAGTGGTACTCCACAGCCCTGAAATCAGATGACAAAACAAGACAAGTGGGCAAAACAGGATCCGGAATTATTACAGATCTGTTGAAAGGTTAATGTGAAACTGCAAAGCAAATTTGCTTTGTAGCTCTTATTTTTATTAGATCAGCAAGTTGGCATTGTTCAGCAGAGTGAGAACGCCCTTCTGTATCCTCAATTCAACGCAGAACAGTCATTGTCAATTAACATATCACTATAAACTCACTAATGATTAACTTGCCCAATATTGAATATCCAAGCCTGGTTCAGTCGTATATTCAACTCAAGCACAATTACATCCACCAGGCTGTCCAGTAGTTGAGCTCTCTCCCTTCCCTCCCATCACGCCTTCTGCTGCCCTCTATCTGTGTATGTGTATTTATAAAGCAAACGTTGAAGTAAGTTATAGTACAGTTTGGAAGGATTACATTTGATTATTGTTTATTCATGTGGTTTGAAACGTGCATGTGGGACTCATGCATGTAAACACGGCATACCAGTAAGTGTATTTGCATCCGTTGTTGTCCCACAGTCAACACAAACACTCTTATTCATCCTTGCCTATTGTAGCTGGCTTTATCGGGGAAACGGACACATTCAGAAAGGCCCCACTAAACTCAAAATTTTCAAGTAGCCTACATGTACTAATACTGTTAAACAAAGCAACATGAGTTGGTGGATTTATAATGTACAAGACACAGTAGGTGCAAGCATGGATGTGATCAGGCAGTTACTGTAAACAACAAAAAGGTCAGAAACGTACAGAAAACAACTACCTGAACACCAGGGAATCCATATGAGTTATTTTGGATTTCATTCATTATTCATCTCATTTACTAAGATGAATTAACTCAATGAAAATTACAATTTTCCAGAGGTAGATACTTGAATAAGTCCATAGTGCTCTCTATCAGCAAAAGAACGCTAACTTACTGGGTTATTATTATATTGAACAACATGGCAATAGAAAATTGCTTTTTAACATAGTTGTTTACCACAGCAGATCATCTCAGAGACGGCATATGGCAGCCTTTATATACAGTATTTAGTATGCCTGCTGTGAAGTAGCTGCTATTAATTCACTCTGTGTCCATGTGCCGGGCGAAAAGGAGCAACATGCTGCCGGAGGTGTGTGGGCGCTGTTTGTTTTGGGATTAATGATTATCCATATAAATTACCGACATCTGTTTGGAGGTGTCACTGTTTAAGTATGCAACCTCATGCCTCTCAGAGAAGAGCTAGTGTGTGTGCGCATCGTCAAGGGAACCAATAATGACCTCATTTCCTGCTGAAATATATGCCAACCCATTGCTGCCACATAAACCTCCAAATAAAGCCCGTAAAGCAGAGCACAAGGCCTGTTACCTTCAAAGATATAGACACTGCTCCACACGGACATAGTGGACCCAACAATTGAAAGCAATACAATATTTTGTTTTATTTGATCAATGAAGTATTTTTGACTTGACCCTTATCCGATCAATATCTGATGCACTTTGATCCCGGTGAAAACATTGAAAGCTACGCATCTAACAAAAGTGGTTCATGTAGGAAACATTCAAAACCCTGCAACTGGTGATGCAAGTACGAAGTGAAGGCTCCAATATTCTGCTTCATTCTGATGTTTTAAACTGTTCCTTACATGTGAATAAGTTTGAATGGTGCGCCATCCATTCATCCAATACTCACTTCATCCAGGACCAAGTCGCAGTGGCATGGCTGAGATGCTCAGACTTCCCTATACACACACACACACACTCCCACCAGCTTCCGGAGGGATCCCAAGCAGCTCCCTCGTTCCCTGCTCTCTTGGTAAATGGGGTGAAAAGTTTGCAGTGAAACGAATGTGATATCCGTCAGGAGACAATTAAACGTCCAGAGTCAGAGTTGACAGAAAGTCATAGCATTTGTAGGCACTTTTAAACTTTAACAAGACGTTAATAGGAGAATGGCCCTGCTGTTTGCTGCATCTGCCTCTCGTCATTTCCCATTCATTTTCATCTTCCGCCCCCCCCCCAAGATGAGACACCATTCAGAGATATTTTTCACCGTGGCGAAGACAGTCATTTCTATACAGAGTAAACTTCAATAACTAAGGCATGTGCACAGTCAATAATGTTGGTATTACTATTTTCTTTTGGAAAAATGCACCAGTAATGGCATGCTGGGTAATCAGGAGAGGCTCTCTTTGTTATTATCTTTTCCCCCGTCTACAGACTATCATTAAACACAATTTGTCTTACCAAGATATGCAGAGGACCAAGCAAGAGGTGAAACTGTAGCACTTGACTTCCACAAACAAATTGGCTGTGGGAAAAGAAAATTACCCATTAGCACAACATTTCATAAGAATGATCTCACACTTAATTTTTTTTCCCTTTCACCCATGTCCTCTTCATATTTCAGAATATTTAGTTTTTCTCACACTCCTGTGACCAAAACGTATGTGCCTCACAAGAATCTGTTAGGTACATGTTGTAATCCATACAAGTCAACATTACTTAACCAAGCTCCAGACAAGCATTTTGGGTTGATTGCACCAGAGTGACCCAAACGTTGCAGCAATAAGAAAAAGGGTGAGACAGTGTGCGGGAGCTTTTTCCCCCCAAGTTAAGTATTTTCCTCTTACGCACCTGTGCAGAGCTTCCACTTCCACCAGGACAAAATTTAGACGCACCACTTTTACAATACAGTTTCTGGAAGCATCAACAGAGTAAAATGCAAATACTTTTCAATATCTAATATCCAGCAATTTGCTTGTTTAATTACATGAAAGAAAGAAAAAAAAACTATAAATATATGGCCTATGGAAGGACTTCCCAAATCCCCATGTGAACAATCCGGGACCCCACTGCAAAAAATTAAATAAAAAAAAGACATAGATAATAACAAGCAAAAATAAGTTATTTAGATGTATATAGTTTGCTATACTATTTGATGTCAATTTCTTTTCAGTTATGTATCATTGCAAATACACTCTAAATATTGTTCATATCTTGATATCATCTTGGGACCCCCGTGCTAGCGACCACATGAGCGGTCCTGACCCCCACTTTGGTAACCATTGTTATAATATAAATAGAGGAGTTAAAAGGTTTGTTATTTTCTTTCTTGTAACTGTATCACTTTTCATTATCAAAATGTTTGAAATATAAAAATACAATTTAATTGATGCAAATCACAGCTGACAAAATATATAACTTAATGACTTTGATTGTTTCTCCTCTTGAAGTATATAAAGTTGCCTGCATAGGGACTCTCAAGTGACACTCTTGATTGATTGTGAAAGTGTAACATTTCAGATCTTTGTATTTGAAAGTTAAATGTTGTTTCAGCTTTGCTCTGAATTTCTTAAATCCTTACACACTCATTTAACATCAAAGTGCTCTGAAAGTGACCTCAGATGAGCTGTTCTCTGGTGCACACATCAAAGATTAGTAATAATTAAACCCTCTCAAAAGCAAACTGTTATTCATTCCCCCTCAAAGCAGATTTCAAAGGGGGTTTTCTGGGCTGTGATGTGAAACAGCACACATTGGTAAAATAGAATTGGTCGGGAGTTGGGAGACGACTCATTGTGTATGTTTGGTTGTTTACACCATGTTTAGAACAAATGGGAGTTCTTTCATCTTTGGAGAGATTGCTTCTCCGTGCCAAAGAGCAGTCCGCTGTGTTTTCAAACTGCAGGTCCTGGGTAAATCCCAAGAAATAGTCCGTAATATATTCCGGACTATAAATCACACTTTTTTTCATAGTTTGGCTGGGGAGGGGGGGGTCTTATACTCCGGAGCGACTAATATGTGTTTCCCCCCCCCCCCCTTTTTAATCCAAATGTATAATTTCCCATGCCACTAGAGGGCACTGCAGGCTAATCGAGCAGCAGAAAGAAAGTTTGTGAGTGAGTGAGAAGCGGTTACTACAATGATGTAAACAAAAAAAAGCTAATCATGGGCTAAAAGCTAGATGGCCACAGCTAGAGGAGCGAGTTTACCAATGGGTGCTTAAACAACGTGCTGTTGGGAGAGGCTTGTCAACGGTGCAGTTACACCTCCGTGTCCAGGTGTCCTCCGTGTCAAGGCGATTGTTCAGAAGTGACACAGAGGATGAAGATTTCAATGGATTTAATGATTTGGAGTGAGATGGAGAGTTTGCTATGTTCTTTATGCTATCTGATCTGTTTATGTGACGTTAACATACCAGAGACCTATTTAGTTTGTTGTTTATGCTTCATGTAGCTAACCATGTGTTACGTTAGCATACCGCGTATGCCTATTCAGCCGGTTGTTTATTTCATTGGGCAATGTTTGACTAGTGCGTCTTATACTCCGGAGCGACTTATCTATGTTTTTTTCTTCTTCATTACACATTTTTTGGCTGGTGCGTCTTATACTCCGGAGCGACTTATAGTCCGGAAAATACGGTAAGTGTTTTTGATGTACATTTAAGATGGGAAAAGTATGTTGGCCACATAAAGGATGGATGCATAGATTTTAATGACAAAAGTCAGAATTATGAAAACATCCTCCAGCTTTCACACCAGTGTGTATTTAATATATCATGCAATGCTCCTGTCAGTCCCTGTCAATTGTCCAGCTGAGGCAGCTCCCAATGTCGGCTGGTGTCTGCACTACACCAGTGACATATAAGGCTGCAGTTGACCATGACAGTCCAGAAACTGAACTTTAGTTATCACCAACAAAAAGCCAATGGAAAGATGGAGTACTTGCTGTTGTAGCTATCCTTGTAGCTATCCTGTTAGTGTCCCCCACTAACCATAAGGATAGTGGGGCGGGTGCCGAATCTTAATACATCTCTGATTGGATGATGAATGCACACTATTCTTTTCATTCATGTAAAAATGAAATAAATAAATGTATCTGATTTTTTTCCTTTTCAACATATGGACATAAGTGAACCGTGGAACATGAAGCAATCTCAGCTTGTAAAAAAATAATAATAATGTATCTGCCTATACAGCCTTTGTTATTTGAAAGCCAACCAGATCCTTGGATAAGTATCAAAGCTGCCTTTGGAGTCATCTCATGAAAGAATAAATCTATACATAGATGTTAGTGCAAATACAGTAGGAGAGAACATTTGTGATGAAGAAAGGAATTGTATTGATTTTCAAGGTGGGCCCCGGGCTGAGTGTATGCCAGACCTCCTTATATCACATCACGCACAACCACAAAAAAGTACATCGCAGACAGATTCATCAACAAAACATGACCGCACGAACCAATCGATTTCAAATAAATCATACATCAAAAGCGTAAAATTGGTTTGAGAGTACAAGGATTTTTTGGATGGGTTTCGGTGATTGGTACAAATTAGAAGTGAGGGAAAAGAGGTTGAGCAGAAATGGGAGAGATTTAAGAGCACAAGCGGCGTCTATGAAGCGGTGTTGAGAACAAGAAGGAGGGAGAGCCGAGAGGGGAACAGGTTAGCATCAAGTGTATTGGCTCACCAGCTGAATTCAGATCTCAAAGCCGCACACCTGGAGTCAATTTCCCCCTTGTCTCTTTGAATTGGCTTTGACCGGCTGGAAGGACAAATAAGACAGAACACTTCACGGTGAAAAATTACAGCAAACGGCAACAAATCTAATATTCACAGCTCCAGTCTCATTTCATGCGCATTAAAATCAATGGGCAAAGTCTCCTTTTCTGGCTGAAGGTCTTGCGGTCCACATGCTAATCATATGCAAATAATACAAAGAAAAAAATCATGAAAAGCAATTATAATCTTTGTAAAATGCAAAAATAGGTTTGTCTGAGCAAACTTAGGCTAGTGACGTACCTGAATCTGTATGACACTGTGTTATTTGAGAGAATATTCACATTTATATCACTGCTTAGTTTTTTTTCATGATAAGAGTTATTTCTAAAGTGCATCTGTATTTTAACTTAAAAAAAAAAAAAAACCTGAAGAGAATGCGCACTTGAAATTTGAGTATGTGGTGTAGTATACAATCTTTATTTCTTAAATATAGGCACAGCATAACTGTCTTGTAACCTCTTACCACCCGCCTTAACCGAGCGTATTTTCTCCAGTTCGGCATTACACAAAGCTTCTTGGAGAGCTTATAGCCTATAGGCCAGTGTCACGCCTCATTTGAAACCTAAGACCTACAAAACTGATCTAAATGGATCTATTTCCTTGTGTTGTTGATGTGTTCAGTGCGCCTCCAGAAATTGTTCATAAGGGTGGCCAGATGCGGGCCACTTAAAATCTTGGGGTGGCAAACCAAAACTATCAGCCATAATTTCACAATTGTATTTACTGTTGTAGTAAACTGGCCTGTAGAAAAGTATCAGAAAGACTTAAGGAAACGTCTACTGCTATACTTTGTTTTGTTTTTTTATATTTAATGTTACTAATGATCCAATAACATTCATAACTGATACTACAGTACTCCAATTAACACTGGCCAGTGGGGTGGCCAATGGGGTGGCCAATGGGGTGGCCAGAAGTCGGCCAGAAGTCGGCCAGGGGTGGCCATGGCCATGGCCATGGCCACCCCTGGCCACCCCCTGGTGGCGCCACTGGATGTGTTAGCGTCACTGTCTTCACGTTCTTTTTCATCTCATTCTTGTCACTTTCTTGTTGCTCTTTCATCACTTTTTAGTCGCTTTTTTTGTTGCTCTTTTGTTACTGTTTTGTTGCTTTTTGGTGCCTTTTTTTGGTGCGTTTTGTCACATTTTTGATGCGCTTTTGTCTGGTGAGGGTTAAGAGGTAATCCTTTAAATACGCAGGAAATCTAATAATCCCTGTTGCTAGTTCAGAAAGCCCACAGTTGTTTCTACAGTAGTCACCTGTCACCACCCTGTAAATGAACAGAAGATGAATAAATGTTCCCAAAATGACGTTGCAAAGAGCTCTTTTAGTTTTCCTCCGAATTCCTATGTCCACCCATAGATCACATAAACCCCAGTAAATATGCAGCTAAGCATTTTGTCTATGAAACCCAAACAGAACAGAATGTGTTTTTGTTTCACACACACCTCCATACTTTTATTTTCAGTGTAACAGGCACACTGCCATTTTTGACGACATAATTGGAAAAGTGAAGTCGAGAAGAGAGAGACTACTCTTCCCCTTAAGCTACCCTGTAACCTCAAGCCTCTTCATTAGATCTCCGAGATACAACTTTGCAGCCTCAATCTGAAATCTTTAAATTACATGGAGGCTTTTTATAGTTTTTTTTTTATTATCATTTTTTAATAGATTATAACGTTCAGCTCATCAAAAGTGTGACTCTCCAAAGTGAGGCCAAATAAATGTAGTGGGTAGCATCTGTATATCCCTTGAAGCAAAATGATCAGAAAAGGTATGAATAGTAAAGAGCCCACTTAATTTGGTCTCGGACTATAACGCTAATGAGCATGCTATTATATTCTCTGTAGAGGTGATGGATGATCTGTCTGTGGCACTTGAATGTCAAAACTCAGGCAAAATGAGGTCTGAAGATGGACTGCAAAGCGAGCACTATCTAAGGCAAATGTTATTGTAGTGGTGGAGGACAGAGGCCACATAAAGATGGTTAAGGAGAGAGTGCAGTGAGACAGGAGAGGGCAGCTGTAAAACACTAGCCTTCTTTAGACTGAGAAATGCGGGGAGAGGTACAGCTGGGGACAAGTTGATGGATAGACGAATTGGGGAGCGAATGAATGTGTGCACGCAGGACAGAGGATGTGAGGGCAGGTTACGTTAGGTGAAAGACGGAGGTGTGTGGTAAAGGCTGCATGGAGAATAAGAATTAGAAGGACTTTAACACAGCACAGTAGGCAAACAACAGTTATTGTGGTATCTAAGTTATCTTCAAAAATGGACAACTACCGTTTTTTCCGGACTATGTAAGTCGCTCCGGAGTATAAGTCGTACCAACCAAAACATGCATAATGAAAAAGAAAAAACATATACACTAAGTCGCACCAGCCACCTTGGTGCACCGTTGACAAGCCTCTGCCGGCAGCACGTTTTTCAAGCACCCATTTGTGACTCGTTCCTCTAGCTGTGGCCATCTAGCTTTTAGCCTGCGATTAGCTTAATAACTGAATTCAAAATAAAAGTGGGTAACACTTTATAATAATGGTACATGAGTTCATGCATGATTTTCATGAACTTATGCATGAATTAATGCATGATTTCATGACACATTCATGCATTACTAAATCATGGCTTCTCAGGAACAAACATGATTACATGTTGGTTCATGGATGAATTCATTGCTGAATTAAATGTCTAACTATTGTAATGAATGTACATGAAAATCTTAATGATTCATCATAATCATGAGGATCACATAAGAATACCATGAGTTCACTGAATCAGCAATGAAATGACAATAAAATGATCAACCAATCATGATCATGAGGATCATGCATGAACATCATGACTCATATGGCGGAAACCTACTTGCAAACAAGAACATAAAGTATAACTTTATAGGCTCAAATTTACGGTAATCATGAACGTATCATTTGCTAATCCTTAATTTCTTTATGATTGTTCCCCCTCAACTAAAATGGTGCATTATCCTAAAAACCAGCTCTGGAGATCTTATTTGGTTATGCTGTACTTTATAATTTGTAAAAGGT
The DNA here is from genome assembly GCA_007210695.1 of Neogobius melanostomus. Lineage (NCBI taxonomy): Eukaryota > Metazoa > Chordata > Actinopteri > Gobiiformes > Gobiidae > Neogobius > Neogobius melanostomus. The sequence continues at coordinate 5,383,805 of VHKM01000073.1, read as the reverse complement.
TTTTTTCCACACAAAAATTCCAATTGAGGAAATAATCCAGAAATCATTGCTTCTTCTTCATCACTAAGGTGGTCTATAACAGGTTAAAAGTTTAGGGTAATGCACCACTTCAGTTGAGGGGACATAATTTGCAAGTAGATTTCCGCCATATGAGTCATGATGTTCATGCATGATCCTCATGATCATGATTGGTTGATCATTTTTTTGTCATTTCATTGCTGTTTCAGTGAATTCATGGTATTCTTATGTGATCCTCATGATCATGATGAATCATTAAGATTTTCATGTACATTCATTACAGTAGTTAGATGGTTAATTAATTGATGAATTCATCCATGAACCAACATGTAATCATGTTTGTTCCTGAGAAGTCATGATTTAGTAATGCATGAATGTGTCATGAAATCATGCATTAATTCATGCATATGTTCATGAAAATCATGCATGAACTCATGTACCATTATTATAAAGTGTTACCTATGTGGTAAATGTAGCTATAAAAGCAGAAAGACGTACAGTGCGGTTACAACTTCATTCTCTAGTGCAAATGATGGTGAAGAGCGTGAGACAGGCTGATGACAGATGGGTTGTGAAATGGGTGAATGCTAGGAGGACAGACACATGCAAAAGAAAAAAAATGACAAAAAGATGAATGAGCGTGACATGATGTGATGGATTAATGGAAACACGAGGTAAGAGGGGCCAGACAGGACAGGTACAGGACAAGGACACTCCACAGATACTACTGCACACACACATATACAGTATATTGTACGAACCTTCCCATCCACTGGCACTTAGAAAACAAAAGAGCCCTTTAAAATTGTTGACCTTTTAACTTGATTTCCACATTAATACGGATGCTGGGCAAGCCATTGAATGCTGTGACGGTGCCTTTTGAAAGGAGCAGCTTGAGACATTGGCTGGGTGCATGTGTTCGATATGTGCCCGCATGGCTGACCTTTTCCTAATGGCCTGTGCCTCTAATGCTGCCACGGCGCTGATGCGGCGACTGCGGCGCGACTCAAAGTTCAGCAGCGTTAAAAGGAATGCTCTGAGCAACTGGTGGATAAAATGCAAGTTTTCTGGTGTGTTTGCAATCCCTTTGTGAGTGTGTGACTTGCTTTGTGTCTGCCTCATGCTGTTTAGTGATATAAAACATCTCATGAGACATTTGCACGATTCAAACGCAACGTTCTTGCCTTACATATTTCTCACCCATTACAATTTATGTCACTTTTAAGCTTTATACAAGAAATATATGTGAATATAAATATATACAAGATGGGAGGCAGGTTTACACATACTTTACACACATTACTTACAATATTTTCATGTATCATTGTTTTTTATAGTCTAAAAAAATGCCCTAACAACAGAACCTGATACAACTCACCTTACATACTAAAATCCTTTTCAGTGGCTGAAAGTTACCAATATCTACTTTACCTTACTTAACAAAAGAATAAGCTGTGCCTTGAACAAACTAGCCATCAGTTACCCAAGAATTCCCACAGCAGCATTATCCATCTCTCACACATGCTGAAGGAGGACAGTGAGTGCGAAAGTGTGAAAAGCACATTTATCCACTTGTCAGATTCAGTGTCACTGCTTCTAAAACTGGTCTAGGGTCTAAATCTTCTCTAAATAATTAAACGTTATATTTCCCAAATGCGTCTTTTTAGCTTCACATTTTAAATGATTTGTATTGAACTTTAGACTTGGATTGTACTTGTGTTAAATTGTACTTCACCTCTCAGGATATTGAGGACCCACTACAATGTAATAGTTTAAATTTGATGTGCTAAAATGATTTTTTTTTAATGTTTAAACTTTATAGACTAACTACTAGTCACACAAATGGGAAATATGTACAGTCTGGACACATAGGAAAACGCAACATTTAAGGTTTTTGTATATCATTTTGGGCTTCTTTAAACCTCAATCAACACAGTATTTGTTCTCTGTTTGAAGTTGAGATTTTCTCCTTTGCATATTATCAAGCCTAATCCCCCAGAGTGGATGTGTCCCTAAACCTTGCACTTATCTTAATGTCACTTCTAATGGCTGCCCTCACTCTACAATCACTTTTAAGTAAAGCTCTGGCAAGTCCACTGCATCCTGAGAGGCTCTTTGATTGTCTATGAAGCAGCAAAGACCGGGTATTTCTTATTTTAAATAGCACTAAGGTCTGACCCTAGTAACCACTATCCAAACGCATTTTAGTGGTGGATAATGTTTAATCAGCAAGAAGAACCCTTTCAGGAGTAAAGCCCATTGTTTGATGTCAGAAATATCACTTCAACACCAAAAACACAACAGAAATGCTTTGACTAAGGTGTTTTGTTTGGCTTAAAAATAATCATAATCATGAAATATCAGTATATGTCACAATTTATGTGAAACCTATTGTAATAGATTATCACATCTCCCCGGCTGAAAACAAAACTTACCACCACAGAGCTTTGAGATATGTGAAGGTTAATACTCTAAACCTGGACACTGCTCAGAAGTGAGGCATCCATGAACAGCGGATATTGGAGACTCATCAAAAATACAATTACTTAGATAGAAAAGACAAACTGTTTAGGGTCTTTGTTTAATAATCGGGTGAGAGTCGAGACACAAGTCTCTGTTTCCCATGTTCAATAGCGTCAACAAGCAGCATATTCAAAGACGTTCACACATTTGGGTAATGCTTTTATATTAACACTTTATAAATAACATTATACATAATTCATGATGAATTCATGCATGAACAAATCCTGACTTCACACATGAACACATTGATCAAAACTGAATAGGCGTGCGGAATCCAAAACAAATGTACTTAACATGTAAAAAAGATCTGCATCAGTTCACCAATGCCCAAGGCTACAATCCGGTGTGGCGTGTTTACATGTATGAGACCCATGTATGTTCATTAGTATGCCTGACCAAATAAAGCAATACAGTAAATAAATGTCTGATGAAGAGCTATGCCCGAAACATCACCTTGATGAACCATGTTAAATCATGAGTATTCATTCATGGAAACTCATGTTAAAACACAATAGAATAATGCAAACAGACATGGTTAAGTAATGCATGAATTCATCATGAATTATGCATTAATTAATGTACCTTATTATAAAGTGTTACCCCCATTTGTTCGCCTATAATGGAAAATGTATTTTCTTTTTTTTTTAAAGAATTGTTGATTATGTTTTTCTGGCTGTTTTGCTTGTTGTTATTAATATTCTGGGTGTGCCACAGTTGATGAAATGCACTGCTTGTTCAGTGAGGTTTCAAAGCTGTCTTTCAGTGACAGGATGAAGCTCCACATACTGTATATCTGTTCCAGTGTCATCTGTCAGCGCAGGATGGTACAATGAGTAGTTAAGCCCACCCCTTTTATATTCAGTACAAAGAAGTCTAAGCCCTGTTGGTTTGAGTTAAATCTTCACAATGCAAGACATAAAAAAGGCTAGTAACCAATCTGAGAAAAAAATGAGCACGATGTTAGCAAAGCTCTGATAGTCATAATGTTGGTTAGTGGTCTTTCAAACCGGGGAAGGTCATGATATTTTCTGTTCATTATCATGGACCTGCACATTGTACATTTTTACTCACAGCCTTTTGTGCAGACAGGATTTATTTAGACTTTTGACTCATAGTTAACATTTACTTTTAAGCCAAGCCTCATAGTTAGCACAGTTAGCCAATCAGAGGCTGCACTCTATAACCAGAGCTTCAATGGGATTTCCCATAGAGCTTCAGGTAGCTTTGAGGTAGCCTGGCACGCCAGCCTATTCTCCTCTGTTTATTCTAAACTGTGTTTATGCTAAACTGGACATTATTTTCTTTTCAATATATGACGTGCCACGAGAACCAGGGAAGACTGGAGGTACCCCGGCCCATCGGAGCAGCCCGGAGGAACAGTCACGCACCATGGAGACGAACGGCACGACCACATCCACGGTTGACGAAATCACGGTGTGCAGAGCAGGACAGCACGAAATGTCGATGTGCAGAGCAGTCGCGCAATGGGCTGTATCAAGCGCAGCACCCAACGCCTCAGTCCTCGGGAGCCGGAACCGGAACAGACGACGAGAGGCCCAGAGGAGACCGCGACAGTGCATCCGCCACCACATTGTCCAACCCTCTGATGTGTCGTACTGTATGTCCAAGCTGTATGACTGGAGAAAAAGGGCCCAGCGCACCAGCCGCTGACTGGGCGACTGCAGGCTACTGAGGAATGTTAAGGATTATGGTCAGAGAAAACCACCACCGGACCACCCCAACATACACCCGAAAGTGCTGCAAGGCCCAAATCAGAGCTAGAGCCTCCTTCTCAATCACCGAATAGTTGACCTGATGCCTATTGAACTTCCGAGAAAAAAAAACGACCGGACGATTAACCCCTGCCTCGACCGCCTGCAGTAAGACAGCGCCAGCCCCCACTAAACTGGCGTCAACCTCCAACTCAACCCCTTGTCCCACTGAGGACCGGAGCGTCAGAAAGTAGTCCCTTTACCTTCTCAAAAGCCAGTTGGCACGCAGGCGACCACACATACTTGCTGCTGCCCTTTAACAGGTCAGTCAAAGGCACCACCACCGATGAAAATGTACGCAAAACAACGATAGTACCCGACCATCCCCAAAAACTGCATCAGCTCCTTCTTAGTCCTGGGCTGCGGAAATCGGTCAATCACTTCAACCTTGGCCCGCACCGGCCTCACACTACCCTGACCCACCACACGCCCCAAATAGACCACAGTAGCCCTGGCGAACTCACACTTAGCCAAATTCACCGTCAGGTTAGCCTCAGCCAAACGAACAAACACAGCCCCCAACCGAGACACATGTTCCTCCCACGTATCAGAGTACACAACCAAATCATCCAGATAAACTGCGCACCCCTCTACCCCTTGACTTAAGTGTCTGGTGGAATAGTTCCAACTCCCCTTGACTCTGAGCACGATAAGCAGATGAGAGATTATGACTTATTTTTAGTTGTTTCAGAACTTGGGCAAACAACTTGGAGCAAAAATTCGACCCATGACCCTTGATTTGCCAAACTCTACATTGAAAATAACTAAGTGAAGAAAATGGATTTACTTTTATTGATGGAGTTTGCTGAGCAGAAGGCACGCAAAGGTTACTTCAGACAGGTGAGTGAAAGTGTGTTTTTTATCGCTGGCGGCCACCGTGCCTTCCATTGCTTTTTTGATGAGGCTATTGTTGTGCTGTTGTAAGCTAACATGGTGTGTTCAGTGGATTGGATTTGTTTGTGTTTTGTTTTTGGTCATAAGCTGTGTGTGCAGGTTAAGGATAATATAACGTAGTCATTGTAGGAATTAACCTGCTATTTACACAAAATCAAGATCGCTACAAACTTAAACTAATCCATAAATGTAGTCAGCGCATCCCTAGCTTTCAGCCACTTCTTATTTGAGAGAAATCCGCTTCATATTTTCGGTTTTATGGTTAGATAAGTTACCCTGGGTTTGTGCAGTGAAGCGTAAACAATGCGATCACGCGCGGTGATACAACGCAATTTCGGCCTTTTCCTCTCATGTGAATGAGAATGTATGTGCATTACACAAGTAGTACAGGAGTTTTTTCTAAAGTTATAACTTCAGTTATATCCGGAGTCTCTAACTCTCTCTTAGCGTGAGGCTCCAGCAGTTCACGGAGGCAGAGCAGACACAGGCAGGCAGCACTGACACAGAAGCTGGGGTGAAGCATGCATGATTTTGTCTGTAAATGAAAGAGTAGGCTACACTATGTCCATTATCTACATCACTATGGCCTAGTGTTTTCTGTGGCTCTGGTACAACTAATAAGCATGCAATACCTAACCATATAGAAGGAAAGCTGTGTGTGCAGGTTACGGATAATATAACGGAGTCATTGTCTTATTTATATATTACCTGTATGCAAACCTTTTTTTTTCTTTGAAGGCACATTTTCTTGCTTTTTGCCTTTTCTCCCCCCTGTGCTTTACAGCTTTACGGGGGGGGGGGGGGGGGGCTTATCTAAATGAGATGTAAATGAGCCCTATTGTCACTCGAGCAGCAGAGAGAGGTGAGAACTGCCCAAATCTTTGGAGAGCTTTTCCTGCCCTTTGGGCTTTTAAGAGTTGTTAAATTCAAATCGCCGCTACGTCTCCAAATATGATCAGATTTCCATGTGTTACACATTGTTGGAAAGCTTGGAGACTACACTTTAACAATCTGTGAAAAGCTCAAAATGCCCCAGAACCGACATGTGTCCCTGATTTCTGTGGCTGGTCACATATTCTCTTTCTTTCAACTATATTTCAAATATAAAGAGAAAGAAGTGTGTAGGGCTGGCCAGGTAGCTTTGAGGGACAGGGAGACTACAGCGAAAATCACACTGAAACATCTGATTAACAACTGACATGTCATTCTCACAACAAAAAAACACACTCGTGTATTTATCATGACATTTAATAACCTAAATTTGCTCAATGAAATTAATTTTATTTGGCAATTTTTTGAGAGTTAAGCTTCCTTTAGTTAATGAGGAGCCGCCGGTGTTAAAAACATTGGAACACAGCCCCTCCCTAAATAAATAAATACATAATTTAAATAAAAAAGAACATGTATGCCAGCTGAAATAAAGAAATGAGAAACTTAACTAAAGGTTTAAACACACACTTAAATGTTGGTTTGCTTGACATCTGTCCCAAACACAATTTCGTATTGCTTCAAGGGAATTGCAGCACACATTCTATTTGAATCTGTAAGCGGTCCATCCTTTCTCCATTTGGTTGGACATGGGTGATTACAGAAAAACGGTTTGAGGTACAGAAAGATCCTAGAGAGAGCTCTTCTTCAGCAAGGTCAGTAACCATGGTGACAGTGATGAATGGAAAGTTTCATCATAATTTCTTTTAGTGACAGACAAATTCTTCATTCAGATCATTTCAACAAAATGTGGGAATTTGTTTCACATTGTAGTGTGTTTAGTCTTATTTCAGTCAAGGTAAAAACATATATATTTTTGATAGTTTTAAGCTAGAGTTACATCCTACTGATTACTATTTTCCATTATCATGGAAAAGCCTGAACTAAAACCTAATACACATAGGGAACACAGTCCCTTTTCTTGGCTATAAGTTTTACAAAAGCACAGAAAGCAGCCATGGCTCTTTAGCTTTCCTTCGTTAAAATGATTCAAAGCTTCCAACAAAATGGCTCAGAGGCCAACATTTGTTTTATCTAAAAAATGTGTTAACCTGTTACCCGCCATTTTAGGGTTAGCAATCCAAATCTCAAAGCGCTTAAAGCCTATATGTCAGTATGATACCTCATTTGAAAGCCAAGACGTTTTACTTTCTAAAACACAACTTACATTACATTTGCCATTCCTAACCTTAATTATAATCCTAACCACTGACCCTAATCCTTACTCCCTGATCAGTGGGGACGGTAAGTAACAGGCTAAACCTGCTTGCTTGATTTTCCATATTTAAGAGAGCCCACACAACAATGAGCTCATTCTAAGAGCACTATGTCCCAAAAGAAAAGATTGGTGATGAACTGCTGGGGTTATTCATGTCCTGCCGTGTGTTATGAAGTGTTCACTGGAGTCTTCTGGATTATTTAAACAATATAGTGACATCAAGTGCAAGTTACAGGTCAAGTAGCGACGTCATGTTAATACCATATACGTTTATTTAACACAAGGAATCAGGGGCGGAGTGGAGCCTTGGAATCCACTGGGAGAGAGCTAACGCCACTGGCCCTCATAAACCTTTGACTGTATTGCTCACTTGATAAGGCATGATGGACACAGACTCAACACCAGTCCCATTTTTGAGAGTTTTGTCGCTGAAGCAGAGCCAGCATTGACGTCTTCCTGTGCTTCTCATGATAGCCCTGGTTTGAGGGGGGAGGGAAGCTCTGGTCGTGCCATGATCACGCCACCTCTGCAAGGATTATTTGGACATGTGTAACTCTTCAGACATAACTTATTGCATGACAGAACTTTAATGACTGAGTTGAACCTCGGGAACATATGGTACCCGGTTATTCATCGTCTAAACCACATAGTTGGTAGCATTATTTCAGCAACTTTTAACTAAAAAGATAGTACTGTCTCTTGTCTCCAACTTGTACACTATAAAGATAAAACATTTCCGATGTTGCGAGACAAAAATCTGCTTCAAAACCTTGATCAGCCATTCACCAAGACCCAGTCCAATGATCTCCCACTGGGTGACAGACAGCCAATCAGGAACACTAACAGGAAGACTGTCTGCGGCAAATGCACAGTGAGAGCAGCGGGGGGACGCGCATCCAAATCAGACATCTAACTTCTCTCCCTGTCGAGCACATACATATACACAACTGTCTCCTCTCATTCCCTACAAAGGAATCCCCAACCTCAGACAGGTCACTCGGAGAATTGAAAGTAGCTCTTGGAAAATGTCCAAAAATGTTGTCGTGCTCCCATATACTGCCTCACCATCGCCAGTGCATTGGCAAAGAACAGCTGACAGGCACTCGTACGTGGGCCAATACCGCAAACCGACAGCTGGGAAATTGTCTCAGTAATGTAATGGCCCCACGCCTCTTATAGTTTAGAACCTGCCATTTCAAACTAACTGTGTATGTTCAGCCATGTTTGTCACGACTCGGTCCATGCACACAAATGGTCCGACATGTCCCAAGTAAATGAGATTTTGACATTTCTGTATCAAATATAGAGAGGGAAGGAAATCGTGCAACACGGACGTGGGTTGGAAAATTCACATTCCTGGGAAGATGGGTCGATAATGCGCGGAGGGGATGACGTGTAGGCTATTTTTGGCAGCTGCCAGGAACGCCACGTGTCAACTGCGTGACATGAGCCAAACTGTGGGCGGCAACTGACAAGTTGATGAAGTCCCATAAACAAAAGTATAGAGATACTCATGGAGCAGAGGATGAGTGTGGACATGTTTTGTACATAGACTTTATTTGGGTTTACTGAATGAAAAATTACTCAGCATACTCAAGGATGTAGGTGGAACGTCTGTACATCCCACTCAACTTTAGGTGGTTATCTAAGCTCTACGTATAGAACACACCCAATACACGGACACAGAGAGGTGCAGCCTGAGAGTCACATGGACTAGCACGCACTCTTTTATCTTTTCTCGGGACAGTGTTTCTTCCTAATTAAACACATAATGGTATAAAGGCTAAAGCCACAACTAAAGTAGAACTGAGAACTTCATACTATTTCAAAGTTTATTTTACAATATATTTGAATGTGCGAACAATTATGTCTCTTATGTTTTCCAATAAGACAACCAGACACAAACTGTTGTGATGTCTCGCCCCTGTGCCCATGTTTTCTTGCCCAGAACGATTAGGCTGTATAACAAATCATTGGGTGGGAGGGGCTAAATGGGAACGATAAATGTACAGTACTTTTATATCTATTCTCTGCACTAAACCTATTTTCCTTCGGGATTAATAAAGTTTATCGTATCACATGTGTACAAAACTCCCAAAAAATAACCATTGTAAAGTCACTAACCAAAATGTATTAACGCAAAAGTCACTTTCTACGTGTCAAGCCATAACCATCACATGCACATATCTGTCAAAATAATGTTGAAATGGGTCCGAAATGAAGACTGGTTGAATGAGCTCCTAGAAGAGCATTTATAGCAGTCAAAGATAGGGAGCCAGGCCTGTGGGATTTGGACTTTAGAGACTTGACTCTCTCAAAAGAATAGACACAACACTCACTCAGTTTGTTCTGGGGCTTGACAGACTCACTGTCTGGGGAATCGACATGATCAAAATAGCAATCATAGCACAAGTGACAGCGTGTGAAACTAAAGAGGCGCGAATAAACAAACAGGCACACACAGAGTCAAAATGGTTTTCCAGATGCCGACCAAAGCGACATACAACCCCCGTATACTCTCTCATTGTGCAAGTAAATACATCATAATAGTGTCATTTTACAATTTTTCATAGTAGCAGATTCCCCGCTGGGCAGCTGCTGTGATGAGAAGACAATAGTGTGGAGTTATTACAGAAATACCCACACAGTTTTAGGGGAAATGTAATAAAACATCACTAATGGAAGCAATGCTATGCAGGGGTGAAGCTCGAAATTCTGAGCCTTGTACAAACCATGTTGGTAGAACTTTACTACATTTATCCCTCTACATGCTTTTGGGGTCCTGTCGCTGCACTGGACCCTGGGTAAAACCGTATATACCTGGATTTAACTGTTATGATCTGAGGCTGTTGCAGTTGGTCAGGTCTAGGTTCAGCAACACTATAGGCCTGATTTACTAAGCCAGGTTCTAAATTGTGAGTAGTACTTACAATTAGCAGGTTCTATTTTGTGGGCGTGTTGCACCAGATTCACAATTATAAACTGTGTGTATCATGTAAATGAGTTTACCGCGTGAGCAGAGGCTCCGCAAAACTGCTGCTGCTCTTACATGCCTGAGCGCCTTTGAAGAAAGAGACACATAGAAAAGTCATGATGGATACATGATAAATGTCCATTGTTAATAGTTCTAACTTTATTTAAAAAAAACAACAACTTATTATCGCAAAGCAATCTTATCTGGCTGTTTGGCCTTAGAGAAATAGGCCTCGCCTACTGCCCGTCATTTGGGTGTGTCTCCTTCAAATATTTAATATTTCTATTGAAACATTTATGTTTGTTTACACCGCTCTGATGTGCATGTTTAGGCGAAGGGGGAAACAAAACAAACCCTCATGCGCTTTGTGGTAGATCCACGCTGGTTCGAGGACAATATGAGCGCACAGGCCACGGCTAGAGGCCTGTGCCTTAAGTATTGGAAAACCTGCAGCAAAAAGTAACCACCGCTAGCCACTGCAAGAAAGTGGGAGCAAAGATTATGATGTTTTCATCATAGACCCCTCAAAGGAGGAAGGAAAGAAATGGAAAAGGGACAGCAGGAGCTCTGCTCATACATTCCAGACGCCTGTGGATGAAAGGAAGAGGTGAGCAGTGGAACACAAGTTGTGTCTCCTTTAGTATCATCAATACGCCGTATACAGACCCTGAGCTCTTCATAAGGACTTTAAAAGGACGTGGGACAACTCCAGAGGCCGTTTGATGGACAGCTGCTGTGAACCGCTCCAGTTAATGTAATACAGAAGAAAGCCAAAGCAAAAACCTCACAGCTAACGTGTAATTTTTATAACGCTGTCCACTGTCCAGTAGTTCATCTGAATGGAAATTTTGTTCCTGTGTTTCCACAAATAAACTACAAGTTTTTCAGTAAATCTGCTCAAAATACCATCTTTACTAATATTGAACCTTTAAAAGTAATTGGAATCTTAAAGTGTTAAAATATTATCTAGACTGACCTCAGCTCAACCTTCATCTACATTAATGAAATAAAAGAGGTGTTTGTTTTTAAGGCAAGGATAAATGCAACCTGCAGTCGTCCAAGGACACGTGAATGCAGTGGTCTCTCCCTGCTCTCTGAGCCACACTGGACCAGTGTGTATAAGAAAAATAAGGCCTAGTGCAAACAGAGAATCCTTGGAGAGACAGAGTGTGTTAAAGCAAAATATAGAAAGGATGAGAAATGAAGCCTAAAGGACAAAATGGAATGATGAAAATGACGCTGTAAGGATGGAGACACAAACAGCTCCATGGTTTGCAGAGAATAAATGTATTTGTACAAGGCTTGATGGAATATGACTGTTTTTGAATTGCTGCAGGTGTGAAGAGGTCCAAGATGTGTGCTTAATCCCAACTGATTCATAATGTGTTTTTTATTTTGATGTATGTAATTGAAACAGAAACAAACCAACATGGGTGATGATTTGACAGAAAAGTGTGTTTATCAAAAAATGAGTGATTGTGTCTTTGAAATACAAAACAGCCCAATATTTGATGTCAGTGTTTCTACAAAATCGAAGCTTCATTAACAGAAATATAAGCTCATAGCCTAAATGTGGTTTGCTCTCCTTTGGTTTTACAAATCATATTACATCGTCCATTCAATCCAACACATCTCATGCACGGGCTTTGTGCATGAGTGGTCTGTGCATACCACAGACCACCTGGCAGCTCGTTGCACAAGACTTCTTCTTTTTTTTTTTTCGCTTCCTTGAGAAAAAGGAGCTTACACCTCATTATTCACCGACTTGCTGTGTTTATTCGCATAAGAAAAACAACATCAATGACTTCCACAGCATTATAAATCAATAGATTAGCCAAACACATTATAAATCATGTAGACGGAGCAATGGACTCTCGGACATTGATTTCTGCATAGATTTAATAACAGGCCCCCTACAGTTGGAGGAGATCACTTCACTGCTATCTAAATTAAGCACTACGGGAAGTTATCACACCGTAGTCTATTACAGTAGACAGGGTGTTCAGGCGCAAAGACCTTTACATAACCTTACCAAAGGCCGACTGCAGACCTGGAGAGTTACATTTTACCATTTGGGAATTTAACCTCTTAAAGCAGTACTAAGTAACTTGTTTACCTTAATAAACCCTTTTGTAGACCCTCTGGGGGTAATACAAGTGTTAATGGTATGATTTGGGGGTCTTTCATCTCCCCCTGGTGTCTCTGGCCAGAAAACCACAATTGCAACTTTCCCTGCTCCGACCCAGAGCACCAATACACAATAATGGAATCACGAAGAAGAAGCTAACAGGCTAACGGGTAAAGCTAGCGCCACTTAAACAGTATTTACAGCCAAGTTTGAGTGAAAAAAAGTATCTCCATTGTGTAATTGGATGTACAATATCCCTCTCTCCCTTTGTCTTTTCTGTCAGTGTTTTTACTCTCACGGACAATTAATAAGTAAAAAAACGCAACATGCTACGACGCCTGCAGTGGCGCTTATGGCTCTAGGGTCTGAACCACATTTTCTCCAGTTTGGCTTTATGCAAATCTACAAGCCTCTTGAAAAAAAAGTGTCAAAATAGCAACAAAAATAAGACAAAAACTAGGATGAAAATGCAACAAAAGAGTGACAAAACATGACAAAAAAAAGCAAACAAAAGTGACAAAACTCCACAAAAGAACCACAGAAAAATGGCAAGAAAAGGGATGAAAAAGTGTCAAAAATGTGTGAAATGCACCAAAAAAGAGCGACACAAAAGTTACAAAAATGCGACAAAAGCAATGATTTTTTATTTATGTTATTCCAAAAAGTTTCCACGCATTGGTAGGTCTTAGCTTTCAAATGAGCCGTTACCTGTAGGCAGTGACCTTTGAGATTTGGGTAAAGCTGATACGAGGATCAGAGAGAAAATGCTGTTGGTGAAGGCGGGGGTTAAGAGGTTAATCCAGAGGTGTTCCAAAACGTTTTTGAAACTCATTTTTGAGACCAAGGACATAACGGCCCTTGACCTTGCTTCACATCCACATTTTCGTATCATCCAAATGAACATAGTCAACATAAAATCCCCTTGAACACTATGTGTGAAACTTAAACCACTTAACACGATTGCCATGCTCATTCGGCTAAAGTCAGGAGCATCTAATTAAGCGGAGAACACAGCTGTTTGGTGTGGTCCGTCTGCTGTCAGGCACGAAGCGCCATTATGAGCTATCATTACAGCTGTCACAGAGGAGGAGAGGCTCTCTTCTGATAAAGCGCAGCAGCCGGGTAGTCCTGTGTACAAGCATAGAGGAACAAGAATGAAACAAATCAACAACTGACACTTCAAACAGCATATGTCTGGATAATTAGACTGCCCAGATGCATCAGCAATTATTCTCTATGGAGATGTTGAGGGACTGACTTGAGGATGCAGAAAAAGTAAGAAAATAAATCAATGTGATTTATTTAACAGAAGCATGATGGAAACTGCTGTGCTGATAGACAGACCCATTTTTGTTAATCAAGAAATTGGTAGCAAATTGTTTTTTTCAGTGATACAGAGGCAGGTGAGGTGATAAAACAACATACATTAGTACAGAGCAAAAATCAACCAAGGCACAATATCAGTCTTGTGTTATGGTTGATGGGGTACCTAAACTAGAAGAAGCAACTCTGAAGTCTCTTTGACAGGCAGACAAAAAATATAATGTACACAGATTAACTAAATCCGCTGTACTGTCTCTGAACAACACAACGCTTGTGTTCGGTTTTTTTCATGTTGAAAACCCTAATGTACCATTTACTTACAATATATTCAATTAAGATGTTGTTTAATTCTTTTTACTGAGAGCCCTCTGTAGACTGAATAATACAGATTAACACCTTGCTCATTAAGAATCCTTCAATACATCAGTCTCAAATAGCCCACAGCTCACACAGACTGAATTAAAGCGACTATAACAGGGTGATCAAAAATAATAACCAAGTCCAATGAAACGATGCACTGTGGACGCCCGTAAATCAGATCTCATGTTGCGGTTCGTTGGCCTTTGTTAACGTAGACACAGTGAAACGAAACAGCCTGAACTCATAGACAGAGCTCTCGTAAAACCCAGGAGACCATGGTCTGTCCGTTGTGTCCTTGCGGGGCCCCTCTCTCTATAAGACAAGGGCTTGCACAGGTGGCAGCTCGGCGCAGTGACAGCTCCTTAATTAACGGAACACCATTTAGATTACAGTTTACAAGCGAAAGGTGACAGCGCAGCCCCTTAACCTATTTCTGCTGCTGCTATATATGTGTATCCACAGGAGACCACGCAGACAGCCGGGCTCACTGCTGTCACTCAGAGTTCAACCCGCATCTGATATACAGCAGCATAGACAATTCTAAGGAAGGATTGGGGGATGATGTTCGTCTTTTGGGTAAGGTGATGTGTACTTCTAATTCATTAAGTGAATTCAATCTTTTAAAGGGGGGGTATTATGCTTTTTTCAATCACATAGCACCAGTCTATAGCATACTACAATGATGACGTAACCTTCTGTTGGTCTGTATATGCAGTAAATTAAAATAACTGCCTTGAATAAAATTGCTCTCTCAAAATGGCTGTACTGAACGTCTTGAAATAGGCCTCTTTCTCTTTAAGAAGCATTCCGACACGCCCCCTTCAGCACACTGCTGTGGCATTTAAACAACAACACTGTGTGGGGAGGGGGCTCTACTGAGCTGAGGAGCAGTGGTTGGTGGCTTGGCTGGTGACGAAAGGTCCAGAGGCGTCTCCACGAGGTGGGGGCGTTCCTAGGAGGACTGAGGCATAGCTACACCTAAAATGGCTGCCGTCTAAGTTTTTACTGATTACTCAAAATATGTGAATGAGCCAAGGCAACCCTCCAGGCATGTGTTTAATGAGGGAATGACATAAGAACATGATATAAAGCTTGAAAAAGTCGATTTTACATAATACCCCCCTTTAAATATATGCATTTCTCCCAACACAAAGTATAATCACGTCACATGAACATTTGCATGCGTAAACATACACATTTGCAAAAACAAAACCTTGTGCACTGTTTGAAAATGGCCTCTCCACATGATCATTTTCAAAGAATTTATTTTATTCTTTCATCAACAATAGCACAAATAATTCAATTTGGCTAATTTACTGCTGCACTCCCTCGTTTTTAAACACTGTAAAAGTTAATGTGAACACTAATGACATATTACTTCTAAATTTCCTTTCTTTTAATAACGTTCGGTGTAATAAAATTAAGCGCAGGCCTGTTGCCAAACGCCATGTTGGAGTGGCCATGATGATTTCAAAGACGTTGCAAAAGTTACTTCCTTATTTGTGATGTCCTCGCCCCGATGCCTGCCGTGAAACAAAATAACAAACAGGATATGAGCTCGCAGCATGATGCATATCATGTTGCCAAATCCTCCATGGGGGGGCCTTTGGACGAAAAAGCCACAAATAAATCTCACCCCGGTTGGTCGTGTGTTGCAGAGTGGACATGTGTGGCTAATGATCACTACCCCATTTGTGTGCACTTGCTCATTGTGTGTGGGTCAAGTCAACACACTTATTGTGGGATATTGGCGTTTTTGAAGTTCTAGCACAAGCCATAAATTAGATTGCCAGGCACAAATGTTCATGGTATAACTATATTGTACAACAGAACATTTGTCTTTAGCTTCTAATGTTGTCAACTGAGTAGACTGCATCAAAGCTGTTGGTTTCCTTGTGATAAAGTGTGTGTGTGGGGGGTCTCTTGGAGCATTGCCAGCCATGCAGAAAGTATAAGGTGAGAGTTTAGAGTGTAGATAGATGGAGGCCTCCACTGCCACAAGGTCATAGCTTTTAAATGCAACAAGGAAAGTCCTCAGAGACCATTTGTTTGGTCAGTGCCCTTAAACAAGGCAAAGAAAATACCCCAAGTTAGGAGAGCAAAGTCACGCTCAAAACTTCTAAAGAATGTATGAGTGGCCTTACCAGGCTACTCAAGTTCATGAAGCAGTTCTGGCCAAGAGTGCTTAGATGTCCTTGTCCAGTAGTCTTAATTGACTACAAAAACACAACAAGGAATTCATCAAAAGACAGAGTCATTTATACTTTTATTTTATCCACTACAGAATGCCCCGGATTGAATCTGTTTGATACACTACGCACTGTCAGCCTATTGCTTTCTATGATTTCACTGCCGTTTCCTAAAGAGCACCTGTTAATTTCAGAAAATAGATGCTAAACAGGTTTGTAGCTTTCTGGATACACTGTAAAGGTCCCAGCAGGAAGGCATTTAGCCCTGGATTGTGCCCCAAGGCTGGTGGTATATTATGTTATGGCCTTATGGCCCTACTGCAGGTCCGGTTAACAAGCAGCTACAGCTAACAAATGCTCGCTATGTTTATGGACACTAGGGACATTCAGAGCCCAGACTCACTGAGAACATATACCCCAGCTACTGCTCTTTTGTTTATTTTAACATGTATACTCAAATCTGTTGCTCTGTCTCTTTTTCTTTCTGTCTTAAAATCTTCATGCAATAACGAGTGGAGAACGAAGGAAAATGTCTCTTAAATGTCTATTTAAAATTAATTGAATGTATTAAAGCCACACCGTGCAACATTTTACCCAATAAATAGAATAAAACAGAAACATTTAATTTGTTACAGATAATTTTGTCATTGAAAATATCTTCACAAAAGGCCAAACAAATGTGTGTTTGCTGTCAGTGGATCACCTCTCTTAACACATACACCTTGCCCAGGGACAACAGTTGAAAACTTTGCAGCTAATACTGACACATTTACAGAAATGTTCATTAATGTGTACTGTCCCTGTCAAATAAACTAATAAATAAAGACATGACTAACTTTACTGGAGGCAGGGACATCTCCAGCTCCAGACAAAAGGCAGTCAAATATGAGATTTAAATAGGTTAGCCTGTTTTTATTTGTGTGTTGAATCAGGGTAGCATCGTTAGGCAACACAATTTATTATTTCACAGCTAAAATTTATTTGTTACTCGCACTACCGAATTTATACCTTGGCCTCGCCACACAATTCTATTTAGAGCCAAGATGTGATTTTAACTTCAAACTTTAGGCCAATTGAATCATCGATCAGTCGGGGCATCATTTTTTATTGCCCTGTCCTTGCTAGGTGATGTGGGCCACACCTGAGGGTCTGCGACCTTCGCATGAAGCAGAGTGGATAAATAATAGATGGGCCGTGGCGCTTTGAGCCATCGGAGAGATGTACAGACTGTATGTGAGGTGCAGGGGTTATTCAGCATGTTTATAAGTGTCACATCTTACTGGCATTTTTGAAAAGACAGAGCTGTTTATGCTTTGAGATTCTGTATGTTACTGTGAATACGTTTAGAGTCTTTATTAGTGCTTTTCTCTTTACTTAAACATGACAATATTGGAGCGGGTAATTTGGAAAGCATTGGAAGTAAAGGAAAGATCCGCACAACCAGATTGCTCCTAAAAGCTTTATTATTTATTGCTTATACCAATAATGTGACATTTCGGGTGAGCTCTTCATCAGACTGATGAACGTCACGTTATTGGTATAGGCAAGGCAAGTTTATTTGTAGAGCACAATTCAAACACAAGGCAATTCAAAGTGCTTCACAGTTGTATAAAATTACAAGAAAACAGATCAAATCAATCAATAAAACATCAACATAAATTAATCAATTACAGTAAAAGGCAAGAGTGCAGATAACATACTTTCAGTTGTCATATGCACAGGTAAGCATAAGCAATTAAGTATCAGTATAAGCAATTAAATAGCTTTTGGGAGCAATCTGGTTGTGTGGATCTTTCCTTTATCCTAAACTACTTGCCATGGATCCAGCATGCCAATTACAGGACTGGGATGTGTGTGTTTTTCCTTTTACCTTAATTTGGAAAGCATGACATATTCTGTGGTTGTGGAGAAATATATATATATATATTTTTTAAATTGACAAGGGGTAGACAAAAAGACTCTCTTACAGGTAAAATGGTTCACCAAACTGTACCCCTGCACTGATCTTGAGAAGGTAGATTTCAGGGCTTGTGGGGAGATAACGTTTACAGGATTATGAGATTGTTTTTTGTGCGGTCACGCTGAATGAATTATCATATCAAATTCGTTCCCAGAATCAGCACATAAAATCACTGAAGAAAGACAACACTGGAGGTTCTGTATCCTGCTGTGGAAAGATGTAGTAATTTTCTTCCCGATTTAAATTTGATGTTACTGTGCAGATTGGCACAATGGAATATCAGTACATAATCATTTCAGATCTCTCACAGTGTACAAAAACTCCATAACAAACTCAGGATAATAATCACAGAGACATGCTCCCAGCAAACCTCAACTCATCTATCTAAAGCCACAATCTCTCTGGCTGTTATCAGGGGTTCCCAAAGCGCACTTGTATCTTCTCACTATTCAAGGACATAGGGATAAACGGCGAAGCTATAAATTATCCTCTAAACATATGCTTTTATACTGTAGAGTTAATCCGTAGTTGTGGAGTAATAATAGAGTAACAGTGTAAGAGCTGGTTAAAGTATACTTTATTATCTCTGTAGAGACATTTCTCCTCCATTAAACCCAGGGGTGGGCAATTTATTTTCACAATTGCCACATGAGAAACCTGAATTGAGTCACAGGGCCGCACCAACAAGAACTCAAACTTTATCCTATTGTAAATTGCACTAAATTATGTACTTATTTTGAATAGGTGGTACTGGTATTCAGTAGAACTACAATCATCTGTAATACATGATTAGCCATATAAAACAATATCTAGTATAAACCAGGCCAAAAACAGGTCTACTGCATAGACAAAGGCTTAGGGGAGTCCCATTTCTCTCACTTGCTCTGAGAACACTCGCTATGAGTTCCCTCCACAGTAGAGTCCTCTCAATGAGGGAAGTGCAAGTGAAGAATTTCCCCTAAGGAATGGGATAACACTAGTATGCAAATTGGCGCAGAGAATGTGTTCCTTACGTCACACGCAACATCGACGTGTCACCCCAGTCTGGTAGATAGCGGTAATACACAGTTTATACAAGAAATACTATTTTCATTGCGTGTGAAAATGCCGGCGTAGCTCCTGCCTGTTGTGTGTGCCATTTTGATTTATCTACGTTTGATAAATCAACGGAGAGGAAATATACGAAACAGCAGACGCGTTCGCCGTATGTTTGTGATGGCGGATGTTTCAGTTATGTTGTTTTGTTTAATTTTGGCACTTTGCTCAACATGGCTGCCAACTACCATTGTGTCTATAAACAAGACGGCCAACACATTCAGATCGTATAGTTTGCATCCAGTCTATTGTTAAACGATTAAACATGATGCATTACTGTTTTCGATAGGTCAATCAATAATCAGCTATGTCACATAAGTAGAACATAGACAAGTGTGACAAGACGAGTGGTATATTAAAGAATAAATAAATGCCAGACAACGCTATCCAGTATAACTGGAAAATAAGGTGCTTTAAGGCACACAGGTTCGACCCATAAAGACAGAGGCAGCATGTTCCTTTTACATATTTTATCATTTATTTCTATGTTTTACTTACTTATGTTTTCAGATTCTTGTTTCATACTTTTGTTAACAATTGTTAGCTCGCATTAGCTTTCGGTTAGCTCACAGTACACAAAACTCAGTTCACAATTATTTTCCATTAGCTTTTGATTTGCACAAAATAAAGGAGGGAGGAAGCAACTGGAAGCAAGACAGCAGCAGTGATGGGATCCACCGTCTCACGCCCACATCTAGCTCTAGTCGGCCCAGTGCTTCGATAGCACCCCGGTTACATGAGGGCCCCAGCAGACCCCGGACAACGCACCGAGAGCAATGGACGCCATGGGGCGGTGCGCGTTGAGGCTCTCATCCACCTGCGACACTGGACCCGTAGAACACAACGCACGACCTCTGGGCCCAGCCCAATCAGGCCGGAAGACGCCAGTGTGGAGACAGAGTACGTGTGAACGAGAGTGGGCTTTTATAGTATTTATGCGCTAGCACCATCTGCTAATTATAATTAAAATACAGAAGTTTTATAATAAAATACATATACATAAAACTGATAATGCCACACAAGCAACACTATCAGTCCTCTATTACCACAGGAGAAAGGGTTCAGCTTGAGACCATTTGTTTACTGAAAGCTTGAATCAGAGTCAGTAGATTGAGAACCTGGATAAGCACGAAACATCCGCATGTACACCGGGACACCCCAGCCGTCAGTGTATATTGACGGGCAGACTCTTGCAAAGCGCTCGGCATTTTTACAAATGTCATCAAATAGCGACTTTCAAACTATAACTTAAAAGTCCATTGCATATACATCTAACACATTCCAACACATTTCAGAATTTTTACAGGCTTATTTGCATATATTCTTACATTTGTAATTGTCGCTTCCACCGGTAGCCGCGATCTTTATACTCCCTTGGCCGCAAGTCTGCTCCCAGGCTGACTTGCGCCAGGGGCCTTTTCAAGGGAAGATAGCCACTTCCTCTTGCTCTCTAAAGTATTGGGACACCCTAACCCTCCGCGGGAATGCGCAAAATCTAGGGAGGGGCTCAATCTAGGGCTAGGATTTGAATTGGGACAGGGCCTAAGTCTTTACCATGACTCTTGCTCCTACAGCTGTGCGGACAGAGGCTGAGCTGACCTGTCTATGGAACCGCTGTGCTTCAAGTCCAGGCTTATGACAAAACTCACTGGCAAATGACACTCGTGTGTTCAGCTTTAGCCACTCTTTTCCTTATTACTTTCTACCATCACACCTCTATACTCGTATTTCCCACAAATGTGATAAAGTCAATGGGGAAAGGAAGTGATCAATGCACTTATCAAATTAATTAGTAAGATAGCATTTAATCTTCTTTGCAAACACGTCAACAACAGCGGTCCTTTACCTTGAAGTTGCTGTTTTTTTAAACTATGATGGCAGAGTAATGCGCTGTCCACCGTCATGGAGGAGTCCTGCCCCAGCGAGAGTGGGGATTCACTCTCACTGGGGCAGGACTCCACCATGACGGAGGATTCCGTGTGGACTTCAAAACATTATTCACATGGTCCTTATATTTGTGTTCTGTGACATCCATCATTTGGTCCAATGATCCGCCTCTTGTTTACTTAGTTTAGTTTCGTACTCCGTTTGGCAGAGCCCTGTTTTCATTTGAGCCAGTTTAGCAGGGGATGGTCTCGGCGCCAATACACTGCTATTCAAGGTGGCACGAATGGAGGAGGGGAATTTGGATATGCACTGTCATTTCCAGCATGGCACCGTGTTACATGGTGTAGATGAAGCCCTGTTTTGGAGCATTTCAACAACATGTCAGCTGGTCGTTTTGGGACCATCTTCCCCCTGGGCCAGTACTTTGCCAAGCAGATTCCTAAAGTGACATGAACAGACTGCTGGCCTCTAATTTTCCAGAGGAGAGACAAGAAACAGCCATATCACATACATAAATGGTGACTTTCACGACTGCACACTGTTCAAATGACACTCCTTCTGACCTTGTTTTGTCAAGTTGTTTATTACTTGGGTTTTAGAATGGATCTTTAACTGAAACTTGAGAAGCAAATTATTGCTGTCATTAAGTCCAGTTTTTACCACAAAAGAAAACTGGCAAATTTAAGCCCATTTTGTCAAGATAGCATTTTGAGACTGTAATACATGCCTTTGTGACGACCAGGCTGGATTACTGTAATGGCTTTTATGCCGGTGTGAGCCAGGGTGCACTTTCTCGACTACAGCTCGTTCAAAATGCTGCAGCTCGGCTTTTAACAGGGACACGGAAACATATATCTCACCGGTTTTAGCTTTGCTCCATTAGCTCCTAGTCAAATTTAGAGTTGAATTCAAAAATGTTCTATTTACTTTCAAATTCCTGAATGGCCTCGCCCCATCCTATCTGTCCAAACTGATTCACTCAATATACTCCCTCTTGTGCTCTCAGGTCAGCAGACCTGCTGCAACAGGTTGTTCCTAACACCGAGCCTTCTTGGTTGATGGCACCACAGGCCAAGTCTCTACCTGTTTTTAATTCTCTCCTAATAATGCACCTTTTTCGTAGGCGTTTAACACAGAATGATATGCGTTTTACGCTGTTTATTACTGTGTCAACTTGATTCATACACTTTTACTATACAGGTGAAACTCGGAAAATTAGAATATCGTGAAAATATATTTCTGTAATACTACTTAAAATGTGAAACTAATATATGATATAGACTCATGGCATGCAAAGTGACATATGTCAAGCCTTTATTTGTTTTAATTTGGAAAAATATGGCTTACAGCTTGTAAAATCCCCCAAATCTAAATTTCAGAAAATTAGAATATTACATGAAATCAATAAAAAAAATATTTTAAACAGACAAATGTGGGCCCTCTGAAAACTATAATCATGCATATGTACTTAGTTCTTAGTTTGGGCCACTTTTGCTTGAATTACTGCCTTAATGCGGCGTGGCATGGAAGCTATCAGCCTGTGGCACTGCTGAGGTTTTATGGAAGACCAGGATGCTTCAATAGCGGCCTTAAGCTCCTCTGTATTGTTCGTTGTTTGTCATTGTTTGTCTCATCTTTCTTTTGGCAATGCCCCATAGTTTCTCTATGGGGTTCAGGTCAGGAGAGTTTGCTGGCCAATCAAGCTGAGTAATCTGATGGTCATTTAACCAGGTTTTGGTACTTTTTGCAGTGTGGGCAGGTGCCAAGTCCTGCTGGAAAATGAAGCCAGCGTTTTCCTAAAGCTTGTCTGCTGAAGGAAGCATGATGTACTCTAAAATCTCCTGGTAGACGGTTGCGTTGACTCTGTACTTAATAAAGCGCAGTGGACCAACACCAGAAGACATGGCTCCCCAAGCATCTTGGACTGTGTGCTTCTCCATTCTTCCTCCAGACTTTGGGACGTTGGTTTCCAAATGAGATGCAAAATTTGCTCTCATCAGAAAAGAGAACTTTGGACCACTGAGCAACAGACCAGGTCTTTCGTTCTTTAGCCCACGTTAGACGCTTCTGACGTTGTTTGTAGTTCAGGAGTGGCTTAACAAGAGGAATATGACATTTGAAGCCCATGTCCAGGATCCGTCTGTGTGTGGTGGCTCTTGATGCACTGACTCCAGCTCCACTCCTTGTGAACCTTTTCCCTCCTTATGGAGGGTGTCTATGATGGTTTTCTGCACAACTGTCAGGTCGAAAATCATCAATCAGCAAAAAACATCAACATTAAAACAAAGGCTTGACATATGTCACTTTGCATGTCTATATCATATTAGTTTCACATTTTAAGTTGAATTACAGAAATACTTTTTCACAATATTCTAATTTTCCGAGTTTTATGTATGTTTTGTGTACGACACTTTGGCCAACTGTACAGTTTTTATAAAAAAGGAAAACAAGGAAGAGACCATCGAGGAGGTATCCAGGCGAGACTTCCAGCTAAGCCACAAATGCCTTCTATTGTTCCGGCTAATGGACTTTTACTGGAGAAGAAAACAGATTATCTGCTAAGCTTGTCCCACAAAATGGTGAAAGACTGTTGTGGACACAATAGCAGCGCGGCTCAGTCGCAGCGGCTCAGAACTAACACCTGAACACTATGACGTTGTACGGTTGTACAATGACAAATACACCACTTACTTACTTATAAAGTTGGTATGGTATGGTACACATTAGCCACTGTCAGCCTGCCCTATACCTTCAAAGTTAATATTTTAGGCACTTCTTTCCTCTTGTTTTTGGAGGACATTTCTGAATAAATAAATAAACTCCATCAAACAGTGATATTTGTTTGCAGTACCACTCACCTCCTGGCCTGCAGATGCCCCTGCCTTTATTGTTGTGGTGCATCTTGCTTTTCCCCGTTGGGCAGCCCAGTACTGCAAAGTACTTCTTGTAATACAGTGATGTGCAGTGAAGCACGTGTTGTAAAGACTCCAATATAAAGTCAACAAAACTGGAGGAAGATAACTTTCAGTCTGTGTGTGAATGTTACATTGAAATAACAACTGTATTTTCCATATATATCCTTAAAATGTATTGCAAATAAAACTAGAGAACACAATCTGCGCGGCCAGGCCTTGAACCCCACCCGCCCGCATGGTAAACTGCTGATGCGCCACTCAGACAGTGCGTGCTGCCGTCGTAGGAGAGAGCATGCTGCATGAATGAGCCCATCAGCACAGTGGCGCAGAAAGAAAGTTTCTCTGGCCATGACCACATCATATACGCACTATAGTTGTAATATATTTCTTAATATATATTTTTGTGAAAACACTTTGCAACACCTTGACTCTTTTCGGGCCTCACAGTCTTACAGCATGAATTGCAAAAAAAAGAAGTGGTAATCCTTAATAATAATTTGGCAAAGATCATGGACCACATTATACATGTTTTGTGGAAAAGCGTATTAATGCCACATTGAATTCCGCTTCTAACCTTATTTCTACGTTAACATTATCAAAGACTGCAAAGCTCTTTATCAAGGTTTGGAAATGTGATGTGTTACAGTACATTATAAAGACATTTAGTGAACGCTCCACATAAGTCAAAAGACTTGTAAATACAGTAATTCTGCAAACTTGCGCCTTTCTTTCGCCCCCCCTATAACGGTGCCAATAGCTAAGAGGCTGTAGACTAAGCTGATAATGGATCTTCTTTTGAATGGTGTTTGGTTGACACTGGCTCCCACATTGTTCTCCACAGAATAGCAGTGGTTAAGGCCCTGGCTGGTGCTGCAGAATCGGGTGGGTGTGAAGCAAATGAATGGTTGATAGAGTTGGGATTAGGCCTCATTCATCTCTACTGCCTCCAGGCTGTTCCTCTGAGCCCCATGAAAGAGCCAGTATTTGGTTAATCCTACCTCCATAACATGTTGGTTGTGGTTATTCTCCGAACAAAGCGATCTGCAAGCAAAATAAAACAAAAAACGAAACACCCTTGTTTAGTTTCCTAAACCACAGATCCACAACTATTATGGATCTACAGCCAGTTTTGTTTTGTTTTTGCAGATTTGGATTGTTTTTTGGGTTTTTATTTGCCTTAAAATTGTAGTGGGGTGCTGCCCACCACCCACTACAATTTTGAGGCAAAAAACACAAAACAATAGGGGGCAATGGTGTGTGTATTGCATTATCCCCAAATAACTACACACTACTCCTACACAACTAAAACAATGTAGGGTCTCAGTCTCCCCGCCAGTGGCATCACCTGAGGCATTCACCATCCACACCCACCATGTCTATATCTGGAGGGTGTGGTTGCCACGGACAACAGCTGTGAGGATGCTGTCTGGATGGGCAGCGAAACTGTCAGCCCTTTGTTTTTTAAAGTAAGTCCAGATGTTTTGATTTACCGTTTTTGAGTCTTTTACAACTATTAATACTGTACTGCTGAACAGGCACCTGTCTGTGGAACCACTGTGCTCCAGTCCAGACCTGGCACTTTAATTACTTCATATATCAGCTACCAACCCTTTCATATCGGTATTGGACCCCAATAATCCATATCGCTTGGGCCCTACCGACCACAGTGTCAGGCTAAATTGCTGCTGTACCATCTCAAACACCACCCCCACCATACCTCCCCTTTAAAATGCA
Organism: Neogobius melanostomus; assembly: GCA_007210695.1. Lineage (NCBI taxonomy): Eukaryota > Metazoa > Chordata > Actinopteri > Gobiiformes > Gobiidae > Neogobius > Neogobius melanostomus. Next base: position 5,357,827 of record VHKM01000073.1, on the reverse strand, counting down.
CCAGGCAGATCGCGGCTACACAACGTTGGCCTACTTGACAACGCCCAAGATTCCAATGAGGCGTTTCAATGTTCCCACTAGCGTGATTTCCTTCAACAGTAAAACAAAACTACAGTAGAATGAAATAATATTTCCTTTACCTTGGTCCCATGAAAGAAAACAAAGTGTGCAAAAACACACAGCAAATTAATGCACACTAATTATGCACAACACGCAGGACCTGGCTAAGCATGTCAGTCCTTTCTCTCAAAACAACTTTAACAGGATGAGTGACTCTTGTAGGTAACCAGGCTTTCACATTTTACCTTTAAAAAAAACAAACAACAACACCTTAAGTCATTCAGAACAATCAATATGCCAATGCCTAAAGTAATTTTGTCCTTCTAACAAACGCCAAATGTAGCAGAGTGGAGCAGATGTTTGTTAAAATATGTTGCCAAAATAACTTTAGCAAAGGTCTAAAGGTATAGGTACGTTAAAAGGTCCTGGCAAAGGCCATTGATTACAAACATATGACTTGTTTTATTAGATAAGTTAAGTTTCTTATAAGTTCATCCCATTTGACTTGGGTTTTCATTAAACGTACAGCCTAGAGCAGCCATTCTCAAAGTCCGGGACATCACGGCCGTCCTTATTGTTCTGAAATTCTCTCAGGGCCCCCGATAATAATAATTTATTCAAAGGAATTTGTAAACATTTTACAGCTAAAATTACATATAAAGCAACAGCTATGACGGTGGGCAAAATACTGGTTTAAAGTACATTATAGCAAATAAGTGTATTTTTCCATTTAAAATATATTGTTTTTCAATCTACTTGTTTTGTTGACAACCTTTGGGGGCCCCCCTGCAGTGCCTCTGAGGCACCCCAGGGGGCCCCGGACCCCACTTTGGGAACCATTGGCCTAGAGCATACAACTAAAGCAGAAGAGGCATGATGGTGCTGCCAGGACCCAGGTAGCGAAATGAAGCATGACACCCTACAAGCATGCAGACCAGACTTTCGACCACGTCTAGCCATACGGCACCCAGGGCCGGCCCGTGGCATAGGCAGTATAGGCAAATGCTAAGGGCGCCGTACATCCAGGGGGCGCCAGAGCCGCGTAATGAACTTTCTGCTTTTATTGTATTTCATTGACACTGCAACGAATGGTTTAAAAAATAGTATTTACATGTCTTAGACTTTGTTAAGCTATGGTCACAACCGGCCGTACGGGCTTCTACGGCCGGTCTACGTGCACAAAACGCAAGAAAATGCACGGAGAGCGCGCGAGTGCCGTGCGTGTGACGTGCTTATTTTGGAGCCGCAGACTGGCCGCAGAGGTTCTTTGACATGTCAAACAAACTCTACGGGCGCTTACGTTTTTTTCAGATTGCAAGAATGCTGTACGTCTGCGTGAGTCGTCTGTATGGCAGGCGTATGTCTTTAGTACGTTTTGTACGAAACTTTTTCCGTATGCCACACTTGCGGACTTCGTATATGTGTCGTGTGCCACACGCACACCATTAGTGCGGCCAACGCACGCTCAGATATGTCATGCGTCCTCTACACATGTCGCGTAAGTCGTTCGTGAATTGCCCGTTCGGCGAGAGTGCATCTACTGCACGAAAACTCCGATGTTTAAAGCTTCAGAGCTGCCTCTGACCAGGTACAAAGTACAAAGTTTTTGCAATACGCCGAGGGGAAGAGGGAAGGCGAGGAGAGAACAGGTGTCAGAGAGGGAGGAGAGAAAAGGGCGTTATGCTGGTGTGACGCGCAGCAACAAGTTTGTGTGAAAGTTTTTTTTTGATCTAGGGGAATATAAGACATGTAAGTCCCCGTGGCTTTCGCTCTCCAGCTCCGGAAAAGTGTGTCATACAGCCCAAACATGCGCCTGAATCCAAGGGCGAAACATATAGGCTATTCCCCTCCAAATTGCCCGGTAATCTCTGAGATAACGCACGGCGTTGGTGCACACGACGTACAGATCGTGTGCAGTTGTTGCAAACTTCATACGATGCCCGCATGGAACCCACGCTCAGTACGTTTATTGCAGGTTGGTCGTGCGTTTACTGTACGAATGAAGCGACAGCCGCACGTCAGAGCAGCCTGCGTGTGACGCACGTTGGACCAAAAACACCAATAGAGCTCTTTTTAAGATCTTTTCATTTTTTTTATTTAAATCCTTGTAGTATTTTTGTGCCTAAAGATACTAATAGATAAGATATAGGTAAGATAGATAAGATAAGATATTATATTATAATAAGTATTTTGAATGTGCAATTGTTTTTGTAATTGTAAGATAGATAAGATAGATAAGATACTAATGTCTTATTTTGCACAGTGCCGTATTTCTATTGTATTTAAGTTAATGTCACTTGTTTACACTTTTCATTTCGGGAGTATTTAAATTTAATACTTTATGTAAGCTATCTATATTGTATTTCATATGTTGAGTTAATTTTTTTTAGTTGTTTGTTTAATTATTATTATTATAATTAGTTTTTTGAATGTGCAATTGTTTTATTTAAATAAAAGAATGTCTAAAACAAAGCTATTAAGTTTCTTGTGAGTATATGTACACTAGCAGTGCAAGTACTGTACTGCGATGGGGGCGTCACTTAAAATCTTGCCTAGGGCACCAAATTGGTTAGGGCCGGGCCTGACGGCACCACTCCGACCGGCGTCAGTGCCGCCAAGGAGGCCTGGAAGGTGCATGCAAAGTTTCTGGCTTTTAGTCTCATGTCGCCGGCTTGACGCTCCCGACACAACAAATAACTCGACAACTTCAGACTAGTGAGTCCTGCAGCAGGTATGATATCAGAGAGGTGAGAGGAAAGGTGACGCGGAAAAGGCTCTTTTTATAGTACATCCTATACGCACTTTGAATGTTATTGTTTACTGTCGCTGATCCCGCACATGCGCACTACGCCGGAGGGCAAAAGGGTCAGCGAAAGAGTCAACTAATTTTGAGCATCTTTGTGCCGAGGATCACGAGTTACTGCACTAATCGGACTACTGTAAGTGAAAATCCCATTTTATCCGTGCCAAATACTACTAAAAAAACCTCTGTGCAGCTAACATTAAACTACAGTCTAAAGTTATTTATGATATGTATACATTTTCGCCTAAACCAGTTTAACAATTACATTTAGGCTATTAATATATTATCATTATCAGCACTTAAATATCATTACAATCACCAAGGCGCATCAAAAGAATATGAAAGCATCTCCACAATGTGGACAAAATGACCTGTTGTACATTTAGAAAGTTCTCGGTTCAAAAGTCTGATATGTGACTGGACAGTCCTCACTTGTACAGCATGATAGGAACATCTACTGTGGGGCTTTAGCAGACACCATGTAGGTACTTGATGGGAGTAACTTTTTTGTGTCTGTGCATGTGGAGTATGTATATATTATCTTACCTCTAATAACGTGACATGAGCAAATTGACTCATGGCACAGACTCTGATTCAGTCTCCTCCTAAATCACTGTTAGCTGTTGCTTTCTTCATGTTAGATCTGATCTTAATATTTATGAAACTTTACGCTCCTCTCTTTCCTCGTTGTTTGTGTCGCCTACAGGGGCGTGTGTTTTCACTACATTGATTTTATTATATTAGCCTTATTTAGCACAATCTTTTGTCCGAAGTTTTCAGCTAATTTATAATTGAGTACGAAGGCCTGTGCTTAACTTTTCTGCCTCCATCAGCGCCGTGGTTCAGAATCATGTGCGCGTGACGGTACTCGTCAACATGCGTATTGGCTAAATGCGGGGACACCAACCCACCTCACTACATATGGATTAGGCCTATTAGTGGCCCCAATCCGCCTGGTTAGCAAGCACAGAGACAACATGGTGTACATCTATGCATTAGCTGCAGAATCCAGGTATCTGCTTCACAGTAGGTGTCTTTCAGCTTTGAATACTACAAAGCGATGCGCTTAAAAAATAGCCCCCAGACACTCCACAATATACATTGCACACAGGGCTCTTTGAAATGGGAGCAGCTCTACAGCATGTGATGGGAATACACAGTGCTTATTAATTCTTGGGGCTATCTGAGGAGTAGCGGGAGTGTTTTGTGCCGCATACACCTGCCCAGTGCGTCTCACCTCTGGGGTAGAATATCTTCAGCCGGGTGGTCTGACGCTTAAAGAGGATCACACAGTAGCCTGAAGCTTTCAATTCTGTTGCATTATGTCTATTCCACCCAGAATGTCCTTGCAAGAGTCACGCTAGTTATAATGGCTGTGTAGGAGAAGGATAGTGCCCGCTTCCTTGTCAAGCATGGAGCAAGATTTCACTATAGGACTGCAGCAATCCATAACACATTATAGCAACTTTTCTGTCCAAAGCTCATCATGTTAGTGCTGATTAGATTCTGTCGCTTCAGGGACCAGTAAGAGCACTTAAAATAGACTGTGTAATTTGCATGGACATTCATTTTCATTTGTGACTAATTTCTGGCAAAGCTGGCTGTTTTTTCCACATATTACTGCTTGCAAAAGATGGGTGCTTTGAAATTTAGAAAAATTAAAAAGGAATAGTAGAGTCTCTTGGGTGGTTAAAACAAACTGCATGCACCTTTGCTGGGAATTTTGTACTATGCTGGTGTGGCTATGACTTTTTTACATAGAACAATAATTAAAATGGAAAAGAAAAGAGTAAGGATTAAACACAGGGGTTATTTAGTTATTTATTTATTATTTGGTCGGGACAGTGCATGTTAATGAACATACATGGGTCTCATACATGTAAACAAGCCACACCGGATTGTAGCCTTGGACTAATTTCCATCCGTCGTCCCCCATGCACACTCTCAAACACACTCTCATTCATCCTGGCCTATTGTACATGTTTTTAGTGGTAGGGGAAACCGGAGTACCCGGAGGAAACCTACGCAGACACGAGGAGAACATGCAAACTCCACACAGAAAGCCCGTCCAGTGGGAATCGAACAGGGACCTTCTAGCTGTGAAGCACGAGCGCTAACCGCTGTGCCACCGTGCATGTCGGCATTAGTAGAGTTAGACTCTGGTAGAATCCAGTCAAACAGCTGGAATCGGGAGCTGAACTACATCCTTTTGTTCTCTAAATGCGACATGGAAGCACTGCCAAGGTAAGTCTTTTCTAACAATAATGATGATTTAGCAGGTGCAGACCCTCCTCAGTGTATCAATAAGCTGCTGTGGACATTAGCATCAGCGAATGTGTTGCGATTAGTCTATTTATTTATTATGAGATGGTATGGCCTTGCAGGATGACCCAAAATGATAAATTAAGATGCTTTTAGACTGTGATTCCCAGCAAATATTTCTATAGTTCTAGCTCATTTACAATGATGTGACAGTGGACAGTGAGTGGGAATTTTGAGCTCTATGGTGATGGAGTTATATAGGCAAGTTAAATCACTGATTTAACTATGTGCGCGGTTATACGAAAATAATGCACTCCAGTTAGCATTAGAATGCTCTCTAATCATGGTATAAATAAAGATAATAAGAACCGCACATCCAAAACTGGCTGAGTAGCATAGTGTTAGTAGTAACAAATGAAAAGAAAAAGAAAAAGATAACTGTACAGCTTGAGAGCTCCCCAATTATAATTTTTTTATTGCTTGCACCACACCACAACGTTTCACGCCCAAAACGTTATTCCGGTTTCATAAACTAGAGGCCATTATCTTCTGTCTTAAAAGGAACAGGCCACCATTTTTACATACTGAGATATGTTCTTACCTGAGCTTAGACGAGTTGATACGTACCTGTCTGGTCTTTGTGCGTGTGTCAGTTACGCAAAAAGACCAAAGATGTTGTTAGCATTTGGCCTCTCCCAGTATATTCCTATGGCTCCAAAAGGGTGAAGTTGGAAGCTACCATGCTCTTCCATGGGCTCGCACAAAATGGTGGTCTGTTACTTGAAGGACGAGTGTGAAACAGTCTGTGTACAGTCAGCTGAGAGATGGCAGCCCGACCACCTTTTCTGCAACACGCACAGTGCACTGCAGTCTGTTCCTGTCCCTGGCAGTGATGCCAATGGTGGCTGAATATGGGTTCAATCCCGCTAACCTTGTGGGATTGAACCCACAAGGTTAGCGGGTTCAATCCCATTCTGTGTACAGTTTACATGTTTATCTCCCTGTGTCAAGATGGGTATCCTCCAGAAGCTCTGTTTTCTGCCATTAACCAAAATATTGCACAGTAAGTTAATCCTCCAGTCAGTAATTCTGACCATTTGCCTGGCTCCACATCTGGAGATGGGTCCCCAGCCACTGCGCTGCCCACTGATTGTTATGGGTTGCCTCTGTGTAATGACGTGTCCTCTGGGGCATGGAGGGATGAATTGTTGATCAGGGGATGCATGAAGTTGTTAGAGGAGTGGAGTTTCCTGGGGAAGTGTCAGAGCAAGCTTATGGGCCATCATGTCAACAAGAACCAGTTGTTAAGGGTGATTGCTAGATGAAAGTCATCAGTGACATTAGGGCTTTAGGGTTGTAGTTGGTCAGTTGCCTCAGACCCCTCCACACAGAGGCCAACTCATTGGTAGAGAAATGGCTTACAATTTATGAAGAGACATTTCAGAGCTGGAGAGCACTGTTGAGAGTTCACAGTCACAGCGGTGCACCAGCTGCTGTTTTTTTTTTTTCATATTATAATAATTGATGTTTGTTATTTTACATGTACAAAAGAAAACAAAATGAAATTAACAAAACAAACAAAAATCCACAGACTACCAGACAAAAAAAAAAAAAACAACCGAAAAGTACAACATTATCAAGTTTACATACTAATGTCCAAGATGTAATTATCCATAAGTGATAATATGGCACTGAGCCAGAAAGGGCCCCCAGATAGCCTCAAATTTATGTTGTTTGTCCATATTGTCCATGCGAATCTGTTCCATTTGAATTGCAAACATCATTTCCTTGAGCCAGTGCTCAATATTTGGGGGATTAGTGGATTTCCAGGTCAACAATATAAGTTTTTTAGCCACCACCATTCCAAGCTGTACTGACGACCACACTTCAGTCGTGTATCCTTGATTGTCCATAGAGCATCCAATTATTGCCAAGTTGTGGTCCGGATTAATATCTGTAGAATAACATTTTGAAAACCATTTAAAAATTGCAGACCAAAAACCAAACAATCGAGGGCAGAACCAAAAAAGTGTTCCTTCAGCAATCCCATAGTTCATGTGATATTTCTGAACTCAAATCTTGAGCCCAGGCCACCCTCAGATGTTCTGTGGAAATAGAAGTAGTGAAACAATCTACAAATCTGGAAATCCAATGTTTAGAATTGGGAGAAAGCCGCATATTTTCATAAAATGAGTGAGAGGTTGGAATAGACTCAAAATGCTCAAATGTTTGTTTTACATAATGCATTTGGAATATCGAACTTATCATGTAATTGAGCAAATGAGGCAAAATTATCATCAATATAAAGATCAGCCAATGATGAAATGCCCTTCTCCCTCCAAATATGGAATGCTGTATCCATTTCCCGGGTTTAAACAGAGGATTATGACAGATCGGAGTATAAATATAATCCTTGGGGAATTGAATTCCTGCTTTAATCTGACACAGGGAGTTCCTTAAAACAAAACTTTTCTGAAGTGATTTGTCCAATATAGAACTAGAAAATAATAATGTATGTAATGAGAGATTGTCAAGTTTAGGAGCCTCAAGTTGTAACCAACAGGGAGTGCTTCCTTGCCCTTCATTGACTGATAGTCTCACATCTTTTCAATAAGTAAGGGCTCTGGAATTGACGGCCCAATAGTAATGTTTGAAAATTGGGAGTCCAAGACCTCCATTGTCTGTTAGTTTATGAACATGTGCTTTCGATATCCTGTGAGATTTAAAACCCTAAACAAAAGGCAAGATAATAGAATCACATTTTTTGAAGTAAATCGGCAGGGTCTGAAATAAATACAACAATCTTGATAAGACTAACGATTTTGATAGCATTGACTCGCCCAGTCATGCTTAGAGGTAATATCCTCCAGGCCTCAATATTACCCTTACGTTTTTCCATCAATTCAACAAAATTTGCTTTAAAGAGATCTTTGGGATCTTTTGTCAATTTCAACCCTAGGTAGTTAAAATGATTGCTGACAACACTGAACGATACAGAATCCAAAAAAATATTGCAGTAATTTGTCCCCCAGAGGCAGTAATTCACTCTTTCCCCAATGTATGGTATATCCAGATATCTGACCAAATGAGTTCACATAGTCTAAAAGAATGGGAATGGAAGTTTTTGGATCTGATAGGCAAACAAGCAAATCATCAGCATACAATGTCACGGAAGTTTCTACTTTGCCCAATTTAATGCCCTTGATATCTGGATGTTCACGAATCCCTATAGATAATGGTTCCAATGCAATATTGAAGAGCAGGTGGGGACAAGGGATCCCCTGCCTGAACCCTCTTTCCAAAGTAAATTGTTTAGATTTGTTTCCGTTATTAAGAATTGAAGATCTGGGATTAGCATACAACATTTTAACCCACTCAGTAAAAATATCACCAAAACCAAACTTTTTGAGTGTACTGAAAAGACATAGCCATTCAATTGTATCAAAAGCTTATGTGCATCTAGAGACAGTATGGCAGCACCATCAGTATTTTTTATCTGCATATAAAATGTTTAGAATCCTGCAAACATTACAAAATGAATATCTACCAGGTATAAACCCCGTTTGATCAGGATGTATGATTTGCTCTATACATTTCCCATGTCTTGTAGCTAAAGTTTTAGTTATTATTTTTAAATCATAATTTAGTAGGGCAATAGGTCTATAGTTGCCTGGTTCAGAATCATCTTTTTCTTTCTTTAAGAGAACACACACATTTGCCTCACAGAGAGACGATGGGAGTGACTTACAGTGCCTTGCGAAAGTACTAATACACCTTGAACCTTTGCACATTTTGTCATGTTTACAACCCTAAACATAAAGACTTTATTTTGATTTTTTTACTGAAAGGTCACACACAAGTAACAGACAACTGGGAAGTGAAAGCAAAATGATACATGATTCTGTTATTTTTCAAAAAATACAAAACCAAAAAGTCGGGCGTGCACAAGTATTCATACAGCATGAATTAATGCTTTGTGGAACCCCCTTTTTCCAAGTCTTTTGGGGTATGACTCTACAAGATTTGCAAATCTAGAGACTGACATTTTAGCCCATTCCTCTTTACAAAACAACTCAAGCTCTGTCAAATTAGAAGGAGAGCGTTTGTGAACAGCAGTTTTGAGGTCTTTCTACAGATTTTCAATAGGATTTAGGTCATGACTTTGACTGGGCCATTCTAACACATTAATATGTTTATTTTTAAACCATTCCATTGTAGATTTATCTTTGTGTTTAGGGTCATTGTCCTGCTGGAAGGTGAATCTCCACCCCAGCCTCAATTCTCTTGCTGACTCCAGCAGGTTTTCCTCCAAAATGTCTCTGTAGTTTGGCCTCCATCAATCTTCCCAGTCCCCGCTGAGGGAAAGCAGTCCCATAGCATGATGCTCCCCCACCATATTTGACACTGGGGATGGTGCACTCAGGACGATGAGCAGTGTTAGGTTTGCGCAATACATAACGTTTTGCATTTGGGCCAAAAAGTTAAATTTTTGTCTCATCTGACCAAAGCACCTTCTTCTACATGGTAGCTGTGTCCGCCATATGCACTGTAAACCCGAACAAGTTCAGTAAACTCAAAACTTTTGTGGAAACTTTATTACGACAAAAATTTGAGTTAATGAATTAAATTTTTTACGTTATATCCAATCTATACCTACAAGTTCAGTGCACTCATCCAATGTAGCTTTTTTGAGTTTAGTAGACTTATCCATATTACTTTTTGACAATTTGAACTTACATTTTTAAAGTTCAACACACTCATTACTTTTTCCTGACTATTTCAACCTAAAATTTAAAGGTTTAGCAGACTCAATATAATACTTTTTGCACCTATTTCCACTTAAAAGTTTAGCAGACTCATTATATTAACTTTTGCATGTCTATTTCCACCTATAATTTATAAGTTTAGCAGACTCCACTTAGACAAAAATACTACCAATAATTATTAATAATAATAATGCATCGGTTTTATATAGCGCTTTTCTGGACACTCAAAGACGCTTTACATTGCACTATTCATTTACTCCATACCTGATGGTGGTAAGCTACTATTGTAGCCACAGCGCCCTGGGGTAGACTGACGGAAGCGAGGCAACCAGTCTGCGCCATCAGCCCCTCCGACCACCACCAACCACTCACTCACTCACTACATTCGCTAGGCTTCCTGGTGTTCCCAAACGGTCTCCCATCCAAGTACCGACCCTGCTTAGCTTCCAAGGTCTGACGGGATTGGGCATAGCAAAGGCGGCATGGCCACAAATTAAATACAAGCGGATAAAAAGGGGAACTATATTGTGAGGCTATCCACTTAGAAAATAGACATGTTTAATTTCGTGTAACTAGACCTGGATCGTGTAATGTTTCATGTAACCGTTTTTAAATAGGGAAAATGTTTAACAGCTTGGTAGCTTCTAATTTTACCCTAGTTTGGAGCATGGACCTATGCTGGGAGAGGCTAAATGATAACATTTGCGTGACTGAGCGCACACACAAAGACCATACATGTCCACATCAACTAGTCTAAACTAAGGTAAGAACATATCTCAGTATGTAAAAACGGTGGCCAATCCTTTAAGTAACGGGTGATGTATTTTGATAGTTTTAAGTGCCAAAGTAATCTGGTAATAGTTACCTTTTCAACACAGTACCTCATTACTTCAGGTCATCTCCTCTCAGGCACAGGATTTCCCTGTCCCAGTGTGGCCAAAGCAGGTCCACGGGCACTTTTGCCTGGACAGTAGATAGGCCATGAGACGGGACCCCAAATTTGGGCTACCGGTACCATTTTGAGGGATTAAATTTCCTTTTGATTTTCATGAAGGTACACATCTGTAGTGTTGGAAAATGTGTGATAGCATCTGATCCATGGTAGTTTTCATGAGAAATCAACACTTGTATCATCCCATCTCAATATACGGTGTTCAGTGACTACTAGAGATAAAAATGCCTCTATAATCCAAGTGGTTGTTCTCTTCTTTTGCAAATGCAGGATCTTGCAGACCATCAATAACAGAACCAACATTCATTGGCTTTTCAGAGAAACTGAGTAGTTAATGGCCTGTCCATCATTATAATTTGCTGTGTAATCTTAAAAAAAGTGAACTCTACCAGATCGATTAGGTGAATGGTTGTATATCTCCGAAACAGGTTGTGATGGAGACTTGTGTTTTTTGCATTGAAAAGAGCAATGTATGGGCTTTAATATGATGTGTCAACCACCTTTCTAGGTCACTGGGGGGCAGAGAAACTTTATGTTGAAAATCGTGAAAATCGTTCAACTGAACATAGTGTATGGTGACATGATATGATTTGATCTGATCCCATGCTTTTTCTAATTTGGATTTTTTCATGTAATTCTATACGATTTTGCCCAGCACTAGGACTTAATCGAAAGGCAGTGATTCCAGCATCCATTAAGGCACATATCTTCACCAATCCAGCATGGGGCAGCAGATATTGATCGACTAGAAGAGACAATCATCGGAAAGGAGACATCACACATGGTTATTGGCATAGCCCTATGAGGCAACTCCTGTTGTGATATTGGGCTATACAAAACCATTGATTGATTGATAGCAGTATAGGCAAAGGTGTATGGTGTCCTCACCTGCCCAGTGCTGAACTTTCATGAGTTGAAAAGCTACAGTAGATTTCAATTGAGGCGGAACATACTACTTTAGATGCTGATGTGGCTGGAGCACATGTTGGACCACATCCACTCATGGAATGAAATGACTATGCCCAAGAGATGAAAGAGTCGAGCCAGACTTCCTCAGTGCAAAACATGGTGTGGATCCTTATGAGGCAGCCACAAGCTGAACATCAAATTGTCCCAAGCTGGACTGGTTTCATCATAAAATAAGATAATCCTTTAGAGATCCGTGATAAAATAATCCATGACAAAGTAGAATCTGAGAGGATGTAGTAGCACCTTACCACAAATGTGCCAGCTACTGAAAAGAGCACTGTGTATGAGATCTTTAAGCGTTCTGACCTCATGTGTGAAGAGTTGCATCTGGATTCAGTGGTAGTTGTCCTAGAGTCTGCTTGGATGCATAAAGAACAATTCTGTGGTCTGTGGGACGTCTGCTGTGATCTTGGCTCCTCTGCTGAGGGACTCCTTTGGCCCTGGGTCTCTATAGTCTGGATCTCTCCTTCTGTGGTTTCTCTTTTCTCCCCCTGGGGTTTTAAGTTTTTCCTTGCTATTCTGGAGAGTCTATGGACAGGGGACACTCACGCTGCTCCTCATCACCTGCTGCTGACATTTAATTGGACATCATGTTTATGTTTGCCTGGATACTTCACTTGCCTGGACTTTACATTGTCTTATTTACTGTTTTGTTTAATTGCCTTAATGTTTAGTGCAGCCCTGTGAGGCAACTCCTGTTGTGATATTGGGCTATACAAAACCATTGATTGATTGATTGATTGACAATTCATACTATCTGCAATGCATTGTCTATTCTTGGGAGGAGATTTCAGGATGGTGGGCTGAGGGATGTTTGCATTGAAGCTGGCATAGTTGCTGAGGGACCCATAAGTGGGGTGATGGCTGGGAAACACTATTACCGTGCAAAGTACACAAGTGCATTTATGAAGCCATGACTGGCATGGTCAGAATTCACTCAATATTGTGCTTCATGCTTTTTGAAGTTAAACCAAGCACTTCCTGGATCTGCAAGGCATGGGGGAAATTAGCATGCATTATAAAAAACCAGCACTAACTCATTTGATGTCATTTGTTGTTCTCACAGCTGTCACCCGCAGCGGCCACAGCTCAAACCTGAAGCCGGGTCGGCACCTCCGCTAAACCTGCCGCTGGGCGCGGAGTGTACGAAACTCGCAGCAACTGTGTTCGTATTTAACATTATATAACGTTAAATCCGTGCTGTGAGGTTGTTTAACCCATCGGTAATGAATCGCTGTTTGTAACGTCCATGGCCCAGGCGAGCGAGCAGCAAAGGGAACGGAACGGCTAGCCAGATATTGTTGCGTCTAGATCGCCCCTCTAAATCAGATATCTTGGAGCGGAGAGACTTATTTTCCTGTTGCAACTCACCTAATACTGCTTCCAAACTCTGGATACGCTGCTTGTGGTCTGCATCCTGGTTTTCCATATCATCCATTTTCTCCATTAATTCCTGCTGGCCAGATATGAGGCTCTGAATCTTCTGTTCAAAGTCGTCAAAACGAACATTGATTGAGTGAAGGATGCTTTTTTCAATTATTTGCCAAATGAGTGGCAAATCTTCTTCTTCCTCATTGATATTCGGGTTAGTTTTCTGGTCGCTAGCTTTAGCTGTAGCATTAGCTTTAGCTGTAGCATCACCCTGGCGCCAACGTCCTTTACCGGTCATTTTCTTCTTCAAAGTGTCAAGTTGTGCACTCAACAGATGAAAAAATAGTCGTTACACGGCAACGAAAGCACAAATTCTGGCAAATATATGTATTATAACATTAAAGTTGAAGTGTCCCGAGGAGCTCCGAAAAACACGTCTATTCTCCAGCAATGTGGATGGCATACACTTCCGGTGTTTGTAGGATTTTTTTTGTTTTTGTAGTAAATGTATGCACAGAATTATGCAAATGCCCCATCTCTGCCATCTGAAATCAGCTGTTATTCTGTGTGTGTACTTGCCCCATACAGCGGCTCTGCATGGCTGGACCAGCACAAAAACACATCTAGTGAGGATGGGAGGATCAATACTAAAATATCAATAATTCGTTCCAGGCGACTCAATTTTAAGTAAAGATTCTCAAACTAAAATGAAACTACTTTCAATTAAATTATGTTTTCTTTCTCTGTTATATGTTCTGCGCATCGAAAATAACTTTACCCTTGCATTTGCTGCACATGGCGTCTTCCTCTCGGCCCCTTTCTCTCTTCCTCACATGTGCTGCCTCTGGTACCTTCACCAAAAAAAATGCAAGCATGGTCATGCGGCATATTTATATATTTATTTATGTATTTATATATTTTTTTATTCATTTATTTATTTATGTATGTGTTTATTTATTTATGTATTTATTTATGTTTTTCTCTTAATGTATGCAAATCATGGAGTGTGTCTGGATTCCGCTCCTGTAAGGTCATTGGTTAATCTTTCTCTATGCACACAGATTGATTTCAGACGCCTTGTCCAGCATAGACACTGCCAAACATGCAACCCAGTCTCTTCAGAAAAACGTACCCCAGGTACGCTTTTACAATATGGAATTACGTACCAGTAATACGTATTTTTGCAAAATTACGTTGGTTATTTACGTTTTACAAATTCATTCAAATAACACGTAGCGTGTTCACGCGGAAGCCTACGGAGCTTGCCGAGTGTTTTCTGAAGTTCTCCGAAATCTCTGACAACATTTCTCTACAAAAATACTTTTACTAAAGTCTTGTTTTTACCTTCGCTGTCTTCGTGGGGCGAGTATTTCATTACAAATCCCACAAATGTGCAGCTACCGCTCTGCCATGCTCTTGTTTGAGTGCATGATCCGATAAACTCCTGCTGGGTCTTTGCGGAGCTTGTAGCAGGAGAAAGTGCCTCCTCTTCGGGCTAGCTTAGCGCCACAGCCTGCTGTCCCATGGAGGCTCGTCCCGCATCTTCCCACTTCTTCCGTAATAGTCCTTTGGGTGAAAGTGATGCCAAGCGTCCACGATGATATAAATATCCTTAGGTTTGCCTCGCTCAGCCATTTAAGGTTAAAAACAAGGATTTATTGATCATAATTTTGACATAGGCGCGTAATGACCAGCTGTTTTGATTGACACCGACGTCAACCAATGACATGCGTTAAAAATTGTGACTTCACTAAAAAGGCGATCAGAACACGTAAACTTGTACTCCTGATTGGCTGTGTCAATTTATTTTTGTATTGTAAAATATTAATATTAGTCTTATTTAGTGAATTATTTATTTACTAGTAAGGATATTAAGGATAAAACAATGGGATGGATACAGGAATAATATTTTAGGCTCCACAGTTTTGACGTCTGATGCTTCAGCCTGAAGAAGACTCTGCTATGGATGCGGGTGTGAAGTGGGCACATGTCTTCATCGTCTAATATGCATAATATAGTACAAATGCAATTTATAACAGTTCTTGCTTCTGTTTGGACATGATCAATAAATATACATTTGAAAATAGAATATAAAGTTAAAAAAAAAGCCTCTAGACAAATTACTATCTGTATATCCAATGTAAAGAAATGTAAAAATAATTGTATTTAAATTATGGATGCAAAAATGAGCAAAGTCCAGCGCCTTGTCCTCTGTCAATAAAGCTCAGGTGTATAATGCCGCATCCATAGCAGAGTCTCTTCAGGCTGAAGCATCAGACGTCAAAACTGTGGAGCTGAAAATATTCCTGTATCCATCCCATTGTTTTATCCTTAATTTTACTCATGTTAAGACACATTTGTCACATAAAAATGCATTAAGTCTTATAATCCAGATAATATTATTTGTTTCAATAATATATATTTTTCATGGACAGACTGTAAGGAAAGAAAACATAATACTAATAACTTAAAACATACAAGTAAATAAATAATTCACTAAATAAGACTAATATTAATATTTTACAATACAAAATAGATTGACACAGCCAATCAGGAGTACAGGTTTACGTGTTCTGACCGCCTTCTTTTGAACGCGTGTCATTGGTTGACGCGGGTGTCAATCAAAACAGCTGTTCATTACGCGCCCATGTCAAAATTATGATCAATAAATCCTTGTTTTTAACCTTAAATGGCTGAGCGAGGCAAACCTAAGGACATTTATATCATCGTGGACACTTGGCATCGCTTTCACCCAAAGGACTATTACGGAAGAAGCGGAAAGTTGTGGGACGAGCCTCCATGGGACTCCAGCGGGCTGTGGCACTAAGCTAGCCCGAAGAGGAGGTACTTTCCCCCGCTACAAGCTCTGCAAAGACACGGCAGGAGTTTATCGGATCATGCACTCAAACAAGAGCATGGCAGAGCGGTAGCTGCACATTTGTGGGATTTGTAATGGAGAACTCGCCCCACGAAAACAGCGAAAGGTAAAAACAAGGCTTTAGTATTTTTGCAGAGAAATGTTGTTGGAGATTTCAGAGAACTTCGGAAAACACTCGGCAAGCTCCGTAGGCTTCCGCGTGAATGCGCTATGTGTTATTTGAATGAATTTGTAAAATGTAAATAACCAACGTAATTTTGCAAAAATACATATTACTGATACGTAATTCCATATTGTAAAAGCGTACCTGGGGTACGTTTTTCTGAAGAGACTGGGTTGCAAACATGAGCTCTGCTTCTATTGACAGTGGCACAGATAGTAGAGCGGGTCATCTTGTGACCGGAGGATTGACAGTTGAATCCTGCAGGGGCACACTGTCGTTGTGTCCTTGGGCAAGACACTTCACCTGCCCTGCCCCGATGTCTGCGTACATTGGTGAGTGGAGTGGATCCTTGCTGGAAAGCGCTTTGAGTGCCTAATGTAGGTGGAACATTGACTAAAGCAGAGTTCATGTTTGGCAATGTTTATGCTGGAGGCGGGATTCAAACCCCTGACCTTTCGATCATGAGACTACACGCTCTCTTTATTTATATATTTATTTATATATATATATTTATTGTTTTGGCAGCCACGGTCCTCCATAAGATACTTGTTTGGAGATAATTTAATGATAAATATTTTAATTCAATAATTTGTTCAGAAAAACAAGGATTTTGCAGGAAGGTCACATTATTGTTTATCTCCAGCATGAGAAATTATACATAATGCATTGTGAAGAATTTATTTTATTACATGAATAGAACAGCACAATTGAAGGATCCTGACATTGCCCCCCACTTTATTAAATCCCACTGGAGGTATGATCTGTTTCTTTTTTTGCAGCATCAATCTGACATGCTCACCCACTTTTCACAGCAATTTGCCAGGTGTGTGGAGGGGCACACAATTTGAACCGGACCATTCAGCTGATTCAGTGGAAACCCTTGGACTTCATTAAAAAAAAGAAGTGCACCAAGAATGTTCAGAACAATTCGTCTGGCCCTTTCCCTTATGTGACAGCACTCATTGTCACTGCTGCTTTTTTTCTTTTTTTTACCTTTAATTTAAATCTTGCTCATCCAAAAGAGCTTTTTTGTAGAAAATTTCAGAAGTTTACAAGCACATCACAAATTGCATTACATCTTACATCTGGCTAATTTAATTTAATTTAAATAGCCAGATATGCAATGTGATTAAGACGACTTTGGTTTTGTGTTTAGACTAGAGGTGTGCTCTGTGTAATCTTCTAACTAGGAGTAGGAGACTAGGAGACCCCTGCCGGAGGAGCGAAGGGGCCACGAAGGTTCATAAGGTAAAAGCAGTTCTGAAAGATAAGAAGGACCAAGACCATTAAGACATTTAAAAACCATTAAAAGAACTTTAAAATCGATCCTGAAACACACGGGGAGCCAATGCAGCGACTCTAAAACCGGTGTAATGTGGTCCGCCTCCTGGTCTTCGTCAGGACACGAGCTGCTGAATTTTGTAAAAGTTGTAAACCTGAGATACTCTTTTTTTGGGAAGACCAGAAAGCAGGGCATTACAGTAGTCGAAACGGCTGGTGATAAAAGCATGCATTAGCGTCTCCGTGTTGGCCCGAGAGACAATGGGGCGGACTCTGGCTATGTTCTTTTATGGACCTTAGAGGAGAAGGTATCCACACTTACCATGAATGTCCTGTCTGTGAGGTAGGATGTAAACCATTTGTGGACAGTACTAGAGAGGCCGATATGTCTTAAACGAGTTAAAAGAACAGTGTGGTCTACTGTATCAAAGGCGGCGCTCAGATCCAGTAGAACCCACACTGTCAACTTTTGTGAATCATAATTTAATCTAAAATCGTTTAAAAATCTTTAAAAGGAGTGTCTCGGTGCTGTGGTTTACCCTAAAGCCAGACTGGAATTTCTCTAGGACATTATGTGCATTTGTAAAATCACTAAGTTGCGACAGTGGCGCAGATGGTATAGCGGGTCGTCTCATGATCGGAAGGTCGTGGGTTCGAATCCCGCCTCCTGACGGTGCACATTGTCGTTGTGTCCTTGGGCAAGGCACTTCACCCACATTGCCTCCAGTGTCTGCCTACACTGGTAGCCCCCTAGGAGAGACCAACAGGCCCGGTTTGAACCGTGAGGCCGTCCTTCCGTGGACCCACCACCTGCAGAAGGAGCCATGGGGGGCTGGTGCAATGTGATTTGGGCAGCTCCGGCAGCTGCCCCCACGACCCGGCAACGGAAAAGTGGAAGAAAATGGATGGATGGATGGATGGGTAAAAACAAGTTTTTCTAAAATTTTGCTTAAAAATGGTAAGTTGGATGGGGTCAGCCCGATGTTCCCCGGGTCCGATGTTCCCCGTACCTATGTTCCCCGGGTCCGATGTTCCCGGGTCGAGGCACATCGGACCCGGGGAACATCGGACCCGGGGAACATCGGACCCTCCGAACGCCGGAGGGCCCGGTGTTCCCCGGCTGCGGGTCTCGCTCATAGACATCATGCGCCTGACAATTAAAGTCCTGCTGTAAACTCTTCTAGCCGATAGGCCTATAGGCAGTAAACGCTCGCCTCTCACCGCTCTTTCTTCTCTCTTCACCGCCTGGCACAGCACGGCCCGGTACGTGCGGATAATGGAGCAACAAGCGGCTTGATTTCGCTCATAACTCGCCTATTGATAACTTTATAACATATTATAAGCCTTGTAGATCTCGCATTGTAATAGCCTGCAGCATGTTTGTACAACCTCAGAATAAGAACGTGTCGCAGTCCAGACAAGAAAAGTAAAATTAGCTACAGCAAACTCACCCACAACCATAGATTTCCCTCCGTTTGTTTGACTGGTTCGTTGTTGTAGCTCGATCGTAATCCATGTTTTTCTCCGTGAAGCCCCAGCATACTCCATCACGCGGTGTGCGGAGAGCCAAGTGCAGCGGCTCGTGCCATACCGCTCCTAACTCTAAGCTCTAAGCTCTAAGTTTTATCTGATGTCTGCACTCCAGCCTTATGCACATTAAATTAGGGATCTTTTTACGAATGGGGCAACACATGCATTGCGTCCTCACTTCTCTCCCAGTGCCGCCGCCTGTCATGCGCTCATTACGCACTGTGCTTCAGCCATCAGATGCTCCGAGAGGCACCACTGAGGCCTCTGTGATTGAATGACGTTGAACAGTATTTGCGCTGCTGTTTTATTAATGCAGTTGACAAAAAAGCGATCCATAGATATTAAATGAGAACGATGAGGAAGAGGAGAAAAGGAAAACTGCTAACATGTGATCGGGGCAATTACGCAGCACCGCGGGTGGACCTGTGAACACCCACTTTTGTCCTTAGCCCACCCGACGGTCCTTATATCATTCACTTCACTGCCTCTCCCAGGACAGAGACATCTACACGGTCTGCACCGTTGTCTGCAGGACGCACATCTGGCTGTCTCTGTGCAAATTGTTGCATCGTGCGCTCTGTTCCTAAAACTTGTGTCCCCGACGTCCCTTCTTGCATCCTCTCTTTTATCAGCCCATTTTTCAAATCAATTGACCTTATTTATTTGTATTATTCTTATTTATTTTGTGAATTTAAATACGCTTTCACAAGACAGAGAGTTGCATTTGTCCCACTGTTAAGTGTACAGAAGAGAGAAAGAGAGAGGAGAGAATGTGCCGCGGTCCCGCTGTAGCGCGCTGCGATCAAAGGGCTGCGCTCCACATTTATAGAAAGGCCTTCTGTTTTTTCAATTTAGTAATTTTGTTTTCAAATTGAAAACAAAATAAAAATTGTAATTGATTTTCGATTATTATTTTGAAATGACAAACAAAGAAATAAAAAAACAACAAAGAACGAACCACGGCACCTTCTCCGGTCCATGCATCCGTCCAATATTTTGGACTCTGCTGGACTGAGTCAGTGCAAATGGAGAACTAACTAAAACGAATTAAAAGAAAATTGGAACGAAAAGAATGAATTATCTTCAAAATATGATGTTGCAAAAAGGCGTCTTGACCAACTGATAAAAAGGTTCAAACCTAATGTGTGTTTTTACAAAGGAACAATGCACATCTCAGGAAACGAAAATGCTGAAGTAAAAGGCACTGGACTAAAAATACTGGGACTAAATTGGCAAACGAAAAATGATGTATTCGCGTTTGACCTGAGTGATCTGATGGAGCTATTGCAAGAAACCAAAAACACTAAACGAGGCGTGCAAGAGACTGCGCCAATCGTTTATCCTTTTGGCTTTTTATCGCCTTTCAAACGTGGATTTAAATGCTTCTTTTATGAAATGCTGTGGCGTTGGAAATGCGACGAAGACTTGTAACCTTGTAACTTGTTGGAGAAAGTTCTCACGCAAAACATCCAAGGACTTTCAAATCGGAGGTCGTTTAAACAAACGAAGTTTACTATTTTGGAGAGGATGCTCTACCTGTGATGAGCTGACCAGAGTCAGGCTCACCGGCGGGGGTCTGTTGTAGCTTCTCATTCTCAGCTGCGCAAAGTGAGCGCACCTTACCGGACCCGCGCTCCTCCCACAGGGCTCCATTATGCGTAAAAGCATGATGCTCTAAGCAAAATCACGTGTTTGAAAAACTATGCAGCAATAGTTTCAATCGTCTTCATTTTATTCAGTCAGAGATGTCAAATAGCAGATGCCTGGGGGAGAGCGAGGGGAGAGCTGGATAACGTGCCCAAAGTTAACCATTGACACATGCTGCGATCAGCTGAAATATGAACACACAGAGAGCGAGAGGGAAAAAGGAAAGTAAATAGGCTAGTTGGTATTTCCTCTCTATAGGTATTCACAAAAGTTGGCACGGATCATATCCCGTCTTTCGTGGATGAAGAAATGCGAACATCAAAGGGCACACGCGGGGAACAGCGGAACTTGTCTCATTGTTGAAGTCCCGATGTTCCCCGGGTCCGATGTTCCCCCACTTCTATTGGCGGGGAACATCGGACCCGGGGAACATCGGGACTTTTTAATATGCGAGGTACCGATGTTCCCCGGGTCCGATGTTCCCCCGCCAATAGAAGTGGGGGAACATCGGACCCGGGGAACATCGGACCCGGGGAACATCGGTACGCACCCAGTTGGATACCGGTCTAAAATTGTTAAAATCATTACAGTCCAAATTGCTCTTCAGTAGGGGCCTCACCGCCACCCCCTTAAAGGCAGCAGGGAAGACCCCGGTCTGAAGAGAGCAATTCATCATGTTTAAAAGCTCATCTCTAAAAGATCCATAGAATGTTTTAAAAAACGGGGTTGGGACCGGGTCTAAAAGACATGTGGTGGGCCTCACTGAGGAGAAAACTTTATCAAGCATCTTAGCATTAACCTGGACAAAACTGTGCAGTGTTTCCTTTGGAACAAGTAGACAATCAGATGTATTTAAAACCGTGTTACTTTGGGTAGATAAAATATTACATCTGATAGTGTCTATCTTTCCCCTGAAGTGGTCTGCAAACGCCTCACAGAGAGCGTCTGTGGGGTTTAAAGGAGGTTTGTTAAAATCAGGATTTAAAACATTTGTGACCCGCTGGGAAGCAGGGACACAAGTCAGCAGCCCGTATCTCGAGAAAAACGCAAACAAAGTTTTTTTGGAGGGAAATTGGTGATTTTCACTTTTTTGCAGAATTGTTCAGTTGAAGTCACGAAGTAGCCTCTCCATGTTTAAGCTAGCAGCATTAGTATATTTAAAAGCGTAAACTTTTAGGTTCAAACCGACTAGTTTGAGGTGGGTTTTGGAGCGTGCAGTAGGGGCGTGACTTTGTCTGTGTGCATTTACATACTGGGTAAGCAGCACGGAGGAGGAGAGGCACAGCTGGTTTGATTTGTGTTGTTGACACATGCTTTAGCAAACAAATGCCACGCAAAAAGGCTGTTTTATACATACGCCTATTGTCGATCAGTTTTCAGGTTGAAAAAGTCTTGTTTTGTCAGAAAATTAACGCACGCCGTGGGGGCGTGCGCGGCTTCATGCTTTCCCTGTGTGGCTCTCAAGGTGCGTACAGACTAAACGCTGACACACCACCAACTTCCATGTTAACCCTATGTAGACGTGCTTCGACGCGCGTCGAAATGTGTGTGTCCGTGTGTATGAAGTGTTGCAAATGCGAGCGGATGACGATAAACGCGCGTCAACACCAGTGAGAACAGCGCGGTACACGAGCAGGGATGCCGCGCCCACTGCTTCATGCACTCAAGTAATCACAATCTACACGTGCGTTCATTTACGCCTTGTTAACCAATCAGGGACTGGGCTCAAATAGTGAGCACAAGCGTCACCTGTTACCTGCAGCAGTGGCGCAAAAAGGGCATACGCAATATATGCCTTTCATAGGGGCGCCAATAGTGATGTGTCGGTCGCGAACAATCCGGCTCTTTTGAACAAGTCTTTACAGTGAACGATATGAACGGGTTCGCGGAGTATTTTTTTTATATTCCTCTTTGGGGGAGGGGCGTCACTTTAGTTGTGCATGCTTAATTTGCGAAACAAAAGTCACTGCTGGAGTAGGGCAGAGGAGTGTAGGATTGGCAGAGGGACGGTCATCTTCACCCCCCACGAGGAGCTCAAAGTGAGCATAAGGCAACAAGTTTGAGAAATAAAAGTCCTAATGAAATAATAAACACGGTTACAGAGGAGATCGTATTGAAGCAAAACACCTCTTTCACTTGCGTTGTTTTCTCCCCTCTTGCGCGAGGGAGAGAGAGGGAGAGGAGGAAAAGTTACATGAATGAAAGAATTGCTTTTAATCGGGCCGTGTGATTGTTTTTTGTGATAACAAACTCCATAGAGGGAAATGTCGATGTTATATTGTGTGAAATAGTGACATTTTCGTTAAAATAAAGTCAATTCAGAGGGTATTTATTTACTTTAAAAAAACAAAAAACAACAACCATCAAAGAGCCGTGTGTGTGTGTGTGTGTGTGTGTGTGTGTGTGTGGGTGGGGGGGTAGTTGCGCCCCTGACCTGCAGCATGGAGGAGAAGTTGATCATCGCGGTTTGCGCTCGGCCTGAGTTGTATGACACGCCTCCTAATTATGACGCTTGCAAACTTCATGCGCCGCAAACAGGCGTTTCTCGCAAGCGTGAAGCGGCAATGTTTGGCGTCCAACTAGAAGCTGAAGGAGTGTGGACGCACGTTTCGTCTGAATCCATCTTCAGACATGGATCTACTATAATATCAGAGACCGGCGCTACTTACGCTGGAAAATGGATTTACCACATAAAGACAAGCAAAGGTTACTCCAGACGGGTGAGTGAAAGATTGTTTTTTTTATCGCTGGTGGCCGCCGTGCTAATGTGCTGTGCTGTTGTTAGCTAACATGCCGGTGTTAGCATGGGAGACAGTTATCTAGTCACGAGGAATTAACCTGCTATTTACACAAAATCAAGATCTCTACAAACTTAAACTAATCCATAAATGTAGTCAGCGCATCCCTAGCTTTCAGCCACTTCTTATTTGAGAGAGATCCGCTTCATATTTTCGGTTTTATGCCCAGGTACAGTTGGGTAACTTGTGCAGTGAAGCGTTAAACACAATACTACCACGCGTGGCGATACGTCGCGATGTCGGCCCTTTCCTCTCGTGTGTGCATTACTAAAACAGTACAGGAGTCTTTTATGTAAGGGATAATGTATAGAACGCCGGTCATTCCTCCGCTGCGCGTCGGGATCCAGTTCGCCCTGTCGGTACTTATTTTACCGATAATGACCGGTGTTCTATACATTATCCCGCTTATTATACGGCTGTTTGCCAACTGTACACACACAAATAAACTTCATACACTTTTATGAAGACAGAAAGGTTTATTTAATGATTTCCGCGGCAAATAGTTCCCAAAAGTTTGCGCGTTGCTTGGCATCGTTTGTTGATTCCAGGCAGTGTGGCGAGGCTAATAGCAGCACAGCTAGCTACGTATTGCTAGCCTAGCTACTTAGTTTAAGGTGCAGTTTGAGAGGAGGAATGGTGGTGAATCTCTGGGTAAGTTGAACGTCGGACTCCCGTTAACTTCACGAGTGATTCCCTCAACTTCTCTCGCAGGGACGGGGACAGAGATAGTGTCCGCCTGTCCGCTACTACTACTTGCGGAGTGATATGAAAGACCTGTATTACAAGCACGAACTCCGTTGCCATTGGCAGCGGTCATTATTTTTTTCAGAGGTCTTCTATCAAAAAATAATGACCGGTAGAACGTTGGGAAATCACATTCAAATCAATGGAGCGTTCTACTTGCATTGTGAAGGGCCGTATAATAAAAAGTTATAACTTCAGTTATGTCCGGAGTCTGTAACTCTGTCTCTCAGGGACTGGGGAGAAGCGCGCAGCATTTTGACTGTACATTTTGTCATGTTTACATGAACATAAACATAAAGATTATATTTAGAATTTTTTACTGGAAGTTCACACACAAGTAACAGACAACTGTGAAGTGAAGGCAAAATGATACATGATTCTGTTTTTTTTTTTTAATAGAAAGTGAAAAGTGGGGAGTGCACAAGTATTCATACAGCATGACTTAATACTTTGTGGATTTGAGTGATTTGCTTTATTGATTGATATATTCTTTTTGCTATCATTAGCAAAAAACGACAATGGCATTAAATCTATTCGGATTCTGATTCATACTCATACTGTATATAATATATCACAGTTTTTGATTTGAACATTAAAATTATTTTTAACCTAAAAGTTACATGTGTTACACAACACATTCTCAAGCCAGTGACAGTTTATCAATTGATATTAAAAAACTAAAAAGAACAATAACAACCTTCTGCTGTGAGGTGAGATCAATACATGAATGACTTGATGCCAGTGGTTTTTGCTGCCGGAGACAGCACCGGGACCGGACGGGGGCTGCTCTGGACAGGTAACTGAAGCGTTGAACTAGTGATTGGAGTCGTTCCCGGACAAATGCGCCGTGTCAGCGAGCGGCGCACTGGTGGGACTGGACTGAGTTTTGCCCACGATGATCACAGTGTCCCTTTCCTCCTGGATTTTAAACAATATTGAAATCCGGTTCTCCAGGTCAGCAACTTTTTGGCTCACTTTTTGGGTGAGGTGAGTAGAGCCATCGGCTCACCCTCGGTATCATACAAGTCCACCATGCAGTTAAAAAGTGGATAAAAAATATGTATAGTAAAGTATAGATCCAAGTAAAACGACGTTAAAAGCAGGTGCAAACTTCGAGGTTTATCACAAAGTAATGTAAAATAAGTTAAAACAAGTTAAAACTGCATTTGTGCAGGAGCTCGGTTATGCTAGCAACGAGGACGCCAACGCATGGGCCTTACGTCTTCAGTCCAAAGCTCGTGCACGTCTTGTGGTTGGGGTGAACAGACATGGACGAAACAAATCAGGCAAGCACCACAGACATGGCTCTAGCAACGCAAAAATAAAACGTTAATTTAACAAAAGAAATAAATGATCACTGGATTAAAACTCACAATGCTCTGAACGCAATCTTGATTGTTTTGAATGGGAGATGTCTGCCAACCAGCATACCTTTGAAATGCATCACACAAAGCATGCGTCGCACAGTAAATAAACAGGACTTGCATGATTAGTTGACCAGAGCATTAGCTGCGATACAGGGTGTGGAGACCAGATCAAATATCATTGGTGTTATGTAGCACACTGTGACAAAGTGGGTTTGTCCCATTATTTATTTTGGACACTTTGTTTCATTTCCCATATCCATCAGCTAACAATAACCCACCGGATTCATTCATTTTAAGTTAATGATTACACTTAACATTGTCCGTTTAAACTTTATATATTCATTTACTCAGTATACAAACTCACCTGCACCACATGGTTGGAACAAAGGGAAGGCGTCATCGTCGTCGTCACCTTCTTCTTCTTCTTCTTCTTCTTAGGGATTATTCCGGCGGCTTGCAACCAATATTAGAGCATTATCGCCACCTACTGATCCGGAGGATGGGTCAAACAGCAAGCTCACACTCTAATACCCCGCCACAGACTAACAGTCTGTGGTCCCAACAAGGGAAGGGAAACAAAGAGAGAGAGAGAGAAAAAAAAAAACAGTAAATAAAATAAAATACTAAATTCTTCCATATAGCCCCTTGTCCTTTAGAAAAGCCACCACTACCCTCACATGCTCACCACTCCCAGTATCCAGAACACTCTTTAAGTCAACCTCCCGAGCTCCCAGCTCCTTAAGCCTCTGCTTCATAACCTCCCGACATGCACTATACCCCCTACACTGCAACAGAGCATGTTCTACTGACTCCTTCTCCTCCTGACACATCTCACACAGGCCTGTTCCATGCGTTCCTACAGTATAAGACACAACGTCTTGGTCAGAGCACTATGCCCAAGTCTGAGCTTAGTAATAACAATTTCCTCTCTTCTATGTCCCCCCTGCATTCTACCGCCTCTCACCTCTTTCTTTATCTCATACAAATGTCTTCCTGTGTTCCCTGCATCCCACCACTCCTGAGTTGCCCTCTTCCATGCCACACTCTTCGCCTCACCCTTGCTACATTTCACTCTCATCTCTACACTGCGCTTACTCAGTGCGCCCTTAGCCAACCTGTCTACCCTCTCATTACCAGATATGCCGCAATGTGCAGGCACCCACAAGAACTGCACTCTATTCCCCTGCTGATGCATTCTAGTAATAGTCATGAGAATATCATACAAAATACCCTGCCGACCATCAGAGGGAAATGACTGAACGCTGAACAGAACTGAAGCTGTATCTGAACAAATCAAAACCCTGCTCCTTTTGGTCCGCTCCGCCCACCTTAATGCCACCAATATTGCCACCATCTCCACTGTATACACACCCAGCCCGTCTGATGTTCGCCTGTTGATACCTATGTGATTAACTGGAACTGCCACTCCAAAGCCTGTGACACCTGTATCAAAGGGAAGGCGTAGTCTTTGTCTACCATTTTAAAATCTCAGGCTGAACCATGAGGCGGGGGGAAAACTAGTCTAAACTCTTCACTGAATTTCCTTTGTGTATGGTTTTGGTTTCTATTTTGTCTTTATTCATTTGATTTGAACACTTATCATTTGTGGACTAAACTACTTGTTTTAGGTAAAATATAAACACTTACCTGCTAAACTTATTTCTGGAATTTACCCATCAAGCTAATGGTACTTACCTGTGGGAGGTCTTTCCCCATTAGGAGAGGTATAAAAGCTGACTCCTTGTAGTCACTGGGAGAGATGCCATTTTGTTTATCCAAGGGATGGTGGTCATTGAGAAGTTTCCTTTTGTATGGAAAGAATACATTTTGCCTGATAAGAGTTATATGTTTGTCAAGTCTGCCTGCTCATTTCGATCACTCGTGGCCAGATTCCTCACACAAACTAATTCAAACATGTTTTCCGTAGCTGTAAGAGACTCAAACGGGGCTAAATGACAGATGTCCAACTAGTAATTATTACTTTAATAAAAAGATAAATTGAATGTAATTGCCTGTGTTTTGTGTTTACCATCAAATATTTAATATTTAATTAACGTGTGGGGGTGCAGGGTTAATAAAATAAAACAAACCTTAATGCCTTCGACGCGTTAATCCAGAGGTTAAAGCAATGGTTCGAGGAGCATCTCTCAGGTAATGTGCGTACGGAGGCACACAACCACGGCCATAAGGGATGGAAAACTACCTGCAAACAGTAACCACAGGGTATCTGCAGGGGTGGACAAGTCAAATTTAAGACTTTTTAAGACCTTTTTAAGAGGACAAAATCTCAAAAATAAGACCTGTTTTAAAAGCACAATGTAAATAGAATGTAAAGAAAACCAAGGTGTCAAACTGTAGGATATACAGTATCAGTAGGATATCAGTTATCGATGTAAAAACTTAAGAACTGAAATTTTCCCATTAGGCATTTTAACATGCTAACCATTCAAGTTTAAACAACCCTAACCCATAATAAATGTAGAGCAGAGCAATCGTACTCTCTAGGGGTGTCACTATATGTTTTGAGTCACCATTATTGTGAGAGAAAATATAATTCGACCGAATGAAAGGAAACAACTGATATTTATAGTTTTTGTCATGTGCAAGGCTTGCCCATTTTTAGGTCAAGCCCCCAAAAAATGATAGGCCAAAAGAAAAATTACACACGTTAAGACATAAATGATATCAAATGTAAATAATGTTTTGTTACGTACGCTGTCCCCTCCTGGAACCACCACCTTAATGTGGTGGAGGGGTTTGAGTGTCCGAATGATCCTGGAAGCTCTGTTGTCGGAGGCTTCGTACCCCTGGTAGGGGGCTGCTGCTGTGACCCGCTCCAGTTCAATGTTGGATGAGAGCCAAGGAAAAAACAGTCGCAGGTAATGTACATTTTCTTTATAACTCCGTACACCGTCAAAGAAAACAATTATGTTATCTTATTTATTATTCTGTCCATGCGCAAAAGTGTATACCTGCTTCTCAAACGTAATAATAATTTCTTGCACAGTTTACTTCTTGTAGTCATTTTAAATACAACAGCACAATATCATTTGTATTTTTGCCCCCTCAAATTTGTGTATTCTGGCTTCGTTTTGCATATTCATTGGGTCCCAAGAGCTAAATTTGCACTGCAGCCTTTTGCCATTCATTAGTGCCGCAAAACTCCATTGCACTTGCTCTTTGCCCCACTTTAGAACAATCTACCATGTTTGCATGTGTGCAAAGGCTTAGTAAGTCAATGTCAAGCTACAGCTGCCTAAAGTGCTGTACAACAAACAGTGCATTTAACGAGTAAAACAATTACATAGATATACAACATGAATTAATAATACTAATACTAATAATACTACTACTACTACTACTAATAATAATAATAATAATAATGCGTAAGACCTGCTCAGCTTGTGTTGAGTATCTGCTGACAGCAAAGCATGTTGCTATGAGCACCCCACCCTCGATTGCTTTAATGCACATCGTAAAAGGCCCACATTTGTTCATGGTGATATTGTATGAATCATGTTTTTCCATTTTGTCAACCTTCTTATTTTTAATTGATGTAGCATTATTTGCAAGACTTGCACAAACATCATTGTTGAGCCGTGATATCAATTCCACTGGAAATAAAAGCTATTTCTGCTCTGTCCCTTCTTGGAACACAGCTGCAGATGGACTGCTAATTCACTCTGTCTTAATCTTGTATTATTATGCTAATAGTAAGCAATCAATAACATTTCAACAGCAAATTGAAAATCGGGGGTATTTAAATGGAACCCAGTTGAGCCGTGATCATGCATTTACCAGTGCTGAGCTTGAGAAGGCAGACGCAGTCTCATGTTTTGAACCTAATGTAGGTTATACACTTTGTCAACTTCAAGCACTAGCATGTTTAAGACAATTCTGTTCCCCAAAAAACTGTGGTTAAGTATATAATCCATTTTTGCTATTGCATGTTTCAGATCGGATGTTATCGACTGAGACAGATGGGTGGAAACAAATAAATAATAGAAAATTTCCAAAATGAGGTTGAACTCTTTCTTTTGACCAATGTGCGACCCCTCCTTTGGAAGAACTTGCCTTGGCTAACCGCATAGCAAAGCAGTCAAAGCTAGTAAGGTCACTGATATTATTAGCAACTCATTAACATTTGGTTTCCATGGAGAGGAATGGCAACAGTTACGGCAAAATCAAGTCAGCCAAATGGTCAACAATGATGAACAATGATGAATGCAGTGGCATTCTATGATTTATGGATCAGGGAGAAAAAGATTTGAATAGAACATTCTGTCCATGTCAATTTATGTGACAGGCTATTTCTAATGTTTCCCACAGTACGCATTTCATGAAGACTTGGCTGCATCTAAAATACATATTTTGAATGTCTGCAAAGCTTTCATGTCCAAATGTAACTTTAAGCTTATAGACATTGTCATGGACAGCAATTTGAGTCATTCAAGCGTATTCATTCTCTCATTCACAGGCGGTGGGAAGCTAATCCTGTTGCCACAGATGCCCTTGGGTGAATGGCCACTCATTCAGCACCTATTGCCCACCTTCATATACTATCTTCAGCTTCATTTGGATCAAAATTAATTTTTATATATTTTCTACCCAACCTTTTTTGTTTTGACATTTCATTAGTGCCGCAAAACTCCATTGCACTTGCTCTTTGCCCCACTTTAGAACAATCTACCACGTTTGCACGTGTGCAAAGGCTTAGTAAGTCAACGTCAAGCTACAGCTGCCTAAAGTGCTGTACAACAAACAGTGCATTTAACGAGTAAAACAATTACATAGATATACAACATGAATCAATAATAATAATAATAATAATGCGTAAGACCTGCTCAGCTTGTGTTGAGTATCTGCTGACAGGAAAGCATGTTGCTATGAGCACATGCTTTTTTTTGTTTTGACATTTTATTTTCAACCTATACCTTTTGACATAAAATAAAAATTAAAACAATACATAGCATGAATCACATTTAAATTGTAAAATGGTCACACTTTATTTTACACTACCTTGATACATTGTACCAAACTAAATTTAGTACATTGTAATCTGCTGTGTAACAATGTGTAATAACTTGTATCTATGTAGTACATACACAATGAAATAATGTGTATTAGTACTTTGGAGGTACATAATGAAATGAGACATAACACCCTTAGGGTTAGGGTTAGAGTTAGTCTTACATCGTATTACATTATGTACCATCAAACTACAAATACAAATAATTATATTGTGTATGTAACACATACGTACAAGTTATTGCACATTGTTAAACTTCACATTACATTGTACTAAATTTGTCAGGTACAATGTATTAAGGGTAGTGTAAAATAAAGTGTTTCCATCATTTGTCATCCACTCTGCTGACCTTGCTGTCTTTCTCCATGTTTTTGCACTTTTTTCTGTCTTTGTTATACAATTTCAATGTAACATTCAACCCTGTATTTTTTTTTAACTTAGCATTTTCTATTGATCAAAGTATAAGATAGTGATCAAGATATACATTATTACCAAATAACAAAAGAGCATAATACCACATCTTTAATTGAACATAATTGCAACTGTGTTGGTTAAAATATTCAAATTAAAATGACTGAGCTTCTTGGAACTCTGGAAGTACAGAGGCTCGGTGACACCCTTGTCTCGCCCGTGTGCCTCCTGCCTCTCTGTCTACACAGTTTATCACACCTAATCACCACACTGTTCCACATTTGTGTTAAAGAATTATAGATTTGTGGAGCGTGCACAGCCCTCCCCCACATGCTGGCCCTTATGACTGGAGAGACAGTGGCGCCACAGTGCACTCTGCGACAGCAGCTAACTAATTAAGAAAGTCCCTCTGTCCACTGTTTGTTTTTTGCCTGGACCGACCAAAAGCCCTCTGACCCGTAAAGAGAATGAGCCAGGTGACCCGTGAGAGAGCCCAGGAAATAGAGAGCATGATGATAGTTGAAATGAGTGACTGCAAGGTTAGTTTGTAAAGGAACTTGCGGAAACAAAATGGCAGATATAATGGACTGAGTGAGAATAGTTGGGATCTGCAATGTTACCTAACTAACAAAAAAATAAAACAAAGATGTTCGGTGTGCAGGTGCTCACAGAATCAATAAATCAATTACACAACTGCCCAAAGGTAACACAGAAATGATGAGCTTGGCTAATTAGTTTTAAACTAGAAGCACAGACTGTACTTATCTCTCATTCAGTTAAATAAAACATAGCAATTGTGACAAGACGAGTGGTAGTGGTATATTAAATTAAGCCAGACAATGCCATCCAGCCCCGTGAGCTGCTACCTTAACGTGGTGGGGTTGTTTGAGTGCCCGAATGATCCTTGGAGCTATGTTGTCTGGTAGGGTCTCCCATGGCAAACAGGTCCAAGGTGACGGGTCAGACTAAGAGCAGTTCAGGAGACCCATATGGACGTCGTACAACAATCAATGACCGTGACGTTGCCCGGTATGGCGAATGCGAGCGTCTGGTGGTCGGGCCTTTGCCCACGGGGCCCGGCCGGGCACAGCCCAAAGGGACGACGTGGGCCCGCCCTCCTGTGGACCCACCACCCACAGAGGGATCCGTAGGGTCGGGTACAGAGAGGACTAGGTGGCAGTCGAAGGCGGGTGCCTCGACAACCTGGTACGTGTGCGCAGCTTTTGGCGTTCGGGACATGGAACGTCACCTCGCTGGGGGGAAGGAGCCTGAGCTTGTGCGGGAGGTTGAGAGGTACCGGCTAGATATAGTCGGGCTCACCTCCACGCACAGCCTGGGTTCCGGATCCCAACTCCTGGAGAGAGGCTGGACGCTCCATTTTTCTGGGAGTTGCCCGCAGGGAGAGGCGGCGGGCCGGGGTGGGCTTGCTCATAGCCCCCCAGCTCGGCCGTCACGTGTTGGAGTTCACCCCGGTGAACGAGAGGGTCGCGTCCCTACGCCTTCGGGTTGGGACAGGTCTCTCACCGTTGTCTCGGCCTACGGGCCCAACATCGGTGCAGAGTACCCGGCCTTCATGGAGTCCCTGGGAGGGGTACTAGATAGTGCTCCGACTGGGGACTCCATTGTTCTACTGGGGGACTTCAACGCCCATGTGGGTAACGACAGTGAGACCTGGACGGGGGTGATTGGGAAGAACGGCCTCCCCGATCTGAACCCGAGTGGTGTTCTGTTATTGGACTTCTGTGCTAGTCACAGTTTGTCCATAACGAACACCATGTTCGAGCACAAGGGTGCCCATAAGTGCACGTGGCACCAGGACACCCTAGGCAGGAGGTCGATGATTGGCTTTGTAGTTGTGTCATCTGATCTCCGGCCGTGTGTCTCGGACACTCGGGTGAAGAGAGGGCTGAGCTGTCAACCGATCACCACCTGGTGGTGAGCTGGATCCGCTGGCAGGGGAGGAAGCCGGTCAGACCTGGCAGGCCCAAACGTGTTGTGAGGGTCTGTTGGGAACGTCTGGTGGATCCCTCTATCAGTAGGGTTTTCAACTCCCACCTCCGGAAGAGCTTCACCCAGATTCCGAGGGAGGTTGGAGACATGGAGTCCGAGTGGACCATGTTCTCCTCCTCCATTGTCGATGCGGCTGCTCGCAGCTGTGGCCGTAAGGTCCCCGGTGCCTGTCGCGGCTGCAATCCCAGAACCCGGTGGTGGCGCCCGGAAGTAAGGGATGCCGTCAGCTGAAGAAGGAGTCCTATCTGGCCTTGTTGGCTTGTGGGACTCCGGAGGCAGCTGAGAGGTACCGGCAGGCCAAGTGTGCTGCAGCTCGTGCGGTCTGGGAGGAGTTCGGAGAAGCCATGGAGGAGGATTATCGGTCGGCCTCGAAGACATTCTGGCAAACCATCCGGCGCCTCAGGAGGGGGAAGCAGTGCTTCACCAACACTGTTTACAGTGCGGGCGGGGAGCCGTTGACCTCGACTGGGGATGTTGTCGGGCGGTGGAAGGAGTACTTCGAGGATCTCCTCAATCCCACCGTCACGTCTTCTGATGAGGAAGAGGCAGAGGCTGGGGACTCAGAAAGGGACTCGCCCATCACCCAAGCTGAAGTCACTGAGGTGGTTAGAAAGCTCCTCGGTGGCAAGGCTCCGGGGGTGGATGAGATTCGCCCTCAAGTCTCTGGATGTTGTCGGACTTGGCTGACACGTCTCTGCAACATCGCATGGCGGTCGGGGACAGTGCCTCTGGATTGGCAGACCGGGGTGGTGGTCCCTCTCTTTAAGAAGGGGGATCGGAGGGTGTGCTCCAATTACAGAGGGATCACACTCCTCAGCCTCCCTGGTAAGGTCTACTCCAGGGTGCTGGAGAGGAGGATCCGGCCGATAGTTGAACTTTGGATGCAGGAGGAACAATGCGGTTTTTCGTCCCGGTCGCGGCACACTGGACCAGCTCTATACCCTTCATCGGGTGCTCGAGGGTTCGTGGGAGTTTGCCCAACCAGTCCACATGTGCTTTGTGGATCTGGAGAAAGCGTTCGACCGTGTCCCTCGTGGTGCCCTGTGGGGGGTGCTCCGGGAGTATGGGGTCCGGGGCCCTCTGCTAAGGGCTGTCCGTTCCCTGTATGACCGTAGCAGGAGCTTGGTTCGCATTGCCGGCAGTAAGTCAGACCTGTTCCCAGTGCATGTTGGTCTCCTATATGGACAGAATTTCTAGGCGCAGCCAGGGACCGGAGGGTGTCCGGTTTGGGAACCTCAGGATCTCATCTCTGCTGTTTGCAGACGATGTTGTTCTGTTGGCTTCAGCAAATCAGGAACTTCAGCACACTGTGGGGCGGTTTGCAGCCGAGTGTGGAGCGGCCGGGATGAGGATCAGCACCTCCAAATCTGAGGCCATGGTTCTCCACCGGAAAAAGGTGGCTTCCCCTCTTCAGGTCGGTGGGGAGTCCTTGCCTCAAGTGGAGGAGTTCAAGTATCTCGGGGTCTTGTTCATGAGTGAGGGACGGATGGAGCGTGACATCGATAGACGGATCGGTGCGGCGTCAGCAGTGATGCGGTCGCTGTATCGGACTGTTGTGGTGAAGAGGGAGCTGAGTCGGGGGGGCAAAGCTCTTGATTTACCGATCGATCTACGTTCCCACCCTCACCTATGGTCATGAGATTTGGGTAATGACCGAAAGGACAAGATCGCGAATACAAGCGGCTGAAATGAGTTTCCTTCGCAGGGTGGCTGGGCGCACCCTCCGAGATCGGGTGAGGAGCTCAGTTACCCGGGAGGAGCTCGGAGTAGAGTCGCTGCTCCTTCACGTCGAAAGGAGCCAGCTGAGGTGGCTAGGGCATCTGTTCCGGATGCCTCCTCGTCGCCTCCCTCGGGAGGTGCTCCAGGCATGTCCTATTGGGAGGAGGCCTCGTGGAAGGCCCAGGACACGCTGGTGGGACTGTCTCCTGGCCTGGTGTCACCTCGGGGTCCCCCAGAACAGCTGGAGGAGGTGTGCGTGGATCGGGAAGTCTGGGCATCTCTGCTGAGACTGCTGCCTCCGCGACCCGACCCGGATAAAGCGGAAGAAAATGGATGGATGGATGGATGGATGGAACGCCATCCAGTAAAACTGGGAAATGAAGGTGCTTTAAGGCACACAGGTTCGACCCATAAGGACAGAGGCAGCATGTTCCTTTAACACAATTAATTTATTTTCTAGGTTGCATTTTTACTTTTGTTTGATATTTTGTTGGGATTTCATACTTTCTTTACACCTTTCATCTCAGTTTTCATTACATTCAGTTGAATTGTTTGTACACTTTAGGTCTCAGTTGGTTCACAGTATTTTCCCATTAGCTTTTGGTTAGCACAGTTTGTACACATAACTCAGTTCACACGGTTTGTGAACATTAGCTTTTCCTTTAGACACAGATTGTACATAAGTTACTTTGCGTTGCAATGTCAGCAGGTTGTGAAGCCAACATAACAAAAGGGGAAGCAAGACATCAGGCCCACCTGAATGTAAATAAAGAGATTAGTTTAAGCAGGGGACTGAAAGACAGCTAACCACGAGGCAAGGGCTATCCTACCATCACACCCGCACATCTAGCCCTTCTTGGCCGGCTCGGTGCTTCGTTAGCCCCCGGTTACGCGAGGGCCCCAAACCACCACACACCGAGGAAGAGCAATGGACGCCATTGAGGCTCTCAACCACCCGCAAGATAAACCCCATGTTAGTGGTTACACCTAAATCTAAGAATGAATGAATGATAGCTACCTGGACCCATCGAACACAGAAGATGCCAGTGAGGAGACAAAGTACGAGGGAACGAGGGTGGCTTTTATACTTATTTTGAATGGTGGCACCATCTGCTGACTGTTTCAATATTTAAAACACATACATTTAATAAAGTTATTTAAAATACAGTTGACTAAAACTGGTAATGCCACACAATGTTAATTGTTAATTTTGTCAGTTTTATGCAGTTAAAATCATATACATAATGTCACTTTCTCTCTAAAACACTCTAAAGCCCAGATAGGGAGAACTCCAGGAGACGGAGTTATGCCAGATATCTATGTTAAGTATTTAAATATATGCTGTATGTCAAGTCCAACAGATCATTCGAACTTATGTGTCAATGACAGCAGACTGCACATTCAGTGGTCAGCACTCTCAAGTTTCATGTTCTTCTGGTGTTTACAGGTTTCCAGCGGGTGCTACGGTTTTTCCTACCACTAAAAACCATGTACAATACGAGATCAGCGGAACCTTTCTACTTGAGTAAAGCACTGTAGGATAGTTACCAGATGTTTCAGCAAGACAGGCGAGGAGGCATCCAAAATAGTGTTCAAAAAGTAATTTATTTACAAAAGGAAAAGCACGGTAAATCATAAAGAAAATGCCTAGGACTTAACCAGACACGGGAAACAAACAAAAACAGTGCAGCCTCACGGCAAACTGCCCTTCCCTCACACCATTCTCCACCTCACCCACAGGTATGTACCACTGGCCTTCAGGGTAGGGAGGGGAGTAAGTTGGTCTTTAAAACAACCACATAATATAAACGGTAAGCAATAACAAATTATACACACAATAATCAAATCATATTAAAGCAACATAAATGATTATATTAACGAAACCCTAAACAATTGAACACTCAATCCCCCTCCAAATCAATCCCAGTGCTGCAGCCCAACTACCCCAGGTGTTACCACTAATCAGTCAGCTGAGCTGACGGCACCTAAAGTAAACAAACCAATCAAAACAATAACAAACTATATTACCAAACAATACAAAAAGCAAAAGAATTGACCAACACATACACAGTGAAAGGAGGGGTGGAAGCCCCCCTTTCACACTTCCCCCTCCCCCGGGAGCTCGCCATCAGGATGGCGAGACAGGAAGTCAGCCACAACATTAGTTTTACCAGGTTGGTATTGAACTTGAAACCGATAGGGCTGCATTTCCAGCACCCATCGTGCAATGCGATTGTTCGTGTCCTTCATAGTGTGGAGCCACTGCAGGCCCTTGTGGTCAGTCTGTAGAACAAAGTCACGTCCGAGTAGATAGTATTTAAAAACTATCCAATGCCCACTTTATGGCAAGGCACGCCAACTCAATCGCCGAGTACTGAGTTTCCCGTGGCCATAACTTGCGGCTTACATAAGCCACTGGTTTGAGCGGATCACCCTGAAGGAGAACAGCCCCCAGCCCCACTCCTGAAGCGTCCGTTTGAACCACAAAAGCCTGATTAAAGTCGGGGCTCTGTAAAACAGGACCTGTACAGAGCGCCTCCTTCAGGTCCTGGAAGGCTCGCTCATGTTCTTCTTGCCAGAGCCTTGCGAGTCAAGTCTGTTAGAGAGGCAGCACGGGTAGCAAAATGGGGCACAAACCACCTATACCAACCTGCTAACCCCAGAAAGGACTTCAATTGAGTTTTAGTCTGTGGCCGGGGACAGTTCTTCACAGCCTCAACTGTGTCCTGCTGAGGACGGATCACCCGTGCCCCAACAGATAGCCCAAATACTTTGCTTCCCTTTGAGCTATGGCACACTTCTTGGGCTGGACAGTTAACCCCGCCTGCTTCAGCCGCTGAAGAATGTCCTGTAAATGTCCGATATGATCTTTCCATGAGTGGCTAAACACCACAATATCATCCAAATAGGCCCCAGCAAAGCCTTCTGCTCCTTCCAGCACCCTGTCCATTAGACGCCGAAAAGTTGCTGGTGCCCCTGGAGGCCAAAGGGCATAACAGTAAACTGAAACAATCCTTGAGGTGTTCTGAAGGCTGCATACTGTCGTGCCTCTGGCGCCAAGGGCACCTGCCAGTACCCCCGACATAAATCCAAGGTTGTGATGTATTGGGCAGTGCCGATGCGTTCAATTAAATCATCCAGTCGCGGAGTGGGGTAGGCATCGAAATTGGACTGAGCATTGAGTCCTCTAAAATCAATACAAAAGCGAATAGAGCCATCCTTTTTTAACACCAGGACGACCGGGCTGCTCCATTCACTTTGCAACCTCTCGATAACTCCCAGGGACAGCATCAACTCCAGCTCTTCCTTTAGAGATGGGAGCAACCTTTCTGGCACCCGATACATGCGCTGGCGTACCGGCGTGGAGTCCTTGAGGGTGATGTTATGCTCCACCAACGTTGTGTAACCCGGCCGATCCACAAACAGCCCAGCGGGAACAACGGCCAGCAATTCTCTTTGCATCTCTGGAGATAAATGAGACAAGTCCAAGTTAATGTGAGTATTATCACCATTTTGAGGCAGAAACTGATCTGTCTGATCCTCTTCTTTCTTCACAGAACAAACCCACATTTGCTGACTGGCCTGTTCTGTTCGGCTGTGCCACTCTTAATAAGTTTACATGGAAAGTCTGTTTTTTCTTTCTACAATGCGGGGTGGCAATTTCATAAGTTGTAGGTCCCAACTTCCTCAGTACCTTGAAAGGACCCTGCCAAACGTGTCAACAGTTTATTGTCCGATGTTGGCAGGAGAAGCATAACATCCTGACCTGGCTGGAAAACCCTGGCCTTGGCATTTTTATCAAAGTACTGCTTTTGCCTCACCTGGGCTTCCTCCATGTTGTCATGCACCAACCTGGAGAGTTTCTCCATCTTCTCCCTCATTTGCATAACATATTGCAGAACTGGAACTGGCTGAGGTTCACTGGCTGGGTCCCACGCATCCCTGAGCACCTCCAGAGGTCCTCGAACTTGCCTCCCATAGAGCAGCTCAAATGGAGAATAGCCTGTAGACGCTTGAGGGACCTCTCTATAAGAGAACATCAGATAAGGAAGCCAGCGATCCCAGTCTTTTCCATCCTCAGCAACAAATTTTCTCAGCATGGACTTGAGAGTTTGGTTATAGCGTTCTACTAAACCATCAGTCTGCGGGTGGTAAGGAGTGGTCTTTATCCCTTTAATACCCAGTAGACGATAAAACTGCTGCATAGTTTGAGAGAGAAAGGCGGTGCCCTGGTCTGTAATAATTTCATTGGGTAAACCCACTCGTGAAAAAACTGCAATACTGCCTGTGCAATAGCCTGGGCAGTAATGCGCTTCAATGGAAAGGCTTCTGGATACCGAGTGGCATAATCACTCAGGACCAGTATATATCTGAAGCCTGAGTGAAACCTTTCTAAAAAGGTCCAACAATATCCATTGCAATTCTAGCAAATGGCACATCAATGATTGGCATAGATTGGAGAGGATATTGTTTGGACTTTTGTTACTTGTAATTTGGCAGATGGGACATGACAAACAATATTTGTGAACATCTGTGTATAATCCTGGCCAGTAAAATTTATTAGCAATTCGCTCCAGCGTTTTGATTTTTCCTACATGGCCAGCCCAAGGGATGTCATGGCCAAGAGTCAACACCTTTTCTCTCAAACTTTGAGGAACCACCAACTGCTCCACAGCTCCCCCTTCTGGCTTATGGTACAACACACCTTCTCTAAAGAAATAGATCTCAGGTTTTAGAGAGGTGTTTGGAACCGCCTGATCGCCATCAATTTCCACTGCACCTCTAAATGCAGCCTCAAGAGTCACATCTTCCTTTTGCAGTTGCTATAACTCTTTCGGCAACTCCCACCAGCTCTGATCTTCCGGCTGGCACGGTTGAGGCAAACTGGGAGGAGTCTGTTTGGCAGTTCCAATAAATTTCTCTCTTCGTTGATTTTACTCTTTTTGGTTTTCCAATTTGACTCTATTGGGAAATTACTTTGATTAAATGGGAGCTGCTCTAACCACTTGGCATCAGAGGAATCTGTAAGTAAATCATTGTCTAGGTTTTGCGCCCGGGACCGAGTCACCACTGCATTTACCGGTTTGCAATTTTCCAGTAACTGTGGCAAAATTGGTACATCTTGTCCCATTAGCACTGGGTGACTTAGACTTGGCACCACACCCACTTCTAAGAAGTACTTTTGGCCCTGAATTTCAAGATGTATATGGGCAGTTGGGTATGGCTTTTTGTCCCATGTACACACCACACATCAACTACCCCCTCTCCAAATTGCTGATCTTGCACCAGATATGGCATAACCAAAGTTTGTGTGCTGGCTGTATCCAAGAGGGCTGTAGCTGGTGTGCCATTAACTAACACTATAGCCGTTTGCATTTTGCCTTTTACATCTTGGTCATTTTTTTGCGTTTTTATTTCAGGTCTAGGCATGCAGCACATAGTGTTAGCCCCTTTAATTTTCAGAGCTGGACATTGGGGATTAATATGGCCCTCTTTCCCACAATAATAACAAACTGGGGGCCCTTTTTCTTTCTTCACCTCTGACTTTTCAAAGTGTTTAGGATAAAACCTCTGGGTGTTCTCTGCCCCCTGCCACCCTCAATAAGACCACTCCCACCATACCCGACAGACTTACCCCGAGCTGGGGGCTGGCACTGGTCATCTCTGAAGACTCTTGGGCCTCGTCGAGCAGCAAGGAAGGCCTCCACCAGTTCTGCAGCCTGCTGACCAGTCTTTGGGTTGTGTTCCTTCACCCAAACCATTATTTCAGGTGACAAGGTGCGAAGATATTGTTCCAAAATCAGGGCTTCTCCAATTTGCTCCTTGGTCTTCTTAGCCGGCTTGATCCACTTCTGGTATAGGTCCTTCAGCCGGTTGTAGAACTCTTTTGGGGTCTCCCCGGGAAGATGCTCAGTCTCTCGAAATCTTTGTCGATACATCTCTTCATTAATTTCATACTTGGCCAAAATGGCTTCTCTAACTTTGTCATAGTCCATTGAGTCCACCATGTCCATAGCTACAAAAGCGCTTCTAGCTCTGCCAGTCAGGTAAGGGACCAGATGCACCGCCCAATCAGTTCTCGGCCACCTGTAGGCAGTTGCAAGTCTCTCATAAGTCGTTAAGTATTGTTCAATATCGTCACCTTCTTCCAACTTGGGGATGGTGCCACCACCCCAAATGCGATTCTGTGGTGTTTCAGGTGCATACATATCCTGGGAGTCACATCTCAGAGAGGCCTCAAACACGTCACCTCTTTCGTTTGTACCTCCATATTGTCCAGATTTTTCTCTGTCTTCCTCCAGTTCAGTTCTGAAAGTACCAAGCTGCACCTGGACACTTCTCCATCTTTGCTCTTGTTTATAGGCTTCTTTCTCCTGTGTTTCCATTTGTCCCCTTATCAAGGCATACAATTTATCCAATGCGGCCTGGTCTCCAGTCTTTGGGAGATCATCTGCTAGTGCAGCAACCGCGCCCTCTGTCACATCTTCTTCACGAAATTGAGTGCCCGCATGTTGCTTGGGCCTGGTTGCCTCGTCATCCTTCATGGCTTTTGTCACACTCCTGGTATGATGCCTGACCTGCTTGTTGTGCTCCAGTGTCGAGGAGGAAACATCCCACCACTGCCACCAAATGTAGGATAGTTACCAGATGTTTCAGCAAGACAGGCGAGGAGGCATCCAAAATCGTGTTAAAATAGTAATTTATTTACAAAAGGAAAAGAACGGTAAATCATAAAGAAAATGCCTAGGACTTAACTTAACCAGACACAGGAAACAAACAAAAACAGTGCAGCCTCACGGCAAACTGCCCTTCCCTCACACCATTCTCCACCAGGCTTAAGTAGGAGCTCTCCACCTCACCCACAGGTATGTACCACTGGCCTTCAGGGTAGGGAGGGGAGTAAGTTGGTCTTTAAAACAACCACATAACAACAAACAATATAAACGGTAAGCAATAACAAATTATACACACAATAATCAAATCATATTAAAGCAACATAAATGATTATATTAACGAAACCCTAAACAATTGAACACTCAATCCCCCCTCCAAATCAATCCCAGTGCTGCAGCCCAACTACCCCAGGTGTTACCACTAATCAGTCAGCTGAGCTGACAGCACCTAAAGTAAACAACCAATCAAAACAATAACAAACTATATTACCAAACAATACAAAAGCAAAGAATTGACCAACACATACACAGTGAAAGGAGGGGTGGAAGCCCCCCTTTCACAAGCACACAAAAGCAAGGTATTGTTTTTGTGTGTGACAAGTAAAGTGTATAAAGTGTTGTTTTTGTTCAACACAAGAGATTACAGGTACAGAGATTTGTAGTTTCATGTAATACGCTAGCATCCATCCATTCTATAAGGATCAGAATGGGTTTCATTGCCATTGTCAGTAAAAAGTACACTCACAAACTAGGCATTTTCTTGGTGCAATGTTACAACATGAAACATAGATAGATAATAATAGATAGATATATAATAAAGATGCAAGGGAGTGTAATAACAAAACTAAGTGAAGAAATGAAAAAGATATGATAGGTTAGACTCAGAGGGTGCTACTATCCACCCATTTCTTAAAATACAAATTTGTCTTGGCAAATTTGTCTGTAAAACTTCAAACTCA
Organism: Neogobius melanostomus; assembly: GCA_007210695.1. Lineage (NCBI taxonomy): Eukaryota > Metazoa > Chordata > Actinopteri > Gobiiformes > Gobiidae > Neogobius > Neogobius melanostomus. Next base: position 5,315,434 of record VHKM01000073.1, on the reverse strand, counting down.
AATTCCCACCGGTTCTGCAGAGGCCGTTCACACTGCCCAAGACGGGCCTATCTCTGTTAATAAGCGCAGATTCTGGGCCTAGCCAAAGTACTGATTTAATTGTGTGCCTCATCTCGTAATCTTCGAGACAGTTTTTATTTGATTACAATCGCCCTAATAATCACAGAAAGCTGCTCGATGGAGCGCAGGGAAATTAAGCAATGGCATGCAGTAACAACTGATTGGACGCAATGCATAATGGAGATATGCATTACCATGGAAAACTACGGCGCATTCGATATGTTACAGGCGTAAAATCTCAGGAGCTACTGTGGCCTGCTGCCACTCTCTGAGTGGCCAGGTCTCAATCAAACTCAAACAGCAGAGAAGTGAAGTCCTGACAAGTTACTGGGACCCCAGTGGTTCCCAAAGTGGGATCCTGCATACATTTTTATTAATGGGGCGCCAAGAGATTTTCAGATCAATAAGAGGGCTGCGATGTCCCAGACTTTAGGAATGGCTGCATTAATCAATGGCAATTAATCTCTCATAACCAATTTTTATCTTAACCTGTGCCAGTGCCTGAACACTATGGCAAGGCAAGGCTTATTTATTTATACAGCGCATTTCGTACACAAGGCATCTCAATGCGCCTTACAAAGAAGATATGCAGAATTACATTCAGGTTAAGTTAAGGCAAAGCACATATAAAACATCAAGACATGAGAAATACACAGTACACCAGGTCAGGCGCTAGAAAATAATTCTTTCTTGGGGACTGGAAGGACGACCGACCATTGACCGGGGGTGGGGCTGAGGAAACGGGGGGGGGGATTGTTTACAATCCTGAAAGTCAGTGTTATGCATTCACATATTTACTGATAAAGGCCATGAAATATGAAGTGTTTATTTTACTCATGCTCCCTGAAAGCAAATGACCAACGTTGATACACAAGGCAACTAATGCACAGTCCACTTTGCGTGTTTTAAAAGTGAGGTAAACATAATAAAATAAAACAAAGATTAGAATAACACATCTTGAAAACTGGGAAAACATTTTACTAAACGTCTATTGTGACTAGCACATCGGAACTTTTCGATACATTAAGCTTTAATTTGCAATTCTCTGAACCTAATTTAGTCCTCTTGTATCTCTACTCAGATGAACTGATGAAACTGCAGAACCCAGATAATGGAAAAGTGACGACCAGCCTGTTTGCTGTTTATTGAGCAATAGCAACTGAAGATAACCCTTTCCTTTGAAGTAATGCTAGTGTTAAAGCACTATAGATGTAGCAATAAACTGAATTGGAAAACAACACATTTTGTTTAAGATTCACTCTGCAATATGGCCTCCAATGGGAATGAAAGGGAGCAATAAAATTGCCAAATGTGGTGTGTGAACCGGAGAGCAAAGAGTGCACTTGGTGTGGAACCAACACACCTGAGCACCCAGAGGTGATTGTGATTCAAGACACACAGTGGAACTGATTGGCCGTCAACTAGGACTGAAGCGGTGCGTCATAAAACAAAAAAATAACGCAGAGGCTTTTATCCTTGATGAAACTGATGAAATTTTCAATTAGCAATGAGATATATCTCCAATGTAATAATACATTTTATATTATATCACTATTTTGAGAGTGACAGCTGGAACAAATACTTTTTTATTTGCTGATTTGGTAGTGACAGCACATGTTAATGGACACACATGAGACTCATGCATATTAATATGCCATGATTGCCCATGATGCCAGATTATAGCGTGTTAATATTTATCTGTTGTCCCTCAATCACACTCAAAAACACTCATCCTGGCCTATGTTTTTACCAGTAGGGGAAACCAGAGCACTTGGAGGACACAAACGGAGACATGGAGAGAAGATAAAAATGTTTCCTTGCTCGACAGATCATGACAGTTATGAAAAGAGACAGACTGACTGTCCAGACCTTAGTTTCATGATTTTAGAGGAGTTTTCATCATTAGCAGCATTACTCAGATAATGCAGCTATCTCTGTGGAGCTTAAAACTAAAGCAAAGGCAGCCGCAGCGCCGATGGCAGAAGATTAAAGATCCTCTATTGAAATGATCAATCACTCTGTACCCAGAGAACAACCTTCAATTCACATACATCTCTATTATTAGATTATGTTTTACTGCTGTTAACATGAAATTAACTTTATCTATAAAGTCACTTATTAATCCTTATGCATTATTTGATGTCCTTTTTATTACCTAAGCATAATTCACTATCTCAAATTAAATTACAGGTAGATGCCCTTATGAACAACGTATAGACAGCTCTTAAACAGTCTGCACTTCTTTAGAGCTATGTAATGTGTTAACAAAAATGTCAATGTCCCATATGATTACTATTATATGTAACATGTATGACGATTATTTGAATGAGCAATGGGTATTAACTATTAAGTATTGACAGTGAATCCTATTTATAGCCAACTGTGAGACATTTCTAAAGTGAAATGTTAGTCTTGAGCCCTGTGAGGAAAGAGCGCCAACTGCTGCGCTGTCCTCATACTCTGCATGGGGACCCTTTGGGACACAATGTATTTTGCCATAAATGTTTCTCTGTACTATCTCTATCATTTCCTACTATTCTGTCAATAAAGTTAAATACCTTTTTTTCCCAACTTTTATTTATTTATTTATTTTTAAGTTCAATTGTGGTATTAGGAATGTGTTGAGTGTATGTCTTTGTTTATACTGGCAGAAGAGAACCAGAGTGAGGTGTGTGCTGAGGTATGAGGACGTGTCTTTCTGAGCAGAGCAGTGGAACAGAAGAGCTGCCATCTTTCTAAAGCCTCCACCTGCTCGCTCACTCTTTGGTGGTCCCTCTCTCTGTGGATTTGTCAGTATATGTTTGAGGGTGGTCTGCTCATGGTGGTCTTTAGAAGCCCTGGTCCTCTGATTAGCAGCCTCCTCATATCAGTAAAGATAGTCCAATGTGTTAAGATATATTTTGGTGTGCCAAACTCAAAATATGTCATAGGTTCAAGGCTATGTTCAGACTGCAGGCTGAAGCGACCCAATGCACACCTGTATCTGATCGCATTTATCCAACACACGTCATCAAACTCCACACTGAAAATAAGACATGGAAGGAGGGAGGGGTCGACAGTTTCAGGCAAACTGAGATAACAAGGCTTGGCTTGGTATATATGGTTCATGGGTAATTAGAGGCATGGTTAGCTCAATGCAACTGTGGTTGGTATGCAAAGAATGATTGGTTGAGGCATAGTGGTCCTTCTCATGAAATAAATATTAACTCAATTTCAAGCCGCATTCTGTTGAGAAAGGAGATCACATAAAGGCCCCATTTGAGAGTAATATGAATGCCCTTGAAAAAAAATCAGATTTTTTTCAAAAAATTTGAATTAAGCATTGAGCCCTGCAGTCTAAACGCGGCCTTAGTGTCACAATGTTTCCACTAAATTTAGATCCTTCATAACGTTTGAGGAGCAGCGGTTGACCCTTCTCAATTAAGGGCGCAAGGCACGCAACAACAGCATAGATAACCACTCTGCGGGTGTGGTGCTGCAAGTGTACGTAAACAGATCCATGAGTTCCAAATATATCCACCGTCACAGCTTCTAATCTAATGTCAAGCCTTGTTACTGAAGTCACCACAAAGAAATGCTCAACGTCGATTAGAGAATTGAATTGGATGGAAGAGCAATGATAAGACCAAATGGTGACACCTACAATGTTTGCTGTCAGAAAATGGAGGTGAAGTATAGATTGTTAGCAGATTTTTCAAATTGTTTTGTATGAGTTGTATACTCATGCTTTTATAAATGTGTGCGCATTAGCGTCTCCAGCTGTCAGCACATTCACAGCTCAGTTACTATGCATCCTACACGCTCTACGGAGCAAATGTACAAAGTCACAGTGAAGATGATCAGGATAATTCTAGTATCCATATGCATTTTGAACAGTGCAAAGGAGCCTTTATACTGGTGATGCATACAGTGTAGATAATATACATTACTGTGCTTTCCCAAATTTTACATATTGCCTTTTCAACAGAATTAAAATGAGTTCATAAACACGACATACTGTAGAGAACGACACTGTGATTTGCTACGTCCTGTCAAGTGCCCCTCAGTGGTCATAATTTGCAGCGCTTACCTTCACTGGAGTGACGACTGAACTTTGACTCGTGAGTCCATGAAATGTAGCTTTAGGGACGTTCAACTTCCGTTCCAACTGTTTATCTATAATTGTTTGCCCTCCCTCATTTTCTACACAGTCAAGATGTGTCAGCTAAAAATGAAATTGTGCATTTGTACAGAATCAAAGCTCAGTGTAAGAATTCCTGCATGTATCATGGTACATAATGCAAACAAGTGTTACCAATAATCACAGCATCCTCAGAGTTGGCATCAGGAGAAGTTTGTTTCTTTGGAAAACATTTGCCTTGCCCATCTGCTCATTCTTCTTTCACTTTTTCTTAATATATAGATAGACTTACAGGACATAAAGAATATAGATTTTTTTCACAATGTGCAAAAACATTCACCAGCAAAGACCACACCACAACATGTGCAATTAAGAATTACTCACAATGGACGCACGAGTGAGAGATAAAAACTGGGCTCCGTTTCAGATGTGCAGCCATTTCTTCAGGGCTCCTCTCGGAGTAGAAGAATCAGCAATGAAAAATAAAACGGACATGGAGGGAGGAAGGTGGGCTCGACAGTTTCAAACACGCAGAGATGAAGAGGCTTTGTTGGTATAAAGAGGCACCTGGGTAGGCGTGGTTAGACAAAGGTGAAGGAGTGGTTGGTTGAGGCGTGGTCCTGCTCCTGAACTTGTAGTCAATAAATATTACCTCCATTTAAAGGATCTACTGTATATCATGCTATTTTAGCCATTCCAAAGTAAACTATAGGCATATTGTACCTCTACTACTATGGAGTACTAATTTTTGTGGGAAATTTTATGGGGGGTATTTTTCCAACCCGGAAGACAAAACGCTTGGATTAAGTTAACTCTGCCCCTCTTTCTGCCCATGCAACATTAGCAGTAGTAGAAATATAACTATCACAGCAAAAAGTGAAGTTACTTCACAATGCAGTTATAAGAAGTTGACATGTGCAACATAGCTTCATACATGGCTAACACACACGCTAACACGCATTTTGATTGACTCACCGCTCTGGCCGCTCCTTAGGGTGTTTTTGTTGTGGGAATCACGTTGGTTATAAGAGTTTAATCCACTTTGATTCTGGCCAAGGTTCACCAAGCAGCCATCGGTGAAGACAGACAAACAATATTTTGGCTTATAGTCACTGAATCCCGGAAAGAAATTCCAACTTCTGTCAAGTGGCCTCTTCTTTAAGGTTGAATAAAGTCCTGCACCTCTCAAACGTGCATTTTCGTGGTGCCATTATCGTTAGGTAAGAAAAAAGAACAGGTGTCCAGAGTAGGTTAGAAAGAGCTCCTTTACAACTTTCGATGCAAACATTACATCTGTTCAGATGCTCAGGGGTGTGTTTGTTTACTCCGCAGGGGCAGCGCGGCACGGACACTCGGGCACTTCCTTTGTTTCTTGTTTCTAACGTCAGAATTTCTGACGTCAGAATGGAACAAGTCAGTCGTTTTCCAGGAGAGGGCCGATCAGCTGCGTGAATGAAGCCAAAAACACTCTGGGGGTGTTTTTGATAAGGAAATAGCATAACAACACGGCTAAAAGCTCCAGAAAGATTTTGCATGATATAGGACCTTTAAAACCAGCTTCACTAACATTGACAATGCAACATCCCGGGCATACTGTTTAGGTGCTGAATCCTAATTTCCAATCCCACTGTATCTTTGGTTGTTTTTATTAGGCCAAATATGATGATGAGCTGCAAGATGCTGAATATATAATGAAAGTTGTAGCTCTTATTCCTATAGACAGACCTTAATGTTAGTTTTTCGTACCTGACGGTTTCGGCTACAACTGTGGCCTTCCTCAGAGGAAGAAGTCGGACTGCAGATGGCGCTGTCAGCCTGCTACCACAAGCAGGAAGACAGTGCCAAAAACTGTATAAATCAGCTGACCAGACACGTCACAGCAACATCACGTGACAACCTCTGAGGAAGGCCACAGTTGTAGCCGAAACCGTCAGGTACGAAAAACTAACATTAAGGTCTGTCTATAGGAATAAGAGCTACAATATTAATTTGAAGACCTAATGAACCTAATCGGACTATATAATGAAAGAAAGGAGAAGAAGGATGGTAAGGAGTGGACATGAAAGAGTTTTTTTTGATTGAGTTTTATTTTGAGCTACACACAAGGCACAAAAGCCAAAAAAGAAAGAAAAAAAATATATATATATAATAAAAGAAAACATAATTAACATTCTGGCTCGAAAAGGAGTGGGAAGAAGACAAGCTTATTGACTCCCACCCCTGTTCATAAACTTAAATAACAATATATAACAATAACACTGTTTAGTTCTTATCTTACAAAACGATTAACAATTGAGTTGGTTACATATTAACAGATGCAACAATGCATTATATTAGGTCAACATTCACAGTATCTTACACGTTATAACAAGTGTATAATTTTGTTTCCTATACCGAATTTATTACCATGTTGGTATTGCTGTTATTCACCATCACCATTACAGCCCATATAAGATTACTCTGTATCAAAGTGTTTGAATGATACATAACATACTCCACTTTTATTCATGAAAGGTACAATGATCGCAGACTGATTGATGCTCATGATAACAAGATTAGTCTTAATGATGTGTGTTAAAAGGGATTCGGGGCTTTTCTTTTTCCTTTTCTGTGACTGGACCTGCTGCCAGAGGGGAGCAGCCCCCGAGCAACCGGACCATCATGTGTTGAGTGTCCTATACTATGCATTAAAAGAGACACGTTTTAGGAGTCTGCTGCCAGAAGAGGCTTTCCTCGAGCTGCCGTCCCCCACATGTCTGCCCTGTACTACGGGTTATGTTGAATGCGGAGTACATGGATATGTGCATGTTTTACTTCTAAGAATTTAATTCCTTTATATTACCATCAGCATCAATAGCATTACCGCTGTCTGATCTATTTAAGTTTGATTCTAAGAATAATAGGTTGTTAGGTATTAATCCTAGACTGTTACAGTTAAAGTTTAAAGTTTAAATAATGATGATAATAACACAATGTGTAATAACAGCAATAGCAATAACAATGGCAATAACAATTACAATTACCCCACCTAGTCAATTCATATACTAATATGACACAATGCATTATTAATAGCTATCATTAATAAAAATAAAGAAAAATAATAAATAATAAAAAATAATAATAATAATAAAACAACAAAAACAGTCAAGACATATAGTTAATGTAAGATATTAATAATACAATATAATCACTTAGTTATTTCTTGTTTACTGAATTACATGTTATATCCTCTTACAATAATAACAACAACCATAATGATAATAATAATAATACCAATATCAATAATAACAACTGCAATAGTATAATAGTAACAACAACAATACTTCATCATTAGCTAGATTTGACCTTTAAATTATACAGCACTTTGTAACACCCATTAACACTCAATTACCCATTTCCTCCTTCTGGTACTTTGACCATACCATTTTTTTATATCTTGATTTGAAATGATGAATATTTGGACATTGTTTAAGTTCTGCCCCTAATTTGTTCCAGAGTTAGATAGAAGACGTTTGTGTCATCTGCGAAAATCACTAATTTTAATAATTTAGACACATTAAAAATGTCATTAATATATAAATTGAACAACTTTAGGCCTAAGACAGATCCCTGTGGGACCCCACAACCAATGTCCAAATATCCTGATGTAAACTCCCCCATCTTCACATACTGTTGTCTCCCAGTTAAATAGCTTTGAATCCAGCTCAAAGTCACTCCCCTTATGCCATATCTGTCTATTTTTTTTAATAATATAGAGTGATTAAGTGTATCAAATGCTTTTTTCAAGTCAATGAATATTCCAGCTGCATGTTTCTTTCCCTCTAAGCTATTAGTAATCTCTTCTATTGCATCGATGATGCCCATTGAAGTTGACCTTGCTGCTCGAAACCCATACTGACCTTCATTAATTAGTTTATGCTTATCTATGAAATTATCCATTCTGCTGTTATAAAGTTTCTCTAAGATTTTGGAAAACTGGGGGAGCAGAGAGACAGGTCTGTAGTTAGTGAAGATGTGTTTGTTCCCATTTTTATGTATAGGTATAACTTTTGCAATTTTCATTTTATTTGGAAATGTTCCTGTTTGAAATGATAAGTTGCATATGTAGGTTAATGGTTTCACGATACTATATATAATTTGTTTAACTAGTGTCATGTCTATATCAAAACAATCTGTAGACGATTTGTTCTTACACCCGTTAACAACATCTATTATTTCTGTTTCAGTTACTCCAGACAAAAACATCGTTTTTGAATTATTGTCTATCAATGACTCCATTTCGTTGCTACTACACTCCGGAATCTCTGCTGCCAGATCCGGTCCAACATTTACAAAAAAGCTATTAAAACTTTCCACAATATCATTCATATTATGATTGTCATTGTTCCCATCAGTGAAATAGTTTGGATATGAATTATTTTTTGCATTACCTTTGATTATAGTGTTTAGTATTCCCCATACCCCTTCCATGTTGTTCTTGTTTGTATATAATAGATTGGTATAATATAGTTTCTTAGTATTCCTTAATATATTGGTCAGTTTATTTTTATATGTTTTATATCTACTTTCAGATTCAAATGTTCTTAGTCTAATGAACTGTTTATATAAAGTGTTTTTCTTCTTACAAACCCTTGGTTAACCACGGACATTTTGTCATTTTGGTGTTTTTTACCGAATTGCCGAATTGGACAGTTTTTATTGTATACTACACTGAAAATTTCCATGAAAGTATCATAAGCTGTCATATTTTCTAATATTTGAATTTAAATTTCTTGAGGACATAATAGAGTTGAGCAAACTGTGGCCAGAGGTTTTCATTAATTTTGTTGACTTGTTGTGTTTCTGAAAGAAAACAAAACAAAAAGGGAAGCGGGTCCCGGAGTGCTGGAGAGACGGCTGCTGCTGAGATGAAGTTTAGGCATGGTTGTTCTTACAAATGTTGTGGTAAATTTTTATTGTAATTTCTGGTCAGAGCTTTAACATTATGTTGCAAAAGCTCCAAAACTTCGAACAGTATTATAGGTTTCTATATAAGAGCTTAAAAATCCTCTCTCAGCAAAAGGGTCCTGGGTTTGATTTATAGACGGGGCTTTCTGCATTTTGGTGAGTTTCTACCGCAGTTGCCCTTGTGGCTTTGAAAGATGAGTCAAACGCAGAAGAATTTCCTTTAGTCGAAAAATAACTTGAACTTGAAAACTAAAAGGAACAGTCAATGAATGCAATAAAAAATACTGTGAACAGGAAGTGATTGTCTTCTAATATTTGATGGGCAGCAAATGCAACAACTTTAAGAATTACCACCAAACCGGGACGTGATTAAACCGAGGGCAAACCAGATTCAAAATGGGAAACAATGACTAAAGTAGTTCTGAACAAGGGCTGACCACAAAAGAGAATAAACAAATTGAATCAAATCATCTCATGAGTACCACCAGAAGCACAGTTTGAGAGCTACTGCATAGACAGTAAATGAAAAAAAAAAAATGCATACTGCCGTGTGTATTGCAGCAGGCAGCAGAGCGTTTACAAGCATAGTCGGAGATGCATATTATATGTTGCTCTAATAATACACTGGTGATATTTTCTCATCCGCACAGTGTGTCATTCAACCATTTCCTCGTTTGTGTACATTCTGCCTCAGAGCACAACAGTATTTATGGGTAAACACAAGCTTCGCTGGTGCTGATGGTCGGAGTTGGGGGTCTTAAGAACCAAATTACAACCCCATATAAAGAAACAGTCATAACAGCATGTGCAAATAGAGAATATGCAGTGCAGCACTATGCAATACGCAAAATAGCATTTACCACAAAAAATGTAGTTTCTTGGAGACCTGCGTATACAGTCCCATCCATGACAGAACAGGATGATTAGAGGTTGGAGACTCTTATTCTACATGGACAAAGGGGAGTAAGTCACAGGCCTGACATACTGTACACTGACAGAAGAATGCCCAGTGAGAGTCAATCATGACTTACCAAAATAGAGTGAAATATAACTTTTATCAATTGCATGCATTGCACAATCAAATGGTGATGATGGAAGTGTGTTTTTGTATTCTAAGGAGGCTGTAGGAATTTGTATCTAACAAAAAGAAGGAATGAAAAAGTAAAAGACAGGTGGGTGGGTAAAAGGGGCACAGAAATGAGAACACGTTGAAGGACCAGTTGGTACAACTAAAGCCGTCGTTCCACATAGCGTGACCTTGACCGCGCACGCCATGATCTACGTGCATGCATCGACACTGTACAGATCATCATTGAAAGTTTTGTAAGCCGCGATGAGAACAGAAGTGGACAAATGCTGTCATCTGGTGGGAGTTATGGAATCATTCAGAGGAGCCAAGCTCTATTAAAACAGAAAAGAAACTGCTAAACTACGAACTATGAAGATAAGCTACATGCAAATGTTATGCTAACACCCGCTAAAGCTGCGCCAACAGCAGCTAAATGCTATTATCGACAAAATCCCCTTTTAGTACAGTGGTATGATGTTGTGAAATATTAAATCCGTTTGACCTGCGTGTCAATAATGAGGGCTATCCAGTCTCTCGTTGCCAATCAGAGGCCAGCAGTCTGTTCACGTCATATCAGACACGGGCTAGTGCGCTTTGGTCACAGCCAGAGGTCGGTACCAAAACCTATACCTGGTCAGACCTGTTTGGCACTGGCCTTTGTTATGGAAAAGATTGACAAAGCGGGTGAAAGAGCTATTCGGCTGACACGCGCCTGCATGTGGAAAAGAGCCTTAAGGTGACAAGAATGGGCTTGAGGCGTGGTCCTGCTCCTAAACTTACAGAAAAATACTTAACTCATAGGCAATGCGTTGACTAAAAGGAAACTCCAGCCCCCCAGCAATCCTCTGGCTCCCCAGAAGATTTTAACAACATGTGTTGACATACAACAGAGCTCTAACTACCTATAGGTTCTCCAAAGTTCTAAAAATGTGTCATCTTGTAAAAAAAAAAAAAAAAGGTGTTGGGAGAGAACCCCAGACCTCTCATTTATATCTATATTATGATGAACCTCTCAACTATTTGTATGAAGTTTGTTTCCTCGTCAGTTCCCCGATCTATCCGCGACTGAGAAAACTTGCCTACCCCTGACTTATCTTCATATCGCCTGGGTATAGATAGACCGCAGCATATAGAGGCATTTACAAGTATCTTTAGCTTGGTGGTTTTGGGTTAAAACATGAATATTGCTTTCAATTGAATATTACATTTATCTTACATTGTATAGGATTTGTTTGAAATGTTAGCAAAGGCAACAATTCAAAATGATCCAAAGTGGTGTGTCTATTTCCGCAAGAATTTTCACACAGTTGATTTTCTGCCCATCGAAGCAGCCGACTGAGTGAATCCCACCCAAGCACTAAACTAACTCTACTGTGACAGGTAACAGCGCCGCTCGACTGTATCAAATCATGTTTTTACATTTCACAGCTTCGACTGACTACACACACTAATGACTGTCTGGCATGAGGTGAATCTCCAGACCCAAATGACCTCGAAGCAAATAGGAACTTTCCCCTTTTATAATTAGGACACATATGTAAATGGATAAAGATCTCTCCATAAAATATATTATATTGTGTATTTTTATGTACAGTGTGCATGCATTCCTAATTCTTTTTTTTATTAGACACATTAATTATTTGTTTTGCTTGGCTTATATTTTTACTATTTTTATTTATTTTTATCGGGACAATCATTATAATTTTCATAATTATTTGGACCATCATACGGCATTGCTCCTGCAGCAAAAGCATTTTTGAGAAGGAGGCAGCACTTTAATGTAGAGCTCATCGGTGGAGTTAAATGTAACGTCACTCCTTGTGTTGTTGCAGTAAATGCATCCAACAAATGTGATTTTTACAAAAGTGCCAAATGTGTTTTTAACAGCTGGTAGAACATGTTGTCAGAAGGGGATAATGACAGCAATTATAGATGCATCTGCTTCTGTGTGGCTCATTCGGATGTTTTACAGCAAATGGAACTTACAGGCATCACAGACCAGTTTATATATCCTTGCTTCCTCTCAGTGGCCCGGTGTGTGCAGCTGTGGCACACCAGAGAGAAGAGATGAATGGACAGATCAAGAGGCAAGGGCACACCAGGGAAGTAAGAACTCATACTCACCACTGCGGCCACGGCGCGTGAGAGGAACGAGGTAAACGGGGCGCTGAAACAGGCCATGGTGCGGCAGGCTAATTCAAGGAGAGGACCTGGAACGACTGGGAATGGGCAGAGAGTGGCAGGTGGCTGGTGTTGAAGTGCCCCAGAGGATGCCGTGTGCGTACGTTTCCGAGCTGCATGATGAAACCTCATGGCTTCCTGCTTGTTTTAGTCTGTCTGCTGATCATTGTTGGACGGTGCCTTGGTGGTGCCCAGGCCCTTGGAGGTGGATTGGAGGAACGCGCACTTGGACGTGGGACATTGGACTTATTCAATTTTAATACATTTTATTTCCTTTTATTCATTTTTGTAAATACATTGTAACAAAAATCGTATTTATATTTTGAACAATATCACAATGAACACATGAAGGGTAACTGTATAACTGAGTAAAACGCTGAGTAAAACATTTTACAGTTTAATTTAGGGTTAGGAAAAAATGTATACACCCCACGACAAAAACTATGGTTCCAAAAACATTTAGCTTGGTTTCATCCCTCCACAGTATTGAGTACTGGCAAACTCTAGGTGGACTTCTTTGTGCCTGGGCTTTACTTGAGGCTTCTTTTGTGGACGATGGCACCAATGCATGCCATTTCTATACAGTGTACGCTGTACGGTGTCACGGGAAATAGGTACCCCAGTTTGACTTCTCTAGATGACTCCAGTGAACTTTTTTTTCAACCTTTCTCATTAAAAGATGCTCCTGTCGAGGTGTTAACTTCCGTGGACGACCTACAGTATGAAATGGTTGCAGATCTTTTTACAATTTTTTTTATCACACTTTTGCTATAGTATTCTTGCTCATAAGTAAGCACAGTATAGCATGAAATTGGAACCGTTTTTTTTTTTCAGTAACACACTTTGTCAATGTTTTTGAATTTAATTTTGTGTTTATTTTGTTTAAAATGTTACTTGTTAAAGGGGGTGTACTCATTTACGCTGAGCACTGTTTTTATTGGTTACGCTGCCCACAGCTCCCACCTCAGAGTTTAATTTGCTAATTTAGATCTTTTTGGCCACCTCCCCATATTCAAACCTCTCATAACTCAAACCTGTGACACCTACATTAGAGCAATGGTCTTCTATTACAATCCACACAACAAGTACTATATGTATTTGTATCTAAATCACCAACTTGACAAAGAAAGGCCCCAATTGCTTTTGCAGGAAATGCCAATGTGACATATGTGATCTGTCCACGGACCTTTTATTTATGTTTAAAAGCATAGACCCAGACCCAGATTTCTATATCAAATAATATGGCATAAAAAAAACCACCTTGATAGGATGTGAGAACATTTACGATATATTTTAAGAGACTGGGTTTTGACAACACATGCTGAAAAGCAGAGTAAACTCCAGTGGGCTCATCTTCCCTCTGGCAAAATTGCAAGGCTTGATTTTTGCTGAACTGAAAATAAAAGCTTTGGTTTAGAACCATTTCGGATCATGGACTCCTGGTGAAAGGAAAATAAACCGACTGCCAAAAGTGCAGAATATCCAGACTATGGCGGACTGATGTTTTGGCATGCCCAGCCTGTTAATAATTCATGACCAACAGCACAGAAACCCAAGTGTGAGTTCATCTCGAGGGTAAAAGAAACCCCCACTCAAAACAATCAAAATAATTGTAAAATAAAAGTCAAGCTGATGGGAGCAAAACGTGCTGTATTACAACCTTGTGTAATTATTGAGATATCCAAATGAACCAGTTATTAACTGTTCATTTACAATTCCATGAACACAAGTGCATTGGATTTCTGAATGTAGTTTTTGTCTTGAGCTACTGAAGTAAAATGCACAGTGACTTGTATCTTTGTAACTGTCTGCAGTTTAATGAGGATCCCTGTTCTGCTCTATGGCTGATTATGTGTGCATTTGTGTGTGTAATTACACTTCTGCTCTATATGGTGTACCAAATGGGAACCGCCCATCACAGATGTTTCAGGAATATATGCCCTCATACTGTACCTGAGGCACTTGCAACATCAAATTCTTACATTTTAGTGTAACTCTTTATTTTATTGTCAGTGACTACATAACGGTGCTTCATATATAAACAAAACAAATGTGTGACTTGTTTTGAAATTAGCAAACATTCCTGCCATACAAAGAGAAACTGTTCCTTGCCCAGCTTGTCATACATACGACTATTGGGTTCATGGGTGTCATTTGTTTCTCTTCTGCAGGCAGTGATGCAGCAGAGCGTCAGACAGTGACAGACAGTGGAGCAGCACGTGGAGAGGATCGGGGCTGAGCATGCAAAAATGAACCATCTATCCACTCTGCAACAGCTGTTCAGCATCTGCCTGTCGCCAATCGCAGCCTGGGGAATGCAAGAGCTGCGCAAAGCAAGCCGCAAGTGGGAGCAGGAGAACGCTTGAAGATCCTAATGGAAAAGTGAGTGGGATGAAGATGCTCATCAAGAGAAAGTTACAAACCATAGAGACCATAGCTGTGCAATAATGATGGCGGGGGTGGAGAGACAAAGGTGTTGGGTAAAATTTGAACATTAGATCAAATACATGATTCAAAGATTCAAAAGATTCTATTGTCAATTCATACAGTATGAATTGAAATGGATGAAAATAATGTAGAAGTACATTAAAGTACATTATACATATTTTTGGAGTGGTACATTTCTCCAGAGGCTAGGCGCATATGTCTACTGAGTTAAACTGAGAATTGTGACTCGGAGGAGGATAAAAGCCCGTCGATGTAATGGCACATTACCTTCAGTAAATACGTTGATGGCTTGATGATAATAGTTCAGGTGTGTGACCTGTTTAATGGTTATGTGCATGATAAGAGGCAAAAGGCTTTCATAATAAAAGGCTTTCATAATAAGAATCACAGTTGACAAAGAGAGATAAAAGTAAAACATGTTGAAGGTGCCAGTGTGATCTCCACTACAGCTTTGTTGTCATTTTATTCAAAGTTGCTTTAGTGTTGTGACATTGTCATTGAGCGGTTCAAAGACTTTAGAGGTACAAAGAATTCTGAAGTTAGAGTTTCTCCTTTCCTCCAGTGTTGCTCCTAGAGACTTTCATGGAAACTCAATTTAAAGTTTTTAGTTATTGTTACACTTTGTGCATGTAATTGGTAAAAACCCTGTCTGTTACAAGCAAGATTCTGGAGTAAGAAACTTTTCACACTGATGGCACCATTTCCGATAACCATATTTCAACTCGACCTGATTTTATTGGAATTTTTTGCATGATTAACATCTGTTCTGATTGGTTCAGAGATTGGCTTATGGTCAAGGGACACCACATTATTACTGTTTGGCTACAACTTACTATAACGATTCCACTACCGTTAATTCAATGTTCTCACCCTTCCATTAACACCATTAGAACTACATTTAGCCGGGTTAGTTAATTAAAAAATGTGTTACTTCAGTCTTTTTAATTGAAATAGGGACAACGCGTAACCTTAGATGCATTTCATTGTAAGACAAATCCCATTAGTTCAAACACCTTTCCAAAGTGCATTATCACAGTCCTTATGTGGCGTCTTTTACAGTGGAGTGCAATAAACAGTTATTAAGCCGCGCTGCTGGGATTTATCATGTCTTTCATTCATATTAATTCAAATGTAATATGTTTGTGCCTAACTTACAGATTCCCTAATTGCGTTTCCGATAAACACAGTGTTACCTGCAATCTAATAAAGTAAATGAAGCCATATATCTGGATAAGCATTGTGTCAGGTGTAAGCTTGTGAGACTGGCAGCTTGTTCCTCTTTAATTGGGAAACTCCATATTTTAATTAGACACAAGACTTGCCCGGCTTGCACAACGGCACCTCACCTGCGAGTTTAATTACATGATGTCTAGCTCCAGGCAGAGCTTAACTTAAATAGAGAACACCCGGGTATAATAATAACAAGTGGAGATGTGTTTCAGCCCCCAAAGCACAAGCCAAATTTTGCGAAAACTGCTAAAACCACAAACAGGAGAATTGGCTTTTACGGCGCCTTGACGTGATTTACACTTGTAACAACGGCAGCAGGCACAGTCTTTTACCGTGATTGATGGGAGGACACGCACTAAGTTGGATCTCCAAATCAAATTAGTTGTATGGGCGGGATACAGGGGAGTAATATCCCAGTCACAGAAGTAGAAACCGGCCTGAGGGCGCGAAACGGGAAAATGCTGCTGTAAATTGTAAAGACACAATGTTGCTTTTAACAGGGAAATGTAAAGTGCGTATTATCTTCATTTCATATCATATCCATTCATCTTGAGCATGTAATAGTGTGTAACAGTGATCATTGCTGTATCATTCACTTAGTCTGAAAATGAAATGACATTTCCTCAAAAAACGCCCGTCAGCCTCTTGAATTTGACCTTCCTTTAAGTCAATAATAATATGCTCCTGGATGGTCTTATGAGAAAAGCTGTGCAGGGCCTAAATACATTACAAAAAAAATAGGTCTATCAATTGTGGTTGAGGCAAAGGAATTCACTTATAATTTATAGGCATGTGGTAAACTGCATTTCATAATTGTCAAATGTGTTGCAAAATATAGGGAAAGATTTATGGACCACTATCTGCAAACAATCAGTGCAAATGTTTTGCAACAGTTAGACATGTGCACTTTATCAAAGCCACCATTCTCAAACTGGGTTCTGCGGACACTTATCCTATGCACATCCTTGAAGGTAATTTTAATAACAGATTTTCTAATAATCTAATGTATACTAACACAATCATTTATAGCTGCCCTGCAAACCAGTCAGAACCATTGACTCTCACTTAAATGCATTTGTGTTGTGTTGTTTGTGAATTCATCACAACATCACATTGATTGGCAGTGGAGGACACTTCTGTTTAGTATGGGGTCCCAGGTCCTCAATAGTTTGAGATGCCCTTCATTACAGGATTTATATTTCCCCTTCTCTGCAAGTGGTCATTGACTACATGCTGCTTTGGGGTGCTCATTTGGGAACTGTCCACCACTTCTGACAGCCATATTCCCAACGAGTTCAACCATGAGGGCATGCATGAAAGTTCCCTTTCTGTATCCCCTGAATGGACTGAAATGCCAATGTCTCCAGTTCCACTCACAAGTCAGGCAATGACAGGGCACAATTTTCAAACAATTCTCAAAGCCCTGATGAGCAAAAGTGATGATGGCTAATTAGTCACGAGGCTGCCATGGTTTATTAGCAGTGACAAAAGCACGTCTATAGCTGACAGGCTGTCTCTCTCTTCTCTGTTCGTCCTTTCACCATTTGCTGCCGTCAGCAATGACATTCCCCCAATGGAAGACATTATTGAAATAAATAATTGAGTGTTGCATCTGTTATCTACTCATGGTAAACATGCCTTTCATCAGTGTTGTGACGCATGCAGTACAAGCACTCTACTTGTATATTCAGGCTCTGTGCATGAATATACTTTAGAAAGTCCCTGATCTCAATGTATAGAAGCATGAAGTTATATAACCAATACTAAAAAGAATTCTGGAGAACTGAGGAAAAGATTGAGACGTTGGTGGACTGAGAGGTCATTTCTTCTTGTGGTTGTTCACAACTTGCCAACATTGACCTATGTATTTCGGAAGTGAGGAATTGATAATAATAATTAATTATAATGATGCTTTTCTGGACACTGAAAGACGTTTTACATTGCATTATTCATTCACTCCATACTTGGTGCTGGTAAGATACTATTGTAGCCACAGCTGCCCTGGGGTAGAAGGGTAGAATGACAGAAGCGAACCTCACTCACTCACTCACTCACTCACTCACTCACTCACTCACTCACTCACTCACTCACTCACTCACTCACTCACTCACTCACTCACTCACTCACTCACTCACTCACTCACTCACTCACTCACCCACCCACCCTGGTGTTCCCAGACGGTCTCTCATCCAAGTACCAACCAGGCCCCTCCCTGCTTAGCTTCCGAGATCTGATGGCATCAGGCAGAGCAAAGATGGTATGGCCTTTTTATGGCCAACAGTTTTCGTTTGTCTATCAAATAAGCTTTTAATATTGCTGCTTTTAATGCACTGTGAATATGAAGCTGAAACATGCTGCCTCTTTGCTGCACTGAGCAGTACATTTTCTTATCAATCAATCAATCAAAGTTTATTTGTATAGCACTTTACAACAACACCAGGAGGACCAAAGTGCTTCACAGAAAGATTAAAACAATTTAAAAACACAAAATGAATACAACCAAGACACAATTCAGTGTGCCCTAAGTATTAAAAGCAAGTTTGAAAAGATGAGTCTTTAATCTGGATTAAAAAAGGGACAGGTCCGTGAGAACACGCAGACTGAGGGGCAAGCTGTTCCACAGTTTAGGCGCTGCAACCCTGAAGGAACGATCGCCCCACTGTTTGTAGTGGGACCTGGGCACATCCAGAACCATTTGATTGGCAGACCGGAGAGCTCTGCTGGGGCGATGTACGGTCAACAACTCCGTAAGATATGACGGAGCGAGACAATGAAGAGCTTTAAAAACAAGCATTAACATTTTAAAATCAATCCGAAAACGGACCGGGAGCCAGTGCAGGGAGGAGAGGACAGGAGCTGTAAAAGTCAAATAAATCTGCAATAACACCATTCATTCCCATTCAGAGCTCTTGAGTGACAACACAGTGTTAAAATCCCCATGTATTAAATTTATGAGCTCTTTATGATTGAGGCCGTTTGCAATTAGGGACACCAATGTCTGCACAGTACAGTATATAAAGTATTAGAACTGATGCAGGCCATCAGTCTTGTGCTTGTCTTTCATTTGGCCCGGCTTCGTCTCTCTGCTGTTGGCCCATTTAAAAACCTTATTAGTTGGATGAGAGTCGCTGGAAAGGCCCTCGGCGACACGTGTTGGTCTGGGGGACTTTAATTAAGAGAGCCATTTATAGTGTCTCCTTATGGGTGAGCCTTCAGTGGAGCCTCCCATGTCTGTCTGGGTTTGTCAGCATCTGTCTGTCTACAGTTCTGAGGGCCAGCTCTGTCCTTCCCCTCACCCGAACGAAAATTACCTCAAGGCTTGATTTCCTCATTTAACCTGAGAAAAAGGACTCATGGTAAGTGCATCGTGTCTCAGGAGTCAAGTCTTAAGTTTAATTCGGCCGACCTGACTACGACAGGAGCAAAGCAATGGTAACGCCCACTGTGGTATAAGAAGCGTCAAGCCCTGGTGACTAGTAATGGGCAAAATTAAGCCCCATTATCCAATGGGTCTTCACAGTCTACTGTGTCAGCAAATAGTTCAAAACTAAAGCTTCACTCGATACTGCCATCTGCCTATGTGTAGTGGGTTCTGCCTCTAAAAAATGATATGGCTTAGTCAAACTCGTGTCTAGTGACTTTATTGTGCTGGTCCGCCCAAAAAGTGCAAAAATTATTATTTACCAGACTCCAGTTCCACGTGCAGTTCTGTACAATATTGACAAGTTTACAGTCCAACCTTCTCAGCTTTTTCCTGGAGCTGGTACCTGCGATGTACTCAGCTCCCCTTCATACACACACACTGCCCCTGTAGTGCTGAAGCCCCCCCTTACATAGCATGAAGCCCCTCCCACAACACAATTAAGAAAGAAAAACAACAGTTTCTCTACATACAGAAACCAAATCACAAAAAAAACTAAAGACATTAATCTGTATACTAAAGACTCATAATTCATCAAACAAGTAAAATAAAATACTTCTATACTGAAACTGGGAAGCCGCATGATGTCCCATGACGTCACTAGTATGCGCCCTGCGTATGACGCAACACAATGCGGAAGACGCTTACACTCGGGTTGGCTGTGTGAGTGTGTGCATGAGTGGTGTATATACTGGAGAAAATGTTTGCAACTCGGAGAAAACTATGGATGGGAAAAGGCTCGAGCAGCGGCGAAGTGTGCACCCATGTCTACGGTGGCTGACGAAAGGAAACCAGAGGACAGCGGTAAACGGACCACCGGTAAGGAAAAGCCGGTCTGAGTGAGTATGTGTGCGTACATGTGTGTTAGCGTAGTGACCTCCCCGCGCTAGCTGACGGGGCTACTCCGTCACACGATTTGGATGTATTTCAACTAATGAAGTATTTTATTTAATAAAAGGTTAGTTTGGTAAGTCGACTTTAGCGCTAAGCCTGCTATATTTTACCCAGTACTACCAGTGGCTATGTGCCAGGGAACGGTGTGATCTGGTATGTTTCTTTGTTGTTAAGTGTTATTCTTTTCTTTTTTCATAATAGTTATTGTAACGTAAGTTATATACAGCTACAGTCAGGCAAGTATCCCCTATGGCCTGTCTTCTGCTGTGCTCACATGGATTGTCCCCTGCTAGTCCTGCGCTTTTTTTCGGATCTGCCCCAACCCGACCCGACGTAAATCAAAACCGACCCACCTGACCTGAAAAAATCATACAAGAGCTATAGGCTAGGCGACATCTAATCAAAACATGCTAATCATACATTTACCACATAAGACTTGACGTTCGACAAAACACAGCCAAGTTTTTATAGAAAAAGTATGCCATTTATGGATAAGAATGCACTGTATGTTGTAAGCCAACAATATAAGAAAAAAAAAAGACTTGCACTTTCTAACTCGACCCACCCACACCCGAAGTTTGCCATATATTTGAGGTACCCGACCCAGTCAAATGTTCGGTCCTGAGTTAGATTCTCCTGTGTCACCCAATTAGTGTATGGTCTGGACTTTGTGTGGTACAGCTTCCACTGCATTAATAATTAATGTAGATGGCAGTGCTATATATTAACTGGAAATTGTCCGATGGCGCCCAGGGAGGAAACTATAACAATGACATGGATGATAAAACATTAGCCCCACTCCTTTTTAATCACACCCAGCATGAAATTTAATTACAATGAAGAATGATTTATACGCTGTTCTGTATGCCCTGTGGAGTTCCGGACTTCATAAAGGATTTGAATTTCCATCTATTCATAACAACTTTGGCATATTCTTATAAAAACTGATATATATACCATTCATATTCCTCTCATTATAGGTACGAGCATGAATACATTTGCTAGCCACGCATTCAAAGCAGTGCTGTCACATCTGTGATCAAATGCTGCAGTTCATGCTGTACATTGAGAAAGAACAAAGAAAAAAACAAAGCAGTCAGACTAAGCCAACAAATTAGCCTAGAATTACAAATAAACTTAAATGAGAATCGGAAAGAATTTCAGTGTTGATATGTTTAATTCAATATCCCTCAGGGCTGTTAGCTTGTTTATCCAGGCAAACATTGCAGTTTCTCATAAGAACTGATAATTGTAGAACACCAGAGGCAAGGCAGCTGGAGGAATCCCGAGTTAATGTAAAGTAGAGTTAATATGTCAATAACAATATGTAAAGGCATGTCATGCTGAAACTTCGTATGGAGTTTCTAGAATAATACAGTGCCTTGCGAAGGTACTAATACACCTTTAACCTTTGCACATTTTGTCATTGACAGCATTTTCGGAGTGCATTACACCCTGTCCATACGAAGTCAAGCTGAGGACCAAACGCAAAGATATTTTATCAATCCAGTGTATCATCCATACGAGCCCGGCGTTTTGGGGGTCTGGTCCCAGAGTGGAAAGATCTCACAACGCCGTTTACGTTGCTCCGTTGTTACAACGTCTCCGCAACTTTTACTAAAACGATGACATCACAGCACCAGAGTGGTGTCTGTTATCCATAATCTACTGACCTTATAATGAGTTTTACTCATGGATCTATGATGGTTTTACTCCTCTCCTCTTTGCTCCACTGCAGTCCGTCAGCCACAGGTGACAAGTAGAAAAATAGTCCGTTTTTTTGGACTGACAGTCAAAGTCCGGTCACAGGTTTTTCTGCTTTAGTCCCGTTACGTCTGAAGAATAAACTATCTTCCTCGTCTCTTCTGTAAATCGTAAATCCTGGAATCCGTTTCATTTTCACTGTTTACATTCTACAAAAGTTTACATGCGCCCTCTACATCTTGTTCTATTATCTGTGTTAGCGTCACAGCGCCTCACACAGGCCTGGCAGATGAATCACGCCGTTTTCACAGACCTGAGTCAACCCATGTGGACGCACACATTTACTAAGCTGGCTTCGTGCTTACAAAGAAAGTTTCTGAACATATAAGCGTCTTGTCTTCGTGTGGATATAGCCAGAAATTGCCTTTATAACATTCCTAATGACTGCAGAAAGTTCACACCTTGCCCTAACCATTACATAGAGGCCACCCACGTAATCTACTCTCAGTATAATTCCAGCTGTTCTGTGAGGGCCTCAGAGCTATGGTCAGACTGTATTGGTCACTAAGCAACATCATGAAGGCCAAGGAGCTCACCAGAGAGGTCGGGGATAAAGCTGTGGAGAAGTTTAAAGCAGCGTTACGTTATACAAAGATTTCCCAAGATTTGAACATCTCATGGAGCACTGTTCAATCCATCATTCAGAAATGGAAAGAGTATAGCACCACTGCGAACTTACCAAGACGCGGCCGTTCAAGTAAACTACAGTAACAAACCGAACAAGGAGAGCACTAGTCAGAAATGTAACCAAGTGCCCTGAGATAATTCTGGGACAACTATAAGTCGTACTCTACACAAATCTGGCCTTCATGGACGAGTGTCAAGAAGAAAGCCATTATTGAAAGGAGGCCATAAGAAATCCCGTTTGAAGTTTGCTAGAAGTCATATGGAGGACACAGCTACCATGTGGAAGAAGGTGCTTTGGTCAGATGAGACACAAATCGAACTTTTTGGCCCAAATGCAAAACGTTATGTGTGGCGCAAACCTAACACTGCTCATCGTCCTGAGTGCACCATCCCCAGTGTCAAATATGGTGGGGAGCATCAAGCTATGGGGCTGCTTTTCCTCAGCGGGGACTGGGAAGATTGATGGAGCCAAAATACAGGGACATTTTGGAATAAAACCTGCTGGAGTCAGCAAGAGAATTGAGGCTGGGGCGGAGATTCACCTTCCAGCAGGACAATGACTCTAAACACAAAGCTAAGTCTACAATGGAATGGTTTAAAAAAAACATATTAATGTGTTAAAATGGCCCAGTCAAAGTCCTGACCTAAATCCTATTGAAACTCTGTGGAAAGACCTGAAAACTGCTGTTCACAAACGCTCTCCTTCTAATTTGACAGAGCTTGAATGGGCTAAAATGTCAGTCTCTAGATGTGCAAATCTTGAGGTCATGCCCCAAAAGATTTGCTGCTGTTATTGCAGAAAAGGGGGTTCCACAAAGTATTATTTCATGCTCTATGAATACTTAAGCACGCCCACTTTTCGCTTTTCTATTTTTTTTAAAAATAACAGAATCATGTATCATTTTGCTTTCACTTCACAGTTGTCTGTTACTTGTGTGTTGTGAACTTTCAGTAAAACATTCAAAATAAAATCTTTATGTTTAGGGTTGTAAACATGACAAAATGTGCAAAAGTTCAAGGTGTATTAGTACTTTCACAAGGTATTGTAGTTCCGTAAATAAGTACAAACAGAATTGCAGTATGATTGTTCACTGTCTAATTGAGACCACAATGTCAACAACACTATGATTGTGTTAGGAACATAATGTGATCTACTGCTGAATGATATTTAACTCTTTTGAAAGCTAGTTTAGTTTAGTTTAGTTTAGTTTAGTTCAGGAGGGAGTGGGCTGAAGCAAGAGCTTATAAGCGCCCACCCCAAAATCAATACAACATTTACAATATAGCATCTACATAAAGACATTACATGACAGAACTATAATAATAACTTTATGCTTTTGCAAATACATTATCAATCATACAATTAGCAGCATAATATTTTGATTTTCATCAATGTCAAAGGAGAACTAGTTACACTTCAAAGCGGCTTTTCTAACACAGACCAAATTATAAAGCATTGTTTGAAATGTTCATATAGATAACAGAAACGAAGCACAACGACAACCACGATCTCGTTTCATGTATGATGCTTAGTACAAAGCAAGTAACAAAAGGCAACCCTTAATATAATATATTTCAGCATGTTACCAATGCTAAACCTTGGTAACATTACCGAAAGTCACTATTTTATGTTATAAAGGCACGTTACTATGCTAGTAAAGCTATTTAAAGAGAGACTTTCATCAGTCTTTGAGATGGCTGGAGTGCTCCACAAAAGTCAGAAGTTTGAAACAAGTAGGCTTCTCCATTGCTTGTAACTGCCCTATGCTTGTGTGGGTGCAGAATGTTGTGAGACACCCGTGTTAGATAAGAGCGCCCCCTGTCCTCTGCAAAGGGGCTGCGAGCCTATGCTTCTTCCACTCTCTCATCAATAAGCCATTTCTCTGCCCCTCTGTGTCGTTTGTCTGGCCGCCACAAACAATAGGAATCCATTATATTGAACTGTGCCCTGATTTTAGTTGGACGTGGGGCTCGCAGTTGCCTGACAGTGACCAATGGATCTCAGAGATACAGTCCCTTGTCCAATGTGCTTCAAGGAGAACCAGGGGAATGGGATTGTTAATTGCCAATAGACTCAGTTGCAGATTCTGCTCTTTATCACCTTTCTATCTCAACTAAACACTTTTTCTTTAACTATCTCTCCTGGACAATGGCTGAATGCTGGGGAACAATAATGAGCACTTTATAAGTATATATTACTGGATGTCAAACAATGGCGTTGGTAATCAGAAGAGTTGGGATGTTTCCCAGTGGGCTCTGGCTCTTTTGGGCCTGCAGGAAAGAAATATTAATTAATAACAGACTCTCACAGTTGTGCTGTTATCTGCCCGTAGCTTTGACTGGGCTGCAAGGAGCATGGGCTGATGTTTTAAACATGAAGGATTTTTTAGTACCTTTTTTAGTGCATGGAATTCTCTCAAATAATCTCTTAGGTATTAAAATCAGAAAGAACTTTTTCATAGTGATTCATTCGCTGTTCATACCAAGCCCTGGTTATTCAAAATGACGCTGTATTGATTTCAATGGCCTGTGTCCATTAGGCATAGTGCCAGAAAAATTGTCGTTGCTCGTGCAAGAGCTGACGCATGTGCGACATTGCCCGCACGTGATCTAACCAGTCTGACCAACCTGCGTGGCGGAAAACAAGAGCGGAGCTAGGCTAGGTATTTTTGAAGAAAACAATGATAATTTTTAAGAAAAAATGCTAACATATCTGATGATCACCACAAATTCTGACCTTTGTGAACGCAGCAGGTGCACTTTGTTTTTACACACGTCGCTCAATAAGAAAAAAATATTTCTTGGACTGAGAAGATTTTCTGCTGCAGAACCACAGAGCGACCTCTGAGCGGACTGGAGCATGGTCCGAGGGGCAGTACCCTGTACAGTAACTACATCCCATTTGTCATTGAACTGATTCCGAGCAGAGAGAGAAGTGTCCACATGAGTAAAGAAGTGGACAGAAATAAGCAAATGGTATGAAAACTAAAGTCATTCGGCATCAGGGGTAACTTGGCCAGCTCACACACCAGTTTATGATTATATGATTATACAGTGCATCCGGAAAGTATTCACAGCGCTTCACTTTTTTCACATTTTGTTATGTTACAGCCTTATTCCAAAATTGATTCAATCCATTTTTTCCCTCAAAATTCTACACATAACACCCCATAATGACAACGTGAAAAAAGTTTGAGATTTTTGCAAAT
Organism: Neogobius melanostomus; assembly: GCA_007210695.1. Lineage (NCBI taxonomy): Eukaryota > Metazoa > Chordata > Actinopteri > Gobiiformes > Gobiidae > Neogobius > Neogobius melanostomus. Next base: position 5,289,464 of record VHKM01000073.1, on the reverse strand, counting down.
TTATTACAAATAAAAACAAACAAATCACATGTACATAAGTATTCACAGCCTTTGCCATGAAGCTCAAACTTGAGCTCAGGTGCATCCTATTTCCACTGATCATCCTTGAGATGGTTCTACAGCTTCATTGGACTCCACCTGTGGTAAATGAAGTTGATTGGACATGATTTGGAAAGGCACACACCTGTCTATATAAGGTCCCACAGTTGACAGTGCATGTCAGAGCACGAACCAAGCATGAAGTCAAAGGAATTGTCTGTAGACCTCCGAAACAGGATTGTCTCGAGGCACAAGTCTGGGGAAGGGTACAGAAAAATGTCTGCTGCTTTGAAGGTCCCAATGAGCACAGTGGCCTCCATCATCCGTAAATGGAAGAAGTTTGGAACCACCAGGACTCTTCCTAGAGCTGGCCGGCCATCTAAACTGAGCGATCGGGGAGAAGGGCCTTAGTCAGGGAGGTGACTAAGAACCCGATGGTCACTCTGTCAGAGCTCCAGCGTTCCTCTGTGGAGAGAGGAGAACCTTCCAGAAGGACAACCATCTCTGCAGCAATCCACAAATCAGGCCTGTATGGTAGAGTGGCCAGACGGAAGCCGCTCCTTAGTAAAAGGCACATGGCAGCCCATCTGGAGTTTGCCAAAAGGCACCTGAAAGACTCTCAGACCATGAGTAAGAAAATTCTCTGGTCTGATGAGACAAAGATTGAACTCTTTGGCGTGAATGCCAGGCGTTATGCTTGGAGGAAACCAGGCACTGCTCATCACCTGGCCAATACCATCCCTACAGTGAAGCATGGTGGTGGCAGCATCATGCTGTGGGGATGTTTTTCAGCGGCAGGAACTGGGAGACTAGTCAGGATAGAGGGAAAGATGAATGCAGCAATGTATAGAGACATCCTGGATGAAAACCTGTTCCAGAGCGCTCTTGACCTCAGACTGGGGTGACGGTTCATCTTTCAGCAGGACAACGACCCTAAGCACACAGCCAAGATAACAAAGAAGTGGCTTCAGGACAACTCTGTGAATGTCCTTGAGTGGCCCAGACTTGAATCCGATTGAACATCTCTGGAGAGCTCTGAAAATGGCTGTGCACCGACGCTCCCCACCCAACTTGATGGAGCTTGAGAGGTACTGCAAAGAGGAATGGGCAAAACTGCCCAAAGATGGGTGTGCCAAGCTTGTGGCATCATATTAAAAAAGACTTGAGGCTGTAATTGCTGCCAAAGGTGCCTCAACAAAGTATTGAGAAAAGGCTGTGAATACTTATGTACATGTGATTTATTTGTAATAAATTGCAAAACTCTCAAAACTTGTTTTCACGTTGTCATTATGGGGTGTTATGTGTAGAATTTTGAGGGAAAAAATGGATTGAATCAATTTTGGAATAAGGCTGTAACATAACAAAATGTGAAAACAAGTGAAGCGCTGTGAATACTTTCCGGATGCACTGTATATATATGTTTTACCACATTGTTGTTTTTCTTTACATTTTCAAACTCCAAACTGTTAATCGCTAGATTGATGCGTCCCAGTTGATGACCATTTGTGTAATACGATGGACTGTGGCCCAAAGCAGGTCCACAGTCTAAAGGCTTACAGAGATATTATGCACCTTCTTTCTCTCATAAAAAAAGGGGAAGAAAAAGACCTCTGAGAAACTCTAATAATTCAACAATTGTTAAAAGCTTATCAGAGCAGATGCAGCACTCTTGAAATGTAATACATTTTGTTGCCAATTGCAACAGAAAAATGTCGTAGGAAGTGAGTTGATAGAAAAAGATGCAAAGTAACGGTCAAGGACTTAAGAAAATCAACCATGTCACCAGTCACTTTCAGCTGCTCGAACCTACCTGACGTGTCCAGAAGTACTATACAGGGTTTTCAGTGATGAGAGTCATTGCCAATGTGAGAAAAGTGGAAACCCGACCAAAACCAAGGCCAAAACAGAACTTAAAGGCCAAAATTACAACTAAATCTTTACGTGTGAACCATGGGAGGTAAGATCAGCCTATTTTCTTTGTAATTTGAATGGAAAACGTGTCCTGTGGGGGTCGCGAGCAACAACCGTTCTTGTATAGAGGGTAGTGAGAAATAGGATTGTGAACCACTGGTCTATGCAAAGTAAGTGCTACACTTTACATGAATGAATGTAGCAGAGTGAACAGTGATCAGAGTTCAGAGTTCAGCTCTCTTGAACTGGCTCCCTGAGGACTCAAGCATGACTTTGACTCTTGACATACGGCACATTTCCTACTCACATCATCAGCATCCAAATGTTATTACCATTCCTCTTCAACGACAAAACTAATTCAAGGACATTTCTGAAAACCAAAATGACTTCTACTTGTTTTGCTTTATAATACCACAGAGACATCTTGATATTTCTGCTGATGTAACAACAATTTGTATCTACATTATATATAGTAACACACAAAGGTTCATGTGTAAAAGGGAGAAAAATATGTGAACGCATTAAACAAAGCTTTACAAATCTGATGAATTGGCTCTGCAGTACATCTACTGTTGTTCATCTCCATTATATTCCTTCAGGACAAGGAGAGTGAGTCATGTGTCATTTTTACTCCAGTTATGAAATATGTGTTCCTGGCCTCTACGTTTCCACATAGTGCTGTATGTAGCTATTTATCTGACACTCATTTTTTTTTAAATGGGGGGAAAAGCGAAACAAATGACATTTATATCCTTATCCATCTAACTTTCTTTTTAATACAATGGGAATGAGCAATTTTAGCATTTACAAAGTCAGAAACATGTCAGGGTAAATGTGAAAACACTTTTTTACACTACCCTTGATACATTGTACCTGCCAAAATTAGTACAATGTATTTTGAAGTGTAACAATGTGTAATAACTTGTACCTATGTGTTACACACACAATAGAATCATTTGTATTTGTAGTTTGATGGTACATAATGTAATAAGACATAAAGACGGTAACTAACCCTAAGGTCTTATGCCTTATTACATTATGTACCTCCAAAGTACTAATACACATTATTCCATTGTGTATACTACATAGATTGTTACAAAGCAAATTACAATGTACTACATTTAGTTTGGTACAATGTATCAAGGCAGTGTAAAATAAATGACATTAATTGAAGTGCTGTCAAAAATAATGTGTTATTAACGTGTTTGTAAAAAACAATAGAATGACCACAATGGACACAACAGAAGTGTATAATGTTTTATTGCCTTTTGTGTTTGTATTGATTGTAATGATTTGTGTAGGTGTATTATGTGTTTTTGTGTCTCAGGGACCAGGTCTGCGAATTAGCTGTTAGCTATAAGGCCTACAGTATGAATATGGCATTGGTTATTTTGTAGCAATGCTTCTTGTTCTGTCCCTATCAAATAAACAAATAAATAAAATAAACAAGCAAGGAAAACCTTGCTTGTGGTGCCCAAAACAAACAGAAAGCTGCGGGGCGACCGCTCTTTCTCTGTCGCTGAACCCAAATTGTGGAATGCACTGCCCTTGTACCTTAGGAAGGCCGAGTCACTCACAATTTTTAAGTCCCAGCTGAAAACCTACCTTTTTACTTCAGCTTTTAACTTTTGATTAACTTTGCATTGATTCATTGTCTTCTGTTGGTTTTGCGCTGTATATGGCTCCGTTTATTGTACTGATTTTATTTTAATCTATTGTATCATCTAGTTATGTTTTTATATGATGTGTGTACCGCACCTTGGTCAACCCTGTTGTTTTTAAAGTGCATTATAAATAAAACTGGATTGGATTGGATTGGAAAGAATAAATAATAAAAGTAGTCTAATAGCAGCTATAAACAGTGTTGCTTCTCCCTCTCCTTTTTAGGAAAGTAATCAATGTAGCATTGTTGCCTAAAATAGATCAGATTGCACTAAATTATATCAGATTAATTTAAAATTACCTGGGGGAACAATTTATACTACATGCTGTTTTGTCACTTTGTTGAAGAATTATCTGTACCATATCACAGTTCAAAGAATGTCTTTCATCTCCAGCAAATTTAGAAATGGGAAAACCTTGATTTATTCACTGTGTTCTTTGTCATCTACAAGGGAGATTTTGTCATCAGTTTTGTTTCTTTTTACTTAGAACAAACTTGACTTCGCCAAACACACCCTCCTAGAAATCATTAAATATAGCAATAGAGCCCAAGAACAATGATATACAGTACAGCCTCTTTCACAGACCCTCCAGGATGTGAGAATGCCAATTCTTTTTGTAAAAAAAAATAAATAAAATAAATCATTTAATAAGAGAATAAGTGTCAGAGGGCCGGATCTTGCAGTTCATAGCGCAAGCTGTTGAGCAGACGAGTGGCGCTCCTTGCAATCTTCAGTGTCATACCTGGCACACAAAGTGAGTAGGACAGGGGGTGGACATACTCGCATCGCGATGTTCCATGCTTTCCCCAGACAGCTATGGAACATTTGCGCTATAGTTACAGGATTCTTGGCGGGTCTGAATTGAAAAAAAAAGTTTGCTATGCGCCCTGTTTGTGAAATGCGCTCCTTTTTTGGACTGGGCTGTACATGAGGAGCAACAATGCAAAAAGGAAACACAAGGCTTATTACAACGACCACCACTGATGCTCTTCATTCATCAAAAGTAAAACGCAGCAACACATTGTAAATGTCACTTTAACGCCCTCTCGCTAGTGACGCAGTGCAAAACCAGCGCAACATGCAAGATCGCGCATGTACCACGTTGCGTTTTGAGTTGCGAATGGACTGAGCCAGGCGGAAGATCTGGCCCAAAATGTCTGAATTCAGCTCTGGCTTTAAAGCACGAAGTACAACAATGTCATTAAATTGTCATTTATCTGTAAACAGCCTTTGGAGTTTGCAGTTTTTAGAGTTGGTGACCTGTCATAGTAAGTGATTGGGTGCCGTGGCGGTAGGGCTGTTAACTAGAGCACAGATTAAGAGAGCAACTGTAGGAAATTTCACACTGTTCAATTACAAACAGCCCACGTTTGAAAAGGTCACAGTTTTCTGATAACACAATTACACGGATGACGCAGGCAAGAGAACTGACCTTGTGTCAGAAATCCAGCAGTATGTCTGTCCTTGCTACTGCAGGAACTTTCTACTTCTCATTACCACTTATTCAACAAACATTTGAGAGGTTTGAATTGTACAATGGAAACACTTTGTGAAAATTAAACATTTCAAATTTAACCCAGTTAACAATGTAAACCTGTTTCTTTTTTTTTATTACGTTCTTGTTCTTGACTTCTGCTGTATATTGTTCCATGTGTGACAAGACGAGTGGTAGTGGTGTTTTCTAAATAAGCCATGACAACGCCATCCAGTAAACTGGAAAATGAATGTGCTTTAAGGCACACAGGTTCGACCCATAAGGACAGAGGCAGCATGTTCCTTTTACATAATAAATTTATTTCTGTGTTTTCCTTTTATCTTTCTGTTTGTACTTTAGTTGACAAACATTTCAGTTCATTTCACAGCATTAGTAACATTTGATTCACATAAGCTTTCAATTGGTTCACAGTTGTTCACATTTGTTAGTTTTTCATTAGCTTTTCAGTTTGTACAAACAAAGGAGGGAGGAAGGAAGACAGCAGCATGGTTAGGTCCACCGTCGCATGCCACATCTAGTCCTTCTCGGCCGGCTCAGTTATTCGATAGCACCCAGTTACGCGAGGGCCCCAGCAGACCCCGGACAACAAAACACCGAGAGAGCAATGGAAGCCATGGAGTGGTGTGCGTTGAGACTCAACCACCCGCGACGCTGGACCCGTAGAACACAACGCACGACCTCTGGGCCCAGCCCAACCAGGCCAGAAGACGCCAGTGAGAAGACAGAGGAAGTACGAGTGAACGAGGGTGGCTTTTATATTACCGGCATTTTGGCGGTGGCGCCATCTGCTGACCGTTTCCATGTTAAGATACACAAGTTTTTATATAAATTTATTAAAATACATTTAATAAAAACTGGTAATGCCACACATGGATATTGCAGAATGAATTAAGCACTCTACTTAACTGTGATGTGTATATATATATATATATATATATATATATATATATATACACATATATTTATATAGACACAGTATATATATATATATATATATATACTGTGTCTATATATATATATATATATATATATATATATATATATATATATATATATATATACACACACACATACATACACATAATATACAATATATAATTGGGACTAAATAAATAAATATTAGTCAAAAGCTAAGTTAAAAAGGTGGGTCTTGAGCCTGCTTTTAAATACATGAACGTTCTCTGTGGTCCTGACCTCGTCCGACAGGTCGTTCCAGAGGCGAGGGCCATAATATTGGAAAGACGCCTCGCAGTGAGTCTTTCTGTTGACTTTAGAAATAACTAGGAGACCCCTGCCGGAGGAGCGAAGGGGCCGTGAAGGTTCATAAGGTAAAGCAATTCTGAAAGATAAGAAGGACCAAGACCATTAAGACATTTAAAAAACATTAAAAGAAGTTTAAATCAATCCGGAAACACACGGTGAGACAATGCAGCGACTCTAAAACCGGTGTAATGTGGTCCTGCCTCCTGGTCTTTGTCAGGACACGAGCTGCTGAATTTTGTAAAAGTTGTAAACCTGAGATACTCTTTTTGGGAAGCCCAGAAAGCAGAGCATTACAGTAGTCGATAGTACGACTGGTGATAAAAGCATGCATTAGTGTCTCCGTGTTGGCCCGAGAGAGAATGGGGCAGACTCTGGCTATGTTCTTTAGATGGTAAAAACCTATCTTATATTCTTAATTTGTGGAATAAAAGTCAGCTCAGAGTCAAAAACCACACCCAGGTTCTTCACCTGTGAGGAAGGATTAAAAGACAATGACTGTAGTTTGGGTAAAAGTTTCTCTCTCTGGGCCTCAGGACCAGGGCGGCGCCAGGGGGGGCTAGGGGGTTAGCACCCCCTGAGATTGCCAAAGCACCCCCAAAGATTGTGGCCACTAAATCAAAGGAGCACTAGTTATCTCTAGAAACATCCCTCGGACGTTTAACATGAAAAGGAGTGAGTAGGACAGGTTTAATTCCAACTAAAGTGCGGGGCTTTGTCCGAGGCCCAGTGTGACGTTAATGCGTCAGAGCGCACGCTGGGCGACAGCAGGAGTCAGGCTGAGCCTGACTCTAGGGTCATTATTACAGTCGTTCACTAAATTTGATCAATGAGCTGAAGTTAGACTGATGTTATAAAGTCAGACTCTGCTCCTCTGGCTCTGAACATAAATCAGAGGTTATTATTGTGCACTTTTGATACAGCGACATGAGCGCGGCTGAACCTAAAGCACAAGAACAGACAGAGTCCTCCAGCAGCAAGACAAAGTCTGGACGAGGAAATTACGCACAACACCGGAAAAAGTTCACTTAAGTCATGAGCGCGTTGCTTTTCTCTCAAGTCGTGGCATCCGTCTGATAATCAGCTCAACTTTAACATTAACTGTGTTCGAGATAGAAGCGGCTCTAGGATGCAGAGCGTGAGGGAGATTACGACGTGAGAGCAGAGCCACACATTCACGAGGACCACTCCTCTGGCCTCACGTCTTCCCGGGGTCGACATTAAACCGTCTCACGGAGGCTCCTCAGTGCGCGCTGGAGTTAAAGGCAGGTCCAGAGCGTCTGCCTTCTCCATACAGCACTTTGACCGCTCACGACGCCTTTGCAGCCCAAACACTGATGTTTCGTTCTCTCGGACACCGAAAATTACGCATTTGCGGGTGCACGTGCGTTTATTATGTAAGTTATGTTGTCTAATTGCCCCAAAAATGAAATTTTTGTGAGCACCCCCAAGAAAGCCCTCAGCACCCCCTAAGCACCCCCTGGGACAAATGTCTGGCGCCGCCGCTGCTCAGGACCGATGACTAAAACGTCAGTTTTGGCCTGGTTAAGCTGGAGAAGGTTTTCTGCCATCCAGGATTTGATATCTAAAATGCAGTTAAAAAGTGCATCCATTGGTCTGGTGTCATCAGGAGACATGGAGATGTACAACTGTGTATCATCAGCATAACTATGAAAGTTGACTCCATGTCACCTGATGACATCACCAAGAGGGAGCATATACAGGTTAAAAAGCACTGGCCCTAAAATCGAACCCTGGGGCACACCACATGTAATTTTATGGACCTTAGAGGTATCCACACTTACCATGAATGTCCTGTCTGTGAGGAAGGATGCAAACAAATAAGATGTATCCCATAGCACAATGTCAGACACACTTCACATGTGCCATTCCAACAATTACTGAGTCATCTTGGGGTCCCTGAGCCATGTGTTTGGCTATAGCTATAATTACTGAAGGACATAAATATTATAACAACGAAAAGTTTGATAACCCCCATAAATGTTACAGTGCATGAGCTGTTTTCATTTACTTGTACACAGTGTTGTTCAACGAAAGCCTCATGCATGCTGTAACCAAACTGATGGATGCAGTGGTTGATAACGGCGCACACACAGACATCCAAAGATACAAAAGATATGATTGTTTTAAAGGCACTATATTACGCTTTATTCTGTTTTTAAACTTCAGGAAAAAAAACGCCCATTAATTTTTTGTTGGATGTGTCTACACTGTGTTCCAAATGATTATGCAAATTGTATTTCAGTGTCATAAAGGTAAAAAAAAAGAAAAAAAAGTTGAAACTCGAAACTCTTGGATGGTATTGTGTCTCAGGGCTCTTCAAATCACTGACATCAATCTCAGATGTCTGGGATGATTAGTTGTCAGTTAAGCCCAGTTAAGGGAAAAACTACTGAAAAAGGACGTTTCACGTTATTAAGCAAACCACCATTTTCAAGCAATATGGGAGAGAAAAAGGATCTCTCGGCTAATGAAAAGCGTGAAATAGTTGAATGCATTGGACTAGGTATGAAAACCTTCGCTATTTCACGAAAGAGTAAGTGTAATCATCGTACTGAGATTTGTAGTTGGTTCAGAGCACACACGGGTTTGTGCAGATAAAGGCACAATGAGGACAGTCTCTGCCATACAAATACATCAGATTAATAGAACAGCAGCTACAAAGCAGGGAAAAGGTAATTGAAGCTGCTGGTGCCTCTGGAGTCTCCCGAACATCAAGGTGTAGGACCCTCCAGAGGTTTGCAGTTGTGCATAAACCTCTATCCTCCCCAAAACGTTTAATTGTCATGAGCAGAAACAGCTGCAGTGGGCTCAGAAATACATTAAGACTCATTTTCAAACAGTCTTGTTCACTGATGAGTGCCACCATGTCCCAACAAGGCTGTGACGTCAGCAAGGAGGTGGCAGAGTCATGTTTTGGGCCAGAATCATGGAGAGAGAGCTGGTCCCTTTAGGATCCCTGAAAGTGTGAAAATGACCTCTGAAAAATATGTGGAGTTTCTGACTGACCACTTTCTTCCATGGTACAAAAAGAAGAACCGTGCTTTCCCTAACAAAATCATCTTCATGCATGACAATGCACCATGTCATACTGTAAAGAATACCTCTGCATCATTGGCTGCTATGGGCATAAAAGGAGAGAAACTCATGATGTGGAACCCATACTCCCTTACCTCAACCCTATTGAGAACCTTTGGAGCATCCTCAAGCAAAACATCTATGAGTGTGGGAGGCAGTTTTCATCCAAACAGCAGCTCTGGGAATTATGACAATTAGCATTAAAATTATGCTGACTGTCATTTCAGTTGACAATTTGGAAAATCTGAGAAAAATGTAATTTGCATATTGACTGTGAACTGTTGGCTATTTCTATATCTGTTTTCGTTATAATAGGCTTTAATGATTATATGAAACTGTGTTGATTGTAATCTGTGCTTTTGGGGTGATTTGAAGTGCTGTATTGTTGTCCTTACTCTTGGAATCCACTGGGGGGCAGTGTGTTATAAGGTGGAGTCAGATCGCGCAGAAGCATTCCAAGGGCATTGATTGGTTCAACAAGTAGCCGCCTACTTCCTGTGTCTATAAACTGTGAAGCTACCGAGACGCGCCCCTCTTACCCGCTGGCTGTCTTGCTGTCCACTGAAGAGCATCATGAAGCCTTTACCATAGCTTTTGTTTTAGATTGTAAATTCAGGGAATAAAACAATGATTTTGATTTTAATAGAACGAGCATCCGTATTCTTTTTCATCCTTATTTTGAACACTTCATTAGAACGCTGTGTAAAAATGACCCCTGGAAGGTCAGTTATTATAAAAGTAGTTATACAATATACCAGGAGAGAGCAAAATTAGGTAGGGATAAGTAATTGCCTAATGCAGCAAAAGCCTGCTTTTACCTACTGCAGTCAGATGAAAAGGAGGCTCAATTTGGCGATATATCAGCAATAAGTGAGAGTATGAATGTTTTCGCAGGCTTGTTCTCTGCCCATCCATTTGAGGTGCCAAATGTTACTATAAAAATCTTCGGTGCTCATTCTCTAACTGCTTGCACTTCCACTGTTCTTGTCTTACTAGGAACAGTGCTTGTGGGAGCAGGATAAAACGATCAACCTTTCATTCATTCCAAATAATTATTTAATTAGACCTGCTCAAAGCTAGCTCCCGTAGCATTGGACTGGGCGTGTGGTCCCGATGGTCCTGTGTTGTGCTGAGCATCTGCTGTAAACGGACGTAGAGCGGTACGTTGCCCGTGTCATCTCCTATTTAGGTTAGCAGCTGTGCAGGCTGTAAACAAAACTTGTTAATTCACTCAATGCTGCTCTGTTCGAGGCTCTTCTCAGCATAAACTCACCATGGCTGCCTTGTAACCTGCACATTTTCTGTACCAAATTTAGGACTTTGGAACATACTGCATTTGTATTTTAATCCTTATTCTGAAATAGAAAACTTAAACTAAAACAAACAACTATATTTTTGGCGAATGTAGTGAGTGAGTGAGTGGTTGGTGGTGGTCGGAGGGCGGATGGCGCAGACTGGTCACCTCGCTTCCGTCAGTCTATCCCAGGGCAGCTGTGGCTACAATAGTAGCTACCACAAGTATGGTGTGAATGAATAATGCAATGTAAGGCATCTTTGAGTGTCCAGAAAAGCGCTTTCTAAAACAGATGCATTAATTATTATTATTATTATTATTATTATTATTATTATTATTATTATTATTATTATTATTATTATTATTACATTTTTCTACAAATGAACTATTGTTAACAATGAAACTTGCCTTGTCAACCAGTGTAAAAACTAAGGGTAAAACACAACAAATAACATTCTGGAAACATGGTAAATGTGCCTATAGTTTGACCACAGACATTATGTGTGACGTTCATTGAAGTGTGAGCTGGTGTGTTGAGGGCAGGAAATTATTGAAACATGCGCAAATTAAACAAAACAGTACTCAGGTATGTTTTTGGTGATGAACGATTTTGGTGATTTTGCTGATTATTTTAAATGTAAATATGTGTAGACCGTTATTGCATTGAATGTATGTTATTATATGGAGAAATGTACAATCAAACTTGGTAATTTCTGAAGCAATCCTTGATGCTGCCATACCTCAATGGGCACAGACACATTTCCGCTGGGGCTGTAAGAGCGATGTGTTGCTTGGCATTCTGCAAATGTCACAAGGATCGTGTTCACAAATACAACCCGGCACCTTGGAGATTACATTTTATCAACATACAAATGAGCAGAGCTTCAGACTGCACTGGGCCCGCTGGCAGCTCTGCCCATGCCTGAGATGAGAGGAAACGGAAAGTGACATTGAACTGTGTTGTCTTGATGGACTGTAGGTGCATGTGTGTGCGTGTGTGTGCATGCTGTACTTACAACCAGTGTAGCCTTGACTTGATGATTGCAGTGTCAAGTGTTACCAATTACCAAGAGTGTGTTCTGTTTTATTAACATGTGCTTATTAATGCTTTCACCCCTTTATAATATGTTAGACCTGAGCTGGTTGTCACACGTTTATTCTAGAGTCCACTGCTCACGCAAACATTTAACGAAAGCTTAAAGCCTTGACTTGAAGTAACCCCCTCTTCCTTATTTGCTTATTAAATAGTTATTAACCGCTAAAAACAGGAACATTTATTGTGACCCAATAATGTAATGAGGCATATGTGAGGTTGGATGTCCCAATAATAATTACAGTGATGTTTTTTATCAGTGTTAGATCTGTTCAAAGCAAGGGATTTTGATGAAAGTTTGCATGTATGAAGAAGATTGCTGAAACATGTGTACAAAAAAGTGGAGCAGTCACCTTGCAACACCCACGCAGCCCCTGACTCGTCCAAATTAAAATAGTATACACCTACACACACTACCTATATTTATCAGGTGAAAAGCCGCCCCAAGGTAAGGTCTATTTTATCTCATTATTTCCTGTTTCTTCACCATTATCCGGGCAGCTCTGTCCTTCACATGAGCCTTTGAATCAGTTATGAAAACCTTAATTATTTCAATACATACATAAATACTTTGAAGATGAAAGTGATGTTCCCTTACCTTCAGCCTCTTTGTACCGCACTGCTGTGTAAGCTGCACTTGTTTTCAATCACACACATTTACATAGTGATGGGGACATAGAAATTCAGACATATGCATATAGAGATAGGAATCAGACGGCAGCGAATGCAGAGGAACCTACCTGTGAAAATAGCTCAAGCATAAAGTAACATCAATATCTAATTTTTTAGCGTCGTCGCTCAAGAATTCTCTCCTGAAACAGAGGCAGCAGCCAGTATTCTCTAGGCTCTCCAGCCATAGTTACAAAATCAATACATTAACTTCAGCAGTGCCTGACCTTCAGCCCAGTAAGGATAATTATTATCACTCCATGGATAGTGACTCTATATTTTACATTTTTCTTTCTGCACCACTGGAAAAGTACTACATAAATTCAAACCATTTACAGATTAAAGAAAGTACAGAAGATTACCATTATTATCCGTCCTCTTTTGCTATCTTATATTCCATCAAAGTCTTTCTCATGCTCATTGGTCTATTAGCCAGTCTATAATAAGTAAATAATATTAGGCTTATGGCGGCGCAAATGCTACTGCATCAACTGTAACGTACACAGCAGCGTATACTCTCACTGATGGGGCTCTGACCCGTCTAAAACATGTTGGAATGTCTCTTACTTTGCTTCCATTTAGCCCTTGAGTGGAGTCAGAACTCTGGTAGAATCGAGTCCAACAGCTGTAATCGGGAGCTAAAGTATGTCCTTTTGTTTCAGCATATTAAGTAGCCATGTGCCTGTGGTGTGTGCTGCGAGTCAGGCCTTCAAAATAAGACAACAGAGCTGGAAAGGTCTTTAGACACCCATTGGACTAAAATAACACTGTCAACTGTGAGAGTTATAATACTGTATTCATTTGCTGAGATGCTGACATACGTTAACATAAAGAATTAGAATACAGTATTTGTAATCATTTGTACTTCGCAGGCTGAAACCGCACTGTACAGTTTGTGCCTCTCACTGTACTTTCTTGTTAACGATTAGATAAACTCAAGGATTATCCACTGGCAGCACCACATGGCTGAAGAATGATATGTATTTGTTTTGTCTACGTGGCCAAGGGCTGTGACAACTACAGTATATAAAGCGATAGATACAGTGGCGGGCCGTGGGGTTTCAGTCAGGGCCTTCGATAGCAACATGGGTTTACGCAGTCAAACACATATAAACTTATCGACAATAGGCGTATGGATAAAACTGCCTTTTTCCGTGGCACTTCTTCGCCAAAGGATGTATCAACAACGCAAACTAAAGCAGCGGTGCCTCCGCCCCAAACAAAAGCAAACACCTTCGGGAACACTCGTACTAGAATACGGAAACACACGACACATGACAGGCCTCCGGAGACGAGCGCGTTATAATGTGGAAACAGGCGGTTGTTTTGAGGAGATGTTTGTTGACAGAGCGAGTAAAATAAAAATAGATAAACTTAAAGTTTGGTGCTATTTGAGACCCGCTCGTAATAATATGTCTATGTCGTAGTCACGTACCTGTTCCCTGCCCAAGTCCCAACACAGCTCACGCCGGAAAACTCTTCTCCTGTCCGGAGAGCCGAGCGTCTACGTCCCGCTGTTGTTCCCGCTGCTTTGCTCTCGAAGCTCTTCACAATGAAGGGGCGCAAAATATCCGTGATCAGAAAATCCGCTTCTTTTTGCCTCGTTCGGATGTTCCCAAGAGGAATATTTGTTTATCCGGTTTACGTCTGTTTTCCTGGATCGTCTTGCCCATGCGCGGCTACATTAGCGGTTTTCCCAGGCGAAGAAGAAAGCGTAGGGGAAGCTGCTGAGATACTGAAGGCCCTGGGGGCGTACTGTCAATGTACATCGAATTCTGATTGGCTGATAATTCTGTCAGTCACGCTGGCTGTCAATCATGTGTGCGGCCTGACAACACAGGGCCTGCAGAATCTGTTCTGAAGGCCCTGAGGAGGAGCAGCTCGCCAGACGTGTTTAAGGCACTTTTTGAGTAGGAAATTACAGTTACACATCAACAAAACCGATATAAGCAACTCAACTGTGCATTATATAAATAAATTAGAAATTAAATATACTAATACTATTAAGACATTTTACACTTTTTTTTCTTCATTTGGCCAGGGCCAGCAGAGAAGGCCCTGCTGGCCCTGACGGCACGCCACTGGATAGATATGTCTGGTGTGTTCTTGGACTTCATGATGCTGTCTGCTCCCCAATAGTCTCTTAACCGACCTCTGAGACCATCACAGAGCAGCTGTATTTCAAGTGACATTTGATTACACACAAGTAGACTCTATTTAGTCATTGGGTCAACATGTGCTCATTCAGAAATCTTCATTCAACTTCTGAAGGCAATTGGTTGCACTGAAAGGAAAGGGCCGGTACTTAGGCACAGCCCACTTTTCAGTTTTTTTTATTTATGAAAAGAAAAAAATCTAAATCATATAAATTTCATTTCACTTCACGATTGTGTGTCACTTAGTGTGTGTCTTTAACATACAATTTCAATTAAATATATTTATGTTTATGGTCCATAGCGTGGCAAAATGTCAAAAAGTATACTGTAAGGGGCGGATACTTTTGCAAGCCACTGTATGTGTAAAGCAGTGGTGCAGTTATGGAAGGCTTCTGATCTGTGAAGTGGAAGACACACTTGAACACTGAAGAGTTTCTGGCTGTAAAGTTAAAGCCAGAATCTGTTGCCTGTATGCAATTTCATATTCTTTTTAACACCAGAGATATTTAGTAAAAAAACCAAAAGAGTCATAAATACATAAATTAAACATATCAAATTATGATTTTCTTTTCCACAGTTTGTTACAACAAATCAATTAGACACATCTATCAGTCATTAAAATCAAAATCCATAACATTTTTAAAAGTCCTCCATATTCAGAGGCCGCCCTGGCAATTAGCTGAGAGCAGCTCCTTGGGAGAAATGACATTTGTTTGTAAAGCTGCTCTGACTTTATTGCTTTGTTTCCTGCTTGGTGCATTCCAAATGAAGCCAAAGATATGCAGAGGTGAACAGACTGTGGGAAGGAGCATGCACTAAAATAAGAACATGTGCACCGTACAGTGTGTGTTGTTATTTGCTTTTTACAGATATGAGCGAAGACTAATGCAAAATAGATGACTGTCAGGTATGTCTGTGGGCCAGGGGCCAAGGAACCAATAATTAATAATATTCCGATCAGGAATTTCCAACATCAAAACTATCATTTAAAATAAGGTACTACTTTACAGCACATTATAGCAAGATAATAAAATTGTAATTATAGTAATTACCGGGACATGGAATTTAATTTACAGATTTTTTTTCATGTTAATATGATTTATTTAACCCTTACTTCTACCCTAAGACAAGTAAGGAATTACCAGAAAAAATACCAATAATAAAAACAGATCTGGAAATGCATCATTCTCCGGTAAAGGGATACTTTGGGATTGTTGACATAGGGCCTCATTTACTAGCTATCCAGAGTGTTGTTGATGTCTGGAGATATTTTTTTCTTAAATTCATGCAGTTCTTATATTTGAAGAGTCTAGTTGCGCTAGCCTAGAGCAAGGCTAAAGCAGGTCTATGGTAAACGCTAGCCTGCATTAAAAAACAGTCTGACTCACTCCACAGTGCACCTGAGGTAAATCACATATAACACCAGACTAACCATATAAATGTCTGTGTTAATAGAATATTTTTTTAATAAAACTGACCTTGTATCACATGAATTACCGCATTTTGAGGGACTATTTTCTCGCAGATCACTCCGCCGCTGCCTTAGCTTACAGCCACGAAGCTGATGCTGCTCAAATGTAAGTTATTTTAAACTCAAAATGGTTAAAATTAACCTATCGACACACACATTTATATGGTTAGTCTGGCGTTATAAGTGATTTACCTCAGGTGCACTGTGGAGTGCGCCAGACTGTTTTTTAATGCGGGCTAGACTTTACCATAGAACTGCTTTAGCCTTGCTCTAGGCTAGTGCAACTAGACTCTTCAAATATAAGAACTGCATGAATTTAAGAAAAAATTATCTCCAGACATCAACAACACTCTGGATAACTAGGAAATGAGGCCCTATGTCAAAAATCCCGAAGTATCCCTTTAACTCTTATTTCCATCCTATTACTATGTTATTATTGTGGTGTAAAGTACAACCAAAAATAATGGGAATTGGGAATGCCAACATTATTTGACAGCATATGACATTGTACTGTATATGTAACAAACAACAGAACTGAAAAAGCCTTTCATTTGAAAAAGAAGAACAGATTCACAGTTGGGGAGCGAGCAGTGATGAGGAGAGAGAAACTAAAATAGATAGAACAAAGTGCCTCTGTTGGCACCACTCTGCGCTGAAATTCAAGGTCAAGAACACTGGAGGTGACAAGATGAATAGTCAGAGAGAGTTTGGAGCTGAAGGAGGTGGATTCACACACAAAGAGGAGGAGGGCTTTGAAATGCTGCTGTACATCACACAAAGACAGCTTACAGGGAGACTCACAGGCAAAGAACACAAGGATTCACCTGCACAATGGGATATATCAATAGTAGTGGTGGAATAAGCTCAGATAAACTTGGCTTGTAAAGTAAAGTCACGCCTAACTGTAATGAAGACATCATGCTGGCTCCTATCTAAAACATTTCTTGCCGGTCTTCTTCTGGACATAGAAAATGATCTGTGAAGAAAAGAGCTGTGTGCTGATTTGGTAAGATGAATGAGAATAAACTGGAAGCAGAGGTATTATTAACGGTTTAGTGCCTCCTGGAGAGCTCACATTATGATGATAATAATAATAAATAAGAATACTATAGCACTCTCAAAGCTATAAGCATACGTGTATGCAGAAACAGGATGCAGGGCAAGTGAAATGTTTTGCCCCAGCCAGAGCCCAAATGCAGTATATGAATTTATAGGGACAGGGAGGGATGAAGGTTCAGGATTATCTCAGTGTTTGACTCAACATCATTTCCACTGACCTGTCTAGAGCAGTGGGTGACCATGGTGTAGCGCTAATGATCACTCCTGTCCGACGCCCCCCATGCATACAGTAATTGGTTATTCCTCCAGCAAGGGGGTTCTGACAGACCCTAGGCGAGAATTGAGAGACACATTTGTCTTGAGCAAGGTAACCCATGAAGGAGCCCAGTTTCTGTTCGGAGTCATATATTCTATGTCAAACAGTAGGTAGTGGGTTTGAATGGAGCGGTGGCCGAGCCATGTGAAACCTTCTTGCCCCGATTCATAGCATGTCTGTCGATTGTCCTACGTGTATCCGCCAGGTTGATGAGTAAACAGGAGCAAAAGAAGGAAACACACCTAGACGGGAAAGCATAACTGCACATAAATGGCCCAACTTCAAACAAAGCCCATATGTTCTAGTGATGAGGTGAGAGTTGCCACTTAGCCACTGTGCCAAGCTTCCAATCTCGAGATTAGCATACTGGGCTACTGCTGCGCCAACATGTTGCTGCAGACAACAAATATTGCTGAAATCAGTGTGAATGAAACAAAGCACTTTTTGTTTTACTAACTTGAAAACACAAACAGTGAAATCTCAAAATGTTGATGGAAAAAACGAGTACCTCTTATGGACAGAATAGAAACATGACAAATGTCCTCTGTTGAGGAAAGAAACAATGTCATGCTTTTTTTTCAGGCAGAAATCTGGTGCTGTTACCCTGCCATGGCAGTGTTATCCTTGTTTTGTTTTTGTTGTATCTGGGTGGACCATTTCAAGGTGAATGGGATGCACCACTCTCATTACTGTCACTGCTTTTCACATCCAGCCTTACTCTGAAGTGTTTGTCCATTGCGGGGTGAACAAGCCTGTTTTCTTTGACTCTTCATGAGGGTTCTAGTCCACAATGAGCCACATAAACACTCCACTTCTTTTTTTTTTTTTTATCTTAAAAAACCTGTTGACTCTTCATTGAAAATCAATGAACATGTAATTGTGGACAGTGGAACATGTAATTGTGGACAGTGGAACATTCACAATGCAATAGAAGATCTCTGCAGAGAAATCAGGCGGCAAGGGACTGGCTCAATTGACTATCCATTCTTGGGAGAGCCATTTAGAAAACAATTTATTTTCAATTTTAAGCTCCTATTCTTGCAGTGCTGAGAATGTCTATCGAAACGTCACAGTCCTTGTAGTGCTGTGCTTCTATAGTAACAGTCCATGTGTTTTCTCAATGGTGAGGTAGGGTATTTGATTGTTTGTTGCTTGCTCAGACTGTTGTGTCTGTATTCGTCATTCTTTTCATGACATAAAGGTGAGGTGTGGTAGTTTCAACAAGGAACATAGAAATGGCTTCCAAGTTGGACTCTCCGTTATACCAACGGAACCACATGACACATTTTTATGATTTTTTTTCCAGTGTGTAGCACACACCTGCATTAAGAGGTAGAGTATAAATGATCAATATTTATATTCACGCTGTGTTAATATGCATTACATTGGATGAATCTCAGACCTTCTATCCTGAGAAGTATCCTGATTATTGGTGATTCTCAGTCTCTGGCATTTTAGTTGGCAAATCAGCCGTGTGGAACTCCGCCCTCCACTACAGAGGCGTTATTATTTGATTTAATGATTCCATTTTAATTCATGTTTAAATAGGGACAGTTCCAAACAGCTGATTGATCAAAAGTCACATGACTGAGAATGGTCTATACATTTGTTAAGTGATGATGTCATCGTAACCTGCTGTAAAGCCGACTACAAGGCTCTTTTTAAGCATCTGATCGCAAAGTAATATCATATTTACAATTTTATGCTTTTCTGACATTAATTATCAAATTATTTTTTCCATACACAATGAAGGCTAATTTAAAATATATCTTCCTTTTTCCTGGAGAAATGGTGAGCTATATTATTCTAATTAGGTGTAAAACAGTTTTTGGCCTTTTATTTGCTGTTAAATTCAGCAGAAGATTCAGATAAAGTTTTTTGCTGTTTTTGTCAATGGAACAGTTTGGACCCGGAAGTAGCTTATTATTGTGCGTGATGTCACACTTAACGTATTGAGTAGCGCCTATGCTATTATTCAGTCTTACAGGAAGTTTCCAGCATTAACCCAAATACTGCCAAATAGCCTCAAAGGCACACTGGGTAACATTTTGGACTATACGGTTGCCATCAGTACAAAACATGCTCCTAATGACCAGCTCAACACTGATTACACACTGCAGTAATGGCATATTCTAAGGATGAGAACCTAACCTGTATAATTCTGCAGCCTTTAGTCAACATCTCCATGGAGAAGGCGCTGGAGACGTACCCTCTCCTGGTAACGTTACAAGGGAGCAAGGCACATATATATTTATCAGGTATTTTTCAATGATGAAAATATTAGTCATAAAATAAATACTTGTGTTACAATTGTTTTTATCACACACAAAACATTAAAATGATATTGTGTAAACCATAACCATATTAATGGCCTGTTAAAAAGTGGTTATTTAGAACTTTATTCCCTGAGTCATTATGAAGTGGCCAAATTAAATAGTACAGTCACAGTATGTGGATTGTTGCTCATTATTAAAAAGAAGCAAGTTGAAAATAGTGACACAAAATATTTTAAATGAGATTTCTCGCTAATGTGGGACTTAAGCACATGCTCACAATGTCCTCTAATCAGCCCTCAATCAATCCCTCATTTATCTATTAAAGTGTCGGCCCCAGGGGACACACACCACTGTCCCGCCTTATTTCTAAATTAAACTCCAGCATGAATTATTGCTGCTGTGTCATAATGGGAAAACTGTTTACATTTAATCAATATCTAAATAATTAGTGGAAATGATCTGTTTGCTGACTGTGTAATGAGAGATGCAGCTGGGAGAGTGTTACGACATAACCTTTGAGTGCACAGGGCTAAGAATAAAGGGCTATGGAGAGATTTAAGCATGGGAGGCCAGTGGAAAAAGTGAAGTCAGTCCAGACTGACGCAGAAAGACAAAGTCAAATCTAGGATCAGTTGAGGTCAAACATAACTTTTTCCTGTGTGATTTACTAAAATACACTTTTAACAACATGGCGTTTTGTAATTTTTGTCAATACTTGTCACTACAGTTTATTAAAATCTGGAAAGAATATTCACATGTAAATGTATTCTTGACTTAAGTTTTCTACCACATTATTTCATCAAGTTTAAGCGTAAAAGAACAACATAGTTACGGTCTAAAAAAAGTTATATACCCATCATATTTAAAGGCATTATCATCTATGAAGTATTGCTTTATTAGCATAACACCTACAGTATAGCAACATGCGGGTAACCGTTGGTGAAAAGTCAAACACAATATTAGCCTATTAAAAGGAACAGGCCGCCGTTTTTCCATACTGAGATATGTTCTTACCTGAGCTTAGACAAGTTGATATGCACCTGTCTGGTCTTTGTGCGTGCCCCTGGAAGAGCGCGGTAGCTTCCAACTTCACCCCCGTTTGGAGCCATAGGAATATACTTCAACATCTTTGGTCTTTTTGCATGACTGAGCACACGCACAAAGACCAGACAGGAACGCATCAACTTGTCTAAGCTCAGATAAGAACATATCTCAGCATGTAAAAATCGTGGCCTGTTCCTTTAGAGTCCCTATGCCTTATTTTCTTTTTGTTTACAAACAATGAAAAGGTATAACACATTACAATTATATTGTCAATTGCGGTCCAAACTCATTCCTAATACATGCCAACACATTTCTAACATCCCAATTCCTCACAGGGATGAGCTTAGAAGCAACAACTTTCAGGGAACCATACTGTCACAGCAATGTAAACAACAACTAACCTGCCTGCTCACGATTGAGGAAAAATATGCATAATTAGAAACAGAGTGAACTAGGGGTGTCCATGGTTAACCGATTAACCGTTAAAAATTGCGTAACCGAGTAAAAGCATTTTGCTCTGTTAACTGGCGTGTATAATTTGCCGTGCCATTGAAAATATTTGTAATACATTTTTGCACCACCAGACACCGCCAGAGCGCTCCCAAACATTTGTTCACGAGAAGCCGTCATCGCGCATGGCTAGCTAGTTTAACTTTTCAATATGAAGCGGGCCATAAACAACACAGCGTGGGAGCGCTTTACAACCGAGAATGACGGATCAAAATACAAGTATTGCATTTCAGTGCTGAGATTTACTTCAACTTCGTTGTTGTACCATCTCAACAGCCAACACCCGGGCAACTCTTAGGAGGTAGCTAGGTAAGCTAAAAGGCACAAAACTCGCCGTTCTCGTTATTGTTAAAACGTGGTGGAGAGATAAGTGTTGTTGTTGTTGTACACATGAATGACTGTTTCTTTGCACAATGTTTCAAAAAAAGTGGGCTAAATGACTGCAGGTAAAATAAATAATAATACTGTAGGGCCAAGTGAACGCAAGTCAGTGACCTAATTTGACTGCTCTGTCATTACCACTGAGTTTTATTTCTATAAATTCATTTCGTTTTAAATGTTCCAGCCATTTAATAAAGGTGTTAACAATGAAAACCCCCTTTCGCGTCTGTCAGTATAATGTAACGGAGAGGGAGGCAGGCGCGGGGGGAAGAGTGGGGGTCGGTTAGTGCGCACACTAATGGTTAACAGAGTATTTACCGGTAAGGGCCTCGGTTAACAGTTAATGAAAAACTTGAAAACGTGCAGCCCTAGAGTGAACAGAGCGCTTTTCCCTAAAATGTATATAAAAAGGACATAACAAATTTTAGCCCACCACTAGGAAACAAAATCAGGTACGGATCCTTTAAGATGTGTTTGGTAGTGCAGCAAATAAATAAAAAAGAACAAGACATTTTCGTACCAGTTGGTTTTATTATGTCAATGCACACTTCAAAAGCAAAAAAAAGCCTTGGCATCCTGAAAAAAAAAGAAAAAAAAAGGAAAACAAATCATTCGCTTGAGCCTGCATCCACCAGCTGCCAAATGGATGCACGTTACAGATTATTGCAAAGGGTCACTTTTGTTAAAACTTATCAGCAAAAGATAATGGAGATAAAAATAAAATTTTGTGGTTACATACATATGGGTCATTTCATTGTTGTGTAGTGGAAGATACAATTCCAATATGCAAACACACAATAAAATAAAACAATTGAAATATGTGACCCACAAGAAAACATAAATGTGTACATAACTGAATCAAACTTCTAAGCTAAGGTTTATCAAATCACAAAAGACGCATCATTTGTTGATTTATTTTAATACTCAAACTATTTGAGGCTGTATCAAAAACTTTGTAAAAAATTACGAGATTTCTTTCCAGTGATTATGTAGGATGCGTTTTAAGTAAAGTCTTTCTCCTAATCAGTCTTGTTGCCATCAAGCTTCATTATCCATCTGAGACATTGGCAAACAATCAATCTCTGCTAACTGGAGAGAAGAATTACCTCAGTAGATAAAATGCAAAGTATAAAAATAAAATAATATCCCAAAATAAACTGTAGGGCTTTAATTTCACACTATGTACATTTTTGGTGCCATTTTGCTACAGTACCAAGCCAAAAAGGGCTTCTGATGTGCTGACATAATCTGTACTCTTACCACAGCTTTTACATTTATTTGTTTTGTGATGCTTTAAGATTTTTAATGTTTAAATTAATATATTCTATAGTTTACATTGAAATACAGAACCAATTTAAAACCAAGTTAATGAGATAAAGTATACATTTTAACAAATGAGCTTTAGCCTTCACTAAGGCTAATAGCCATGTTCAGATAAGCTCCTGCAGGTTATTTTAGTGAGGCAATCCTTTCCTTCAGACGTCTCCCAAAATGAACATAATGCTACCTGAAGATCTTCCATTTACAGTGATAAAAAAAAAGAACACAAAACAAATCAATAAAAATAAACTAACTACTCATTCATCTCTAAAATAATCTTAGGCAATCTTATTATTTTCATCAATACTAGACATTGTGAATAAAAATAAAAAGAGACAGCTAGTGTTAAAAGGCAAACCGTATTGAACCGGATAAAACACAAGCTCGTTCATTCACTCGTGCACACAGGGATCCCATTCTTTTGTCCTCTAGAGCTATTTGAGATCAGTGTGTGGCTTTTTTCTATATATTTGGCCGACCTAATACCCCTTTTTAGAAACATGACCTATTGCCTGCAGTTGTCTGATGGCACTTCACCGTCTTCTCAGATTAATACAAAGAAAAACATAATAACAGTTGTTAAGCAAGATGATTCAGTCCAGACAAAAAAGGGAGATTCTAAAACCAATCAGAAAATTATTGTATCCGTATCAGAAAAAAAAATTAAAAGGAAGGGAGAGCACACCTTATCTTTGACCAAAACGGGTCTAGAATCCAATATCCAATGTGACAGGAATTAGTTTGTCTTAGGCCACAGTAGAAGCTGGGCTATCACTACAAGCAGTAGTCCATCCCAGCGGTTTCAAGCAACCATCCCCTCATTCGACTGAAAATCCCCACCCAGCTCCCTGACTAGATACCCCTGTAGTTGTTTTGTACTTAAGCACCGCTTGTCATTCCTCCAAGAAAATGTCCAGACAGACAACACCAGAAAGGAAACTATCGCAGTTCCTCAGGCATTTGCTCCCTCCGCCCGACAAAGGGGAGGGGTATACAAGTCTTAGGGAGGCACATAGGGGGGTGGGGATCTGTAGGGGGTCATGTTCTTGGGACGGGAGCCCTTTCCTTCCATTGGCGTGGAAAAGGGGGAGGTGGCTGATACGGCGGTGCATTGGGATCCTCGTCCCGCAATGCTGTGTACTCCCCCAGCAGTTCTTGGTTTAGGGGAGTTGTCTCTGGGGTGGCCATGTTGGGGTATTCAGGGGGTGGGAGAGGGGGTTTTTCTTCCTGGAGAATCAAAGGCATACTCGAAGATGGAGGAGGTTTGGAATCGTCCAATTCATCAGCAAAAATGATAGGCACGCCTTTCTTGATGAAGGTAGCCTGGTCCTCAATGGTCAGTTTGCCCTTTCGTTTCTTCCTGTAGCAGATCATGGCAATAATACCTGCAATGAGCAAGATGGCTGCCACCACCACTGCAGGAATAACGGTGTGGAGATAGACATCATCTGTGCTTTGACGGCCAGTTCCCAAAGCGGGTGTGACTGCTGGTGGCTCTGGTATATCAATCTCTCCTGGGGGAATGAAGGAATATGTTTTGCAGCTGGCCCTGCCCTTCACAGTAACACCCAAAGGTCTGAATTCATGCTCCATCGCGTAGCGGAAAGTCTGTGAGGGACGCCCGTCAGCACTGGCCAGGGTCCGGCTCATGGCTATGAGCTGTTCCTTGGGACACGGGTGCTGTGGGAGGCTGGTGTTTGTCCATTCAACAACAATAGATCCTTTGCTAATATTCCTGATACTCACTGTACTGCTGTTGCGGTCGCCCAGTGCTTGTGCTAGCTTCTTGACCAGTTGAATTTTCTTATGAATGTCATTAGTTATAGAATGTGGCTCACCATCAAATCGGGCAGTAAAGATAACAGGAGATTTGTCATTGGTAGGCCAGCGATTTACACGTACTTCAAAAGCGTCAATGGCATTCAAACCACCCTTGTCAGTAGCCTGCATGAAGTATTCATGTTTTCCAACATGCTGAACATCAGGAATTCCATAGAGAAGTTGACTAGTGGTGTTGAACTGAATCCAGGAACCTTCTCCTACTACCTCATTGTGATTCTGTCTCAGAGACAGGCGGAGCTTGTCTGTTGTACCATCTTGATTATCAAAGAAAGTATCAGATGGAATCTTCACCTCAAAATAGGTACCAACCAGTGCATTTACCTGGTCAATAGGATTCCGCAATTCAGGTTTCTCATTGAAAGGGTCTGGGATGACGGCTGGAGACTGTGTGCTTGTTGGCTTGGCAGTTGTGGTCTTTGGCTCTTTTGGTACAGGAGTTGTTTTGGGCTTTTTGGGTCTTCTTGTAGGTCTGCGGGTAGGTGACGGAGTAGCTGTGGGTTGCACAAAAGAAGGCCTGGTCATAGTTGGCTGGATAGATATTGAGCTGGTGGTTTCCATAACTATTGTTGGTGGAGGAAGTCCTTGTGTAGGAGTGTGGGTAATCGTATCACGGAATCTGATGGTGGGTTTGCCAGGGAGAGGAACAGGGCCTCTTACAGGAGGCGCCACACTCTCAGTTGGTCCAGCTATCGAAGGTGAGGAGACAGTTGGGACTATTCTCACAGGAGGAGGTTCTACTGCAGTTGTCGGGGGAAGAACAGCAAGGACAGGTGTTGGTGTGTTGTTTAATTGCCTCCTTACACGTTTGGGGATATGAGGTTTCTTGTTGGCAATATGCCATCCCACAACAGGGTAGCCAAGTTTAGCTGACATAGCTCCCTCTTTAGCAGGGCCCTGTACACTGTCGATATTTGGGACAGTGCTTTGGTCCAAAGAGCAGCCAAGCTTCCACGACAGGAGGGCTCCGTTTTCCACCACCTAAAAAACAAACAAAAAACAAACATCGTCACCATGATTAAATATAAAACACAGACCACCAAAACATGTTTCAGGTGTATTATAATATTGAATTGAATAGTGCATTGTCTTTATTGTTTTAAGATTAGATACGGTTTGCTCTCACCATGGAGAAATTCACTTGTGTGCTCTTAAGAACGCACAGTGGGATGCAAAATTGTAAAATAAGTGTGCAGAACAAGTAATAATAACACTGGGTGAGGTGTCTTGAATTTTTTTAACTGATAAATAACATTTTTACAACACAGAATCTGAAAATGACATCCATTTTTCTGTAACAGGTCAGGTTTTTGTGCTAATTGGATTATCCAATCTCTGTATTCCATATTAGTTTTACTTTCTGTAGTACTGGTAAAAACAATTCTAAGGATGTTACAACCAGCCCCAGCCAAGGACATTTCAGAAAAATGTGGCATGTTCATTTCGGCAAAATTTGGTTGACGAGCCAAAAAAAAAACTGACCTGATTGAGCAAAAACAATGTAATTTTTGGATTCAGCACATCCAAATTGTCCTAAATCAGCTCATAAAACTTAGAAACCAAATTTGTTGTTAACTAGTGTAATAGAATAAAGGTATAATACAATGAATAATATTTTTTTAAAGTAGCACAAATGTTTACAGTCATTGTGCAAGGGACAGTGATTAATAAAGGGACATTGTTGTAGGTGTTTGCAGGTTATCAATCAATCAATCTTTGTTTATAAAACGCTTTTCATACCGAAAGGTATCACAAAGTGCTTTACAGATTTAAAACAATACACCCCGCATCATACATCCATATACACACACATGCATACATACATACATGTACACACGCGCATATATATATATATATATATATATATATATAAAATTAGGACTAAATAAATAGATGTCAGTTAAAAGCTAAGCTAAAAAGGTGGGTTTTGAGCCTGCTCTTAAATACATGAACGTTCTCTGCGGTCCTGAGCTCCTCCGGCAGGCCGTTCCAGAGGCGAGGGCCGTAATATTGGAAAGACGCCTCGCCGTGAGTCTTTCTGTTGACTTTAGGAATAACTAGGAGACCTCTGCCGGAGGAGCGAAGGGGCCATGAAAGTCAATGGGTGCTGGCTACTCTGCTTTGCGATGATGACACTGGAGGCCACCATTGCTCCGCCATTGCTGTAGTACCGCCATATACTCGCTAGGCCCCCATTGGAATGCATTGGACTTTAGACACGTTAAAAACAACTTTAATGCCCGGTGCCTAATTGTTTGGAACTGTCTACAGCTAGATATTCCTCCTGTGATTACGCTGGGTTAGACACAACTAGAGGCACCGGGCTGGTTATGGTAGGATACATTTTAGAAATCTCCTACTTAACGGGGGTCTGACTGTTAGCATTGGAGCTGCGCGAGCTACACGTCACGCAAGGGCCGAGTCTACAGTGAAGATCCTGCCCTTATGCCCTTATTAGGAACATGCTTCGTCAGAGCTGGGGAGGAGGAGTCTGTAAATCCGCCATGAATTCCCCCTCGAACGTGCTCATTATGGTAAACGGGGAGGAGTGAGTATTGACGGTCTATTAATAATATGTCTATGGTGAAGGTTCATAAGGTAAAAGCAGTTTTGAAAGATAAGAAGGACCAAAACCATTAAGACACTTAAAAAACATTAGAAAGAACATTTTAAAGAACTTTAAAATCGCACACGGTTTGAATTTTCAGTGGGGTCCTGGCCTCAGAAAGTAACCTACTGTGCAGGTTTATAGAGATTATGGAAAAGTGTAACACCTGGAGCAAATCTGCACAGACATGGGGAGAACATTCATACTCCACCCTGACAGGCCACACCAGGTCTCAGGACTCATGACCTTCTTGCTTGACGCAAGAGCACCAACTGCTGGGCTGACAATCTAAATTATTACTAGCTCTGCAGTAAATTGTAGAATAGTAAGTTTACAATAGGAATGTACATTCACTCACCTTTTTGGCATTACCAGGACCAGCCATGAATGCTGTCATGTCGAACAGCCTATTGTTGACAACTGGGAGCATCTTCATGTGCTGTAGTTCCACTCCTGAGAATCTCCTCATATTATCCAGCAGGGTTACTCTCTCTGCCGAGTTCATTTTGGTCAAATCAGCATCAAGAATGACAGTCAGGACTGTCACAGGCTCTTCATTGTTGCAGGAGAACGGTTGGACTTCCTCTTGGCCTGACGCTTGATTAGACGCCATCTGAATTGCTTCGATGTCCATATGGTCTTCAGGATGCACCGCAATGGAGAACACCTCTGATGAAGAAGACTGCTTGTTGTCTGTGATGGACACAGAGATGTAATGGACTCCTTTGTCCTCCTCCAGTGGTAAACCCTGCAGGATTCGGCTTTCGGCATCCCAGTGCAACCAGGCAGGAAGGGACTCCTTACCCATCTCAGTGATCTGCACCACAAAGAGAAAAAAGATGTATCAAAACACTGCAACACTATTTAATGTGCAACATCAAACTATTCATGTCACGGGTACAACACATTTTAGCTGCAGAGTCAAGGAAATGTCATAGGAACAAAAGCACATTTGATCATAAAATACATATGAAAACTGTGCACACAGTGAAATTAACACTAAACTAAACCAACTACAACTGGTCCCAAATGCATTATATTTGTATTACAAGTTCAAAACAACATGTCAATAAATGTCAAACTGTGGGACTGTGGGCACTTCACAGATAAGAGGAAGATGCTGAGAAGTAGATCAAATACGAATGACGATGTAAGCCCAACCATAAATCTAAAATAAAGACCTAATATATGTGGCCCTCCTCAGCCCCCAACAGTTAATTTTGTGACTAATAAATCCTTGTTGATAAATTATGCAAAGGCAGTGCTCCCAAGACACATCATTAATGCTCTAACCAGCACACAAGGCAATGCTGCGGGAAATGTATATCAGCAGACGCCAATGTACATAAAAAAGGAACAAAACAGTCATATACTGTACGTAGACACAAACCAACAGACACGAGAAAAGAAACGCAGAGACAGACAAATACAAAATGGAGGCATAGTTGTACAAAACAAATAGAGAATTCTCAATTTGTAGTTCCCTTTATATTCTCCTCCAGTGTCATCTAACTCCTCCTCCGCAGTGTGCAGCCCCTAGCTCTGCCGCCACTGCTTTGAAATGTCATTATCAGAATATGACAGTCCTTTTTTTTTAACTTACAGATAAAAGCTTATTTCTGGTTTTCGCGCTGTCAGGGAGATATCTCATGCTTCGCTTAGAACGTAAAATCCATGTTTGAAAATGATTACCGCATCATTTACAATTAACTCGGTGTGAGTGATAATAAATGATCAAAAACACGCACCACTGCCTCTGCTGGCATTTAAGCAACTCAGTCATTTTATTCAATTTGTCACCTAATGTGGAGACAATGGCAACAGCAGAGTGATGATTTTACACTTTCTGTCAGTGCAGAAATAATTAATTTCTGTAAATGTGTCCTCTCCTTTCATTTATTTATATTTTTCGTGCGAGTGTACTTCGATATTGAATGGTTTGCTTTTTGACATGGCGTTGCAAATTACATTACAAAAGGCACAATGAAGGACATGTAGGTTGCCAGGCAGTAATCTCATCAAAACTCATAATTGCCTGGTAAATTACCAAAGGGTATCTGGAGAGCACAAGGAGGATGACTCAACGGGTGATCACTAATTATTTTGGCAATTAAAATAGGGTAGGAAGGAAGACACATGTGTTAGCTGTTATTTGCTCTTTGCATGCCATTTAGTGAGGAAAAGGTATAGGTTGACATGTTGTTAGTTTTATAACGTAGCACTACATGGTAGATTTAGCAATTATCTTCTAGCGCGATAATCACGATTATTAAAACATGTGGCGATCGTTTAATTGCCAAATTTTTATCATGATAAACGATATTATTGTTTATTATCCCATCCCTATTCAATTCTGAGGGAAGAGGGGCATAACACAACTCACACTTTATGTCTTGCCATCTTATTAATGTGTAATAGGTATTTTTGGTGTCAGACGAGGAAATGGAGAAATAACAGATGATAACTGATTTTCTTGGAAGAGTTTTGTCTCGATTTTAATAATTATTGTAAGTTCTTCAATTAATAGCCTACTCAATACTGTCTGATAACAGCTCATGTCTTGGTCATCTTTGAAAGTGATGAATCCGACTTCCGATATTAAAATCCAAGAATCTATTTGCCCTTTCTTAAAAAAATTAAAAAAACCGCTATGTACAATGAATGTTAATATTGCTTGTGATGAAACGCAACCCAATCCACTCGAGATAAAGAGTTTTGAAGTAGATGTGAGGAATGAAGCGAGAGGTCTAAGCAAAAGGCTGTCATGCAGTTTGACCCTGAAACCAAAGACAGCTAATTAAAAACACTAAGAACTGATAATCTCATCAAAGTAAGGACCCGTTTGATCATCTTTTTTTTTTTTACTGCACTACTCACACATACAACGGCAAAGCCACCGTGACTATCGGGGGCCTAAGCAACTGTGATGGAAGCAAACCAGCGTGTTTTACTGAGCGACAGGCATGAAATATTACTTGACATTATCGCACTTCCCTGGCCTCATCCCCATTTTACATCGCGTTGCTATACTCTGCCTCCTCAGCTTTTCTGTTTAGAGTTACAGTCCTCGATGAAAGAGGGAATCTAATTTCAGGTCATGCAAAAAAATAATAATAAATTAAAACAAAACAAAACTTGAGTGATTGCCAACCAGACTTTCAGGGCTAAAGTTTATTTATATAATTTTGAGATATGATGACTTTAGTCCCTCGTGTCAGCAGAAGGAACAGCTGTGGCTGAACAAAATAATCTGGCAAGGATATTATATATCAATCAGAACCGTAGAACAGTTGAAGAAGACTGTACGGTTGGTAAGATCACCTAAGAGGATGTTCTAGTAGCTTTCTTCTATTATTTATTTATTTATTTTCTAGTTTACCCTATCAACCGAAAACCAAACGTTTACCTCACTTGATCTTTCACATTTATAGTCAAGTCAAAAATAAATTGACTTGCTTTCAAGTAAAAATACTTGAAAGCAGACGTTTATTCGCAGCAGTGGAACTTTGACAGAATCCATCTATTTATCCCCACTTTCGTAGTGCTCTCAGTGCAATTGAACAGCCCTGACCTTGCACTTCTGAACCCATTTGAGCGCGCCGTTACACCCACCATGACACTCTGCAGTGACACTTGTTTCATCCCTTGAGATTTGCAATGGAAAGAGCTGTTTGGGAGAAAAATAAAATAAATAAAACACCAGCGAGAGAAGCGGAATACAGAGAGGGATACTGACAGAGACAAAGACGCGGAAGTATGCATGAGATGAAAGAGGGGTCAGGCAAGAGGAACGAACACCAACCAAATCTCTACATAGCGATATTATGATGAGGCATGGAGTGTGTCTTCGGCCGTGGGAAGAAAGCCGATTATTGTTGCGGCGAGGGGGGACGTGAAGAAAGGTGGCTATTGTTAACAGGGACCGGGCTGACAGCTCCACTGATAAGCCTCATATATTGGAAGGCGACGGGATGAGGAGGACAAGATGGGGCGTGCTGGGGATATGGGAGAAAGGATAAGAAGCCTGATGCGGAGGAAGTGAATATATACACTGTATGGGCTGTTGGGTGAGGGAGCAAGGAAGCAAGGTAATGAGAAAGAATAGAACTAGGCAAAGATGCTTTTTTCGAGGAAGAACGTGAGAGGGCACACGGGGAATTGCTGGCATACTCGAGGTGTGTGTTGGGGGGGGGGGAGGGGGAGGAGCAATGGGAGCGGATGCTGGAGTTATAGTCATGCACGAGCAGGGTGGGGGCTTATGGGTGGCCAAGAGGCAGGCGGATGTTTACGAGGGGAAATCCATCTTACAGCCCATTTTCTTCCGTTAAAAATTCATTTGCGGCACTACGACCACAGCAGGCGTATTCACAAACTTTAAGCAGTGCAATCTAAGAACGGGGAATATATGAGAGCTGCTGAGTGATGCCAGCTTTTAAAATGCCAACTTTTAAATACAAAACAGTGGTATTGTATAAGTTGGAACATGTTTCCAAAGGACCCTCTCAACTGTTCACTTATTTAGTTTAGTTTATTAGAGCAGTAAACATTCTGCTCAAAAGGAGTGGGCTGAAGCAAGAGCTTATAAGCCCCCCCCCAAAAAAAAAAAATCAATACAACATTTACAATATAGCATCTACATAAAGACATTACATGACAGAACTATAACTTTATGCTATTGCAATTACATTATCAATCATACAATTAGCAGCATCATATTTTGATTTTCACCAATGTCAAATGTCATTTGTGCCCAAGTGTATGGCAGAACACTTTTCCCTCTCGTCTCTTTACCTAGAACAACGCCATGAAAGTCTTCAGCAACATGAGGAAAACACAAATAAAGACACACTTCAAATAGTAATTCCACAGTTTTCATACGTTGTTTCAAACCTTAACGCAGAAATGAAGATGATTTATAAGAAAAACTGTCCTCTAAGAGCATAGTAAGTAGCGAGAGAGAGGGGAAAAAAGACATTCCCCTCAATAGGCCTACTGGAGAAACTACGTTGCAGTCTTCAAAAGTAAAGTAGTTGAAGTAATTTATACTATTTCAAACAAATACATGGAAGTTCTGAGTCAAAAAAAGTGAATGTCAACAAAAAGCTACTTACACCAATACAGTACATTCATTCCAGATACACAATCTGAGCAAGGGAAAAAGTTCCTCCATAGGTCTGCTCTACCAAACATAGCATACAGTTTCCATTGTGGGATTGTGAGAATTCCTCTTTCCAAGCCATTAATCACATACGGAATACATTTGGGGTCTGTGGGACTGACAGAAATATTCAAGAGTGCCACATTCGGAAACGGCTTAAATACAAAATGTAATGCAAAAACACATGACTATAACTGTGCTTGTCTTGTGCTTTTTAAAGAGCAGAAGTCCCTGGCAAACAACATTAAACGGACATTAAGTAATGTTTAGACTGCTGTATTTTTCACACCGTTTATAATGTTGACTGAGTGTTAAGTCGCCAACAGAAGCTGGCTATTGTTGAAATCCAGCTGTGTGGGTGAGAGGGAATAAAAACATCAGCGTGTGTGAGTGAGAGCGAGGCAGAGTGTGAGTAATTCTGTTGAGGGCTGCAGCATTAGTCAGAGCTAATGCTAAAAGTCTGCAGAAAACCTACCACATGCTGGGATACAGATAGCGTGCACTCAAAACTGTACGGCTACTGAGAGAGATAAGATAAGACTTTAATGATAACACAATGGAGAAATTCACTTGTTACTTCCAAACTCTAATCAAAAACACTCTTCTAGGGTCTGCAAATGGAGTTCTGTTCTGTCTCATTTCTATCATTTTGTATTATTCACTGGCCTTTCAGCTTGATGTTATACCCGCACTTAAAAACACTTCAACAAAAATGACATCGCTTCAAGGATTACAGCGCAGTATTCTTTTTATGATAGGGTCTTGAGCACAACATTTTAAGTAAACAAAATGCAACACCTACAGTGTGTTTTTCCACACATTAGTTTGTCTTTCCTTGACCATGTGTGAAAGAGTTTTGATGCTTTAATCATGATACGGCCTTAGTAAAGATAACTACAAGTGAATCCTACAGTCAGTGTAAATGACAGCAGTTATAAATATGTTATAAATGTTATGTGTGTGTTGAATAGGGCTGGGCAATTAATCGAATTTTAATCTAATCTCGATTTTAATAAATGTCGAGCTCGATAATCGCGCATTGCTTTTAATCGACAGGAGAATTGGCCAGGCCTGTCGCATTCCGAAAAAAAAAAAAAAAAAAAAAAAAAGACGGTGCAATGCTTCAGCGCCTGTAAGGTCAATCCCAGGGAAACACTTGGCCAAACAAACAGCTTACTTGCTAGTCCAGGAAAGACACATTTATTTTTTATTTTTTTTATTTAAAAATAAAAACAATTCGAATTGAAAATCAAGATCAATCAATATGGGAAAAAATTATTTTGATTTTTTTTTTAACCCAAAATTGCCCAGCCCTGGTGTTGCATGTTCACCACCTTTTGGCCATGGAATGTTTGTAAATGTAATGTAAACATTTTACCTGCTAAAATAAAAAGTCAAATAATATCTAAAATGCCTAAAATGTGTTCATAATAGCATCACCCATGTGCAAGCTGTTTTAGATGAAACTGAATATTCTCTGGCCTGTCATTCCCATTGCAACTGTAGGTACCTCTGTTTCAGTCTTATCATCCTGACAAAGACATTATTTCAAAATTAAAGATTTAAAACAGCACTTCTGAGTTACGCAAAAAGAATGTTTCTGCATGAGGTGTCCACTTTGAAATTTAGTCGCCTGAATCTTGGTATTTATCTAAATCTATAACATTTTGAGAAATGGCGTTATGATTAATATTGGTAAATGCAAACAAAAACGTTGGAATAAATGCCTATGAGATCCATTCAAAGTCAAACTGTCTCTATCAAGCGTGCCCCCTTAAAGACCTATTACTTTCACACATGCCTGGTGCACAACATAGAGATCTAATTTGTCCCTCGGTCAGCAATCGTCCATCTTTTCTTTTGTCTTTGATGCCCTGTGAATAAAACATGAGTATCATGATTGGACTAACAAGCGCTTAAGTCGACAAACCATTAAATGTTGAAACATGTCTGCAGGATAAAGAGAGACAGTGTTGAGGGGAGTTGTTTAAACTGTGGAAAATCAGTTCCCAGAACAAGAAGGATGGACACTTAAAAAAATAGGGTCATATATTTAAATAATTTTAGATATAAATCACCATTGGTCTCAAAGATAAAATAAAATGTTTATTTCTTGAATAAACATTAAAGAAGCATACGTGACTTTAAACGACCTTTTACCTTGACATAAAAACAAAACCTATTCAATCAACTGAGATCCACTGAGAGACACTTTTTGTTTGTTATTTATACATATGCTCACTAATAGGCCATAGCTTTATTACAGTATGCTGCACCTAAATATAATCTGCAAATATGACATTCAGAAGCCAAGTGGCTTGGCTCTCAGAGTTGGGAAAACCAATGAAAGCATGTATCAAAGCAACTCCACGTCCTCTTTGGGTGACAACCAGCATCCAGAACGGAGCCAATCCACAACCTGAGGTTGCCTAGATACAGGAGGACAAACTATGAAACTTAAAATTGTATTATATACGTTAAAGTGCTATGCTTACAGGATGAAACTAAAAGCATTCAACTATGTGTAATCCCCATTAAAGAAAAAAATAAACTTTAACATAAGACCAAATTAAGGTTATTTTTTAGGAACGCGTAATTAAGGAGATATAAATCAAAAGTCCTGCCTGTTCAATGCTTAATTACATAGCAACAGCCACTGCCACACACTAGTGCATGTAAACTGATGGCTGTAAGCTAGCTCTCAGCCTGGGTTAGTGACTCATATGTTCTGCAGTGTGTTTTTATCTTCACATGGCCTCCTCCCTTTTTCTTCCTTAATACCAGTTTTCCACTCCTATCCTGCCAGCTAACAGTGGCAGAGCCACAAGGGCAGGAGAAGTATTTGATGTTAAGCAGTGGAGGGAGACGAAGTGTGACAACATGCTTTCGTCACAAGATCCTTGAGAGTCTCTAAATAGGAAGATAAACTCAGGCTTCAGAGAATTATTAATAATTGGTTTAAAAGAGGGGTGACAATGGTTTGTAATGCAAGATTGGGACATGATGGAGAATGGATGAAAGGCACAGAACAGGGAGTGCTTTCAGCGAAAGCACACAGAATTGTAACAGGATTCCTGAAATACAGTGAAAGAGAAAAAGATAGCGGGAGCAGGAAATTGAAGAGGAGGAGGAGGAGGAGGAGGAGAGGGAAAGTAATGAACAGAGAGCTAAAAGAACAAACAGAATTGGGAGGAGAAAAAAAGGTCCCTCCTCTCCTAAAAGTACGCTCAAGGGGAAGGGCCATTTACAAGAGCAAACTTCTGTCTCAATTCATCAAAAGGCAAGCGATCCGAACTGCAGTCGATGTGTCCTGACAGCCGGCGAGTCACACAATCTCTCAGCTTTTTCGCACTCGGCTGACAAAAAGCACTTAAATATGCATGTGTTGAATGTGTGGATGCACTGACGGCGTCGGCGACAAGCACACTATACACAATATTTATTGTGCCGACAGCTGCTTGTGCCTTTCCAACAACATCCCTCATAACAAGAGACAAACCTCCACCAATATTGTTATCAAGGGTTTGTGTTAGGAAACAAAATGCTGAGTAAAAAAAAAAGAAAAGCTAAATACAAGTAATTACATAACAGTTAGCTAGTAGCATTTAGTTTCCAAAAATCCACAACAGAAAACATAAAATGCTTGCAGGCATAACAAACATCGGAACAACAAAGAACAAAGTACAGAAGAATGTTTAGCTAAAGCCCGATGTTTCGGGAACGGAACATGTAGAAAACGAATGGACAAGGAAAATCCGCACTGCCTGCCAGCCAGTCCATCAGCTGATCAGCTAATTATACTGGTAATTGTGGTAATGAGGCTATGGAGAGTGCTCATCTATTGGCCAGGAAAGGCCGTACTTGCTGCCACTTTCATTAATAATGGTATAGACCATACAAGCACTGTAGGGTGTTTCTGTCCTAGCAGCACCTGCATACAGATGATGCTGCCACAGCAAAGGTCCTGCCATTTCACCTGCAGCGGCTTGACTAAATTACCCTGTACGGCTGTGCATCCTGCCCTTGCCTGGCCTGCCAGACACTCCTCCTTCTGTTCAAAAGAAGAACCGTCTGGGCAGCTGCTCGCAGCCAATCATTTCACGATTTGACCCACATCGGTCCAATCACGCACCAAGAGACGGAAGCCGTCACCTGTCACCACCACGCACTCTTCCAACACATTAAAGATGGCGGCGGATACACTGTTTTCTTCGGCTCTTTCGTCTGTTTTAAATCATTTGGAAAATATGAAATCCCTAAAACCGGAGCAAGAAACAGCGTTCGAAGCGTTCCTCGTAAAAAAGTACGTTTTTGGAAAGGCTTTCTGCCGCTTGTTACTGCACGTATCTAGCGTTGCTCTAATTGGTTGATGCCGTCTGTCAATCACGCCCACCGGGAATTGTTGAGATCACGCTCGCTCCCAGACTATATGTCTTTGAAATATCTATGAAAAGGCATGTCGTTTGGCAGGCCAGGCAATCCTGCCCCAGAGATGACTTGTGGAGCTCTGGTATTTGGACCACATATTTATATTATGTGTTGATTAATGAACTAAAACTAAACTCATTTATTTAACAGGGACAATGTGTTCAGTTTCCATATGCAGTCCCTAAGAAGGCAAATCAACACAATATAAAATGTGTCCATTTATCCAAATATACACAAACACACTACAAACATCCAATCACTACACCATTTTGAACACAACTAACTAACTAAAGACCATAATTACAATGAGTGTTGACACTGCTGGTTTTCCAATAGTCAATAACCACAAATACTTAATACTGAGGGTCCTTATTCATGTGTGCATTTGCACTAATGCATTGTTTATGAGATAGAGACAGATAATACATTCTCTCAGAAATGCAATGTTGGTATCGCACCATTATATTATTTTAAAGTGAAGCACTTATTAAATTACATTTCTGATTTATATGGATAGTACTGACAACAGAACCAAATGAAGGACTTAAAAGTGGACGTAAACATCCAACTTGGCTAAAACTGGGTTGTGCCTGGAAGATCCTGTAGGGGAAGCGAGAGGTGTGCAGTCAGTGCCACAAGGAGCTGCAAACAGTGCTGTAGATAAACACAAAAAAGTTGGTCATGCTGCGCCTCTAGTGCAGCTACCTTCTCCAAGGTGCTAATGACACACAAACCAAATGCAAAATGCACAGCTGAAGGCTCACACTTCCTCCTCCTCCTCTGCAGTGCGTGGGTATAAATGAGCAACTTATCAGATTGCCATGGGGTCATGACGTTGGGTGCGACTTTGAGAGAAAGCAAACACCATGACCGGCAGAATAAACACGGTTCAGATTGTTTTAAAGAGAAAATTACATTACACTAAAATGGCAAAAATTGAACTGGGGACAGTAAAGAATAGTCTAAAAAACGATTTCATTCAGTTTATCAGCCGGATAAAGTTTAGAGTTTAGTTCTTATTTACAAATTGTTCTGATGCATCACTTGTGTGCATTCATGGAACAAATACATAGATACGAGAATTTGCTGGTACTCTTCTTTCCAAGTGTTTGTGTTAAGTCTCTTTTCAT
Source organism: Neogobius melanostomus (assembly GCA_007210695.1). Lineage (NCBI taxonomy): Eukaryota > Metazoa > Chordata > Actinopteri > Gobiiformes > Gobiidae > Neogobius > Neogobius melanostomus. Next base: position 5,251,244 of record VHKM01000073.1, on the reverse strand, counting down.
CCAGGTTGTCAGTTACACAAGCCATACTCAGTGAGTAAAATCTGTCCTCTGAGGCCGATGTCCTGCCACCTAGAAGCGAATCCTCTGTGTGTGAAGTGAATGAATAAAAGCTGCTGCTTTCACTGATGGGCCCCGGCGCACTCTGCAAAAGGTGAATGGGCAGTCGGGGCTGTCACGGAGCAGGAGACCTCTGGCAGATTATCATAAGAAAGGGCTATTAGTATGAGTGCAACGGCAAGCACAAAAAATTGATTTGGCCTTTCGCTCCGCAACCTTGAGCACCGACCTTCGAAATACCTATGGGGTCTAACATCTGAAGAGGAGGGTGAGAGAGGCGTCTGACAGAGAACTGTTGAAGTTTGCAACAGAGCATACAAGACAGCGGGGAAGAGGTGAAATTAAATAGGCAAGTCAACAAAGTCGTTTGAAGTTGTGTGTATCGCGACTGACAGCTGGAGCCGGGTCCTGTTCTTTTAGAAGAAAAAAAAACTTCACTGGATATACAGTTGGTATGATGCGTAACCTGTTTCTGACCCTTTATTCCAAACATACTGTCGAGCTATTCAAAGTCTTACTTTTTGTCGAAATTATTAATCCACAAAACAGCCCCGATTGTTTGAGAAGTGTGTTCTGTCAAACCCTGTTGATTTCAAAGTGGGGCCCCAAGCTTACAGTGTGACAGATATAATCACGTTCGAGAGAGTGTCAGCCAAATGGTGAGGAAGGCGCCATAAAAGACGGGGTACTGTGATGGAAAGGGTGATAAGACATAAAGCCCATTTAAAATTCAACCTCGAGTTCTGAAAATTATCCATGAGTATTTAACATTTCTCCAGATTTAGAGTGAAAGGGCTTTTAAAATTGAGCACACTGCTCGCTCTAGTTATACAGAACTATAAAACTATATGCAAGGTCAGGTTAAAATTCAACACCCCACAATGTCCCACAATGACCTGATAAAAGAAAATGACTTCATCCAAAACATAACACAACAAACAATAGGCTAAGCAAAATTGGCCAGAGCTTGTAATGAAAAGGTAGGAGGTTGTCAGGGGAAAACAATTCAAAAGCAGCAAGTTATTGAAAGCACACAGGAGAAAAGGTGTGTGGGCAAACACGTACAAAAAGTGGGTCAGACAAAATGGAAACAGAAATGAAGTAATCAAGCAAGGAGACTATTTAACTGCAATCGCTCTTGTTCAGTTATCATTAAACTTACCAAAGGGAGTTTAAGACAAAGATGAATGACTTGTATTTTTGAAGAATTTAGCCAAAACTTAAACACATTTTATGTAACTGAGCTGTAATTTTCTCTAGCAGACGTCGTCAGTTTAATATGGAAATAACATGTTTGAATACATTTCCATGTCATTCACCGCAGGGGGGTAAGACTGATTTGATCTGAGAGAATTTGACAGGAGCAGAGAAACGGAAGAAGGGACGCTGGAAACGTGAGAGTATACATATACACACGATTGAGAGAAAACAATTCCTAGAGACAAGTGAACAGAGAAGATGAATAGATAGTGATACAGTTTTATGGAAGATGGAATGTAGAAGTAGAAAATGTAAGCATACAAAGGAGGAAGTATACTATTGAGCAAGCCAGGCATAAACTGTGGGCAGCTAGACAAAAGGGGATGAAGACAAATTACTTTTATTTGTGAAGCTAACGAGGGAAGGTTAAGAATCAGGGCAGACTGTAAAAGATAAATGGAATTAAGAAAAGTGGGCTGAGGTATGAATAGGCAGGATTAGGCTAACAAAAGAGCAAGCAAAGAAGGAACAAGCTAATGAGGAAGCGGAAACAGGCAAGTAATAGCCAGGAAAATTCAACAACGTCTCCCAATTAACACACGAAACCCAATGTTTTATACAATTGCCCATCGTGGCGGAATTAAAAAGGGTACATTGCTTTGAATGGAACTGAATACATTTCTTTATGAAGAGACTGTAGGGTAACAGTAAGTAAACATAATTGTACGGCTAACTTTTCTTTTTGGAAGCCATCTGCGTTTTTTTCTTTTTATGCACTTTCGTACCACCACTGCCGCATTCTTGAGACGTACAACCTTCTAAACTTCGAAAATTTTAAATTTGCTTGTATGGTCTACAAAATACTCAATGGACTTGCACCACCGCCATTAAGGGAATTTGTAAAATTTAAATCCTCTTCTGGCAGAGCCACTCGTTCTATGGTTAGAGGAGACTGTGAAGTGCCCTTCAGACATACCACCTTTGGCCAGACTGTTCTTTTAGTCAGGGGCTGTAACATCTGGAACAGCATCCCTCTCACTATAAGAGAATGCCCCACGTTTAACACATTTAGGACTCAATTAAAAAATTGGTTGAAATCCAATCAACGATGTGCTCATTAGACCTCCTGGTGCAGGACTGAGCCAAGTGTCAGGATCCTCTGCACAGATGTTGCTTTGTAAATAATAATTGTACATATTTATCCTTATGTTTGTTTGAACTGTATGACCTGCCCTGGCACTAAAATCTCCATTCTATTGTGCAAGTCACAGAACGAACATTCAGATGTTATTAATGTATGAATTGTATCAACATTTGTTATGCAAGTATGTAGCCTCAACTTTTAAATTGTTTTATGTTTTATAATTGTTGTTGGCATTATGCACCTTGCCCAGGGACAACAGTTGAAAACTAGCTTTGCAGCTAATACTGACACATTTACAGAAATGTTCATTAATGTGTACTGTCCCTGTGAAATAAACTAATAAATAAATAAAATACAGTCTGTTTGTCAACTAGTGTTAGGTTTGACTACTAATCATAAAAATGTATAAATCCAGCAAGAGAAAATTAAGAAAACTTCAAACACACCTTGACAATATCACCGAGGTAGACACCCTCCATCTTGTTTGGCACCTTCATTCTGAAGATCCGGCCCACCACCGCCAGGGAGTCGGGGAAGGCGGTAGGTGCAGCAGTGTTCTGCTGGCCTGCAACAGGTCCCAGTGTCTTGACGTACTCTGTTGATTCCTGGAAACCCCGCAGGAGCGAGGAGTGCATTGAGGCTTCCAGCTCCAGTCCAAGCCCGTCCCGCTCTCCACCGGCATCTATTATCACCATGTCATCCATCTGCACATTCGCAACCACTGGGGTTAACCATCCTGTCACAGCGAGGAGCAGGCCCAACATCAAAGCTCTAGTCCTGGGTAGTGTCATGCTAAGGCCGCTCTTTGCCCAAAGGCATTCAATACTTTGTTTATTGCACATTCTTCTCTTTTTGTCAGCCCGTCACTAACAAATAAAAAAGTGGATGTCCACGTCACGGGGAGTTAAGAGGGTGCATGCACCCAAAGGAAGATAAAACAACCCCCTCCTTTCAGTGCCCTCTTGTCTTTCTTCTCCACCCACTCTTGAGTTGAAAAGCACTCCTGCTTGCTTGGCTGGCGCCAGGCAAGAATTGTTCAGCCTTCTCCTGTCCCACCTTCTCCCCCTCTTTAGTCCTCTGTTGGCGTTCTACTGCCTATTCCGTTAGGTCTTTTATGCTCCACACTCAGAGTCGGAGGGTTCCCATTGTGTCGCCTTTAAGATCTGTGAAAAAGAAAATACGAGGGTTTGGTTAGAATTATCATCAAGTTCCAAAGTAAAATCCATAGACAAAGCCACATAAACTCTTAAACTGACTCAAAAGTAAATTGTGAGCTCATTTGCATCACATACTCTCAATTGTTGATAGATATCAATCAGTGTTGGTCTGTGAGGGAGGCAATAGTCTTCATGCAATGTTCTTAGTTGTTAGCAGGAGGTTTTGCTCTTTAACCAGTCTTTTTCCCACGTTTATTTTCAGTTGCTCATTGGTAAGCATTCCCAACTTCATGCCACAGAATAAAAACTAGCCGAAGAGTGTGAGTACTGACTGGATAGTGAAAAGAGGGACTAAGATGGATGGGCGTAGGACAAGAGTGAAGGTGATATACGGTGGGACCTCGGATTAGCCAACAATGCCCAACCAGTGAAAGCCTCCCTGGAAGCTATAATGAATGCATGCCTTCGCTTTTGTGAGAGGGGTCAAACTGAGTGTGTGTAGGTGTGTATGTGTGAATCGAAGAGTTACCACTGGAAAAGAATGGAACAGAGGACTACTACCCAGGTTGTGTGTGTGTGTGTGTGTGCGTGCGTGTGCGTTGAGGGTTGAACTTTAGGTTTGTTATTCATAAGGCACCATCATGAAAGAATGGATCCCCTTCTGTGCAAGTGTGTGCTTGCCACAAATGATTTCCCTTGAGGCATTTTGTCAGAGACAATGAGATGGACAGAAGACATCAAAAAGGAGTAGAGGGTAAAGAAAGTAGAAACTGGAGAGAGACCCCTATGGTGACTCAATTTGGCCTGGTAGCTGATGCCCAGTGGATAAAGACACTTCAGGAATTCACAACAACAACATCGGGACTCATGTCTTTGGTCAGTCAAAAACGAGGCCAAATGTTATTTGTGCCCAGGTCAATGCTCAACCTTTGAAAATGTTTAAAGTATACAATTTTACACAGAAAAATAAATAAATAAATTGCATAGTGCATACATAAAAGTAGTGCTGAGCGATATGACGATACATATCGTGGGGACGATTGTGCTATTTCTCTTCTATTGTTTCTAACCTAATTGTATCAATTATTAAAGCAAATATTTCATGAAATGGGCTGCGGTGCATGTATTAGTGTCGTCTTGTTACAATGCATCCTCCAAGTTTATACAAGTGATAAACAAAAATAAAAACGTTTTCGCAAAGAAACTCGCTCTTGTGGTTTTGCGGCATGACGCTGCTTTATGTTATTTGACTCTCACGTGGGTTTGCGACATGCTTATTTAACTCATGAGTGCTGACAGATGGACACAACAGGTTGAAGTCTCATGCACGGAGTCGCAACAAACACAGAGACAGCTCCGCAGGCTAGCCCAAGAAAAGACACTTTTACCGAAAAAAGAGGGTACATCTGATTTGGTTACATTCTGGGTTCACGAGGTCCGACGCGGAGCAGAAGACGGTCAAATGCAAATGATGCTACAAGACTGTTCACTCGCCCGACGCCAACGCAACAAACCTCTTCTATAACCTACAGAAGGTCCACAAAAAGAATACTTGATATATATAGTTATTGTGATTTGAAATAGAATATATACTGTATATATATATATATATATTTATTTTCCCTTATCGCCCAGCACTACCTAAAAGATACAAACTCTGTTGGAAATATATTAAATAATATTATCAAAATATGATATATTAAAACAGAAGTGAAATCTCCTACATTGAAACATACAATTTGACCATCTGACAAAACTTTCTGAGTACGTTACAGTATTTTCGGACTACTGTATTTCCAAAAAATACAAATTGCCTGGATTCCACTGTAATTGTACAGCTTTGTAAGATACAGATGGAGGATTTGAAAGTTTAAACTTTTTTCTCTTGCATATCTCCTCGTAGTATTTGGAATTGTACCAGGGAGCCTAAGATGGCTGCCAGGGTTAAAATACAGCCCTTTCATGTTGAATATTTTCAACTGCAGTGCTGAGGGCAACTTTCCTCCCAATGCATTTCTCCCCTTACGGATACAGTTGCTGTTGTTCATTCTGTCCCTTTCATGTTCAGTCTAGTCAAGTTTAGAGATAATTTTGAAGCCTATACAAATGTCCTATTTCTCAATACTGCTTTTCTTCTCTCCTCTCACTCTTGGTCACCCATCAAAAACAGTCTGTTTTGATGGAGTGACAATGGGCTTGATGACGCTGAGGGAGTGTTGCTATGAAAGGGCCAACTGAGGCATTTCTGCTGCACAATAAAAACTCTCAAGCAGACAGGATGGGGGCAAACTCATGATGGTTTTAAAGCCATGGGAACTCTGATGAAAACAGTGACTGTGAAATAAAATCAACTGAAAAGGAAACCATTGCATATACTACAATAACAATTTAATGAAAAATAACTGATTTCATTGTGGTAAAGTGACACGTATCGCAAAGCTCTATTGGCCACCATGTGAACTAATTCACTATTCTGCTGGGTAGGGCCAGTTGGATGAACTGTTGTGTGTGGAGAATTGGGAGATGGTTGCATCAGTTGAAACATGGTAACTGTGGTGACACCTTTGTTCCTAGCAGACACTGTACAATGCCTCAAGTGACTTGCTCGGTCAAAGCTTTTCAGGGTCTTTTACTGCTGAGATGTGGTGATGGGCCGTTTGGGGAATTCACTGCCTGACGGTTTCCCACATACTGAATGCACTTGGTTTATGTGGGCTGCCAAATGGGTGGTTAAAATTTAAGCCGTCTATAAGAAAGAATAAAACAAGTAGGGGGTTAATTCTTCAAGTTTGGTCTCAACTCAGGCTTACCAAAGTAAGATATACAAAATAGATGAGTTACAAATGAGCCAAAATGGATACAGTTACTGGAGAAATACTGTTTGAGCCCTTTTTGCGAGTGCTGAAACCGGGAAGTAGCAACAGCTTCCAGATATAAATACATTTAAAGGCATGACACCAGCATCCCCAAAGCATTCTGGACTCGGGTTGCGAGGACATCTTAAAAAGAACAGTTAACCGGACACTTGGTCCACTTTTACTGCTGCTCTTCCTCCGCACATGACAGCGGAGACCAGAGGAAACCAACGGATGTTATGAGAGTAAAGGTGAAGGGGATCAAGGGGATGAAACACTGTGCTAAATATGGTAACGGCATGGGGAGGTTGAAGATCATTAGTTATCAGTTACAACAAACACAATGTGAAAACTGCTTTGAAATCTATACTTAGCACAGTTCAAATACATTTCCTATTTGGTTTTTAATAACAGGGTGGATCCCACACTCCTTTAATTGCACTCAAACTGCCAACAGACCAAATATAGTTCGTTTTCTAACTGCCTTCTGATTGGATCTACCCTCCTATAAAACCGAACCCCCTTTTAACACCTTTATTTAATCCCGTATTGACATTTCTAAAACGCAGATTTTTAGAAGGAGAAAGAGAAAGTTGAGAGAGTTGTGTCAACAAGATGCTTGCACAGTTGCCAGGTGGCACTGACGCCTCAGTTCAGGTCAGTTCAGTTTATTGCAGAGCACAGAAGCTAAAATGACTACACAGTGGCAAAGGTATATGTTGTATGTTGGTTTCCCACTGTAACGTTCAAGTAGATGTACTTTTAACACATTTGTGGTGGCAATAAGTAAATCTTTGTCGCAATAAGTGAAGTTACTTTAATTTACACAGTCACACCAACACAGTAAAGTTTCTGGATGTTGCTTCACTCATTTCTGGCTGGCTGCTAAACGATCGTGCTAAAGATAAGCCATATGTGTCACCATAAGGCGTCAAAAGGAGGGTCTGCATGTCGCGCTAATACGAAAACAGCTCAGCCCAATCTCCCCAAAAGCACAAATCGAGTTTTCAGTAATATTAATGCTCTAATTAGTGTTAGAGAAACATAGTTTTCATTTGCATTTTAGTCACACACTCAAAGTGGACTACAAGAGACAAAAGTGTGAGGAATAACAACAACAACAACAACAAAAAATGCATATTCATTTTTCAAGGAATATGCAGTACAAAATACTGAAAAATTAGGAAGACACCTACACAAACATCTGAGAGTAATAAGTCCCAGCGGACGGTTCCGGCCACTCCTCAATCACTCTGCTTTGATATGTAAGGAGCTCAAATATGCATGTGACAGCTGGAAGCAGATGTGAACCTGCCTCATAAAACACGGAGGATTGTGGGAAACTCAATTGGGTGAGGCAGAAACAACACACAGAGGGACAAGAAAATATAACGTCACCTCATGGAAGACATGGGGCACATCCATTCAAGACCAAACTAATCTGGTTCACCCTTATGTTAAACTTTTCTAACATTAGACACGGATGTAAGAAGTCTGCAGTGTGAGTGAGAAAAAGAAAAATTCAAAAGACCGGAAATGAATTTAACCAGCTTTAAATTGTGACTTTCAGGACCTCCCAGTGTCCTGAAATCGCCGTGGGATTGTTACCATTCTGAAAGCGGGAGTTACCCCAAACACTTGCAGCGACTTGAACTGTCATTTATTATCTCTAAAAACAAGATACTTATCAAAAAATAAGCCTTCTATAAAAAAAAAAAACACCACTGTTTCAACAAGCGGATCATCCACCCACATGTGAACGTGACAGATAAACAATGAAAAAAAAAACCTTTGTTGTTGCAGTCTCAATAGAAGAAAAGAAATCAAACTCAAGATGACAGACGCAGAACAACATTGTGTGGGTCAAAAATATTGCTCAGATAATGTCAGCCCCCATTACTTGTAACCAATTACCAGTAGTTTTCCCCATAGGAATCAGTCTCCAAATTAAACTCTAATTTAAGGTGAAGTTAAAATAAATAACAGATCACAGTGAGGTGAAACCATGGGGATTGAGGTTCTTTGTGAATGCAGCCAAACATGTGTCCACTTTGATTAGAGTTGTGTATTGGATCATCAGAGCATCAGCGCTTTTCACCAATCTTGCTTATGATGTTGTGCAAAAGAATGAAGATGCTTGCGTTTGCGTTTGTATGCATTTGTGAGTTAACAGCTAATAAGGGGGAAAGTGTTCACACATCTCCATAGGCTAATTATAACAGTGCAACTGCGGCAAAAATGAAACATGAAAAAATTACCAAGCACACCAAGACAAAGGAATGAAAGAGGGAATACAATTATCATCAAAGATTGTGTAGGCAGTCAGAGTAATTATATTTCGCCCGTGCTATAGTTATGTTTCTTTTTAAATTAAAAATGACACATACACATACAATTTCCAGAGTTGGTCATCCATACAATTTGTGCTGTTATTGAAGGACTTTCCGTGCATGTGTACATGGATTCCACTGAGACTACCAGCTCAGCGCTTGAGATGCATTGACAGCTGGGGGCAAGTGGGCACGTCATGTGCGTCTGTGAGACAGACAGCTGGAGACAGTTGCTGGCGCGAAGAGAAAATGACAACACCTGACCTTCTGTCCGCTCTGACGAACATGCAGAGAGCACAGACATGGTCCTCATTTCTCTTCAACTCTTAACCCCTCTCCTCACGGCTCTGGGGGACTTGCTAATCTCAGCACTTTAATCGTGGGTGATGCTCCAGTCCGTGAACTTTTTACCCCAGGTATCATCGAATTCCCTTTGACTGTGTCCTCTGCATTTTGCTTTCTGTAGTTCTTATGGGAGTAAACTATGCAGCTGGTGAAATTAGTATGGCATTTACAATTACACAAAGACAGTAAATGGGTTAGTTCATATTTATTGCTTTCTCCACATACATATTCATAACACCTGAGAACATGCAAAATTATAAGGTTGATTTAGCTTTAATTCAGTCATTAGCAGCCATATGGAGTCTGAAAAAAAAACACACCAAGGACTAGGGCAATAAAGTAATGTCAAAAGTTCAGTGCAGCACTTCCAACAGTCATGAATACTTTACACAATCTGAGCTGCAAATATATTCAAAATATAAGCCCTCAGGTGTGCTTGCTGTATATACCTCCCACTGAGCTTTACAAGTTCCATTTAGCTGCACAATACATACTGCATACAACCAGGCTTTTAAGACAAACTGGACTAATCTAGGTCAGCCATATTGTCTTGGTATAGCGCAGTGACCTGGATAGAACTACAAGCAATGCAACATCTGGATTCAACAAAGTTGTATTTTTGTTGTATTTGCTTGAGATTTTGCTTGACACACCCAGTTAAAGTTTGGTGTCAAAGTTTTGTGGATGTGTCTCTCTCTCCGCAATGATAGCCATCTCCTCCCATTCCCCAGGTGGTGCAGGTCATCAATTTTCATCTGCTCCTGTCCTATCTGGTCACCAGGTTTATGGACATCTTTGATACAAAACCCACCAGTCAGCAGGATGAAAAAGAAACAGCCAAGTAGACAAAAATATGCAGTAAAACTTTAACTACACAAATAACCACACAGTCAGTAGAAATCTGACCAACGTTCCGAGTCTGGCAAAAAAGCATCTAGAGCTGATGCAGAGATTCTCCCCTCTATTGACTGATATGATTGGCAGTGTCTGGTATGAGTTTAGGAGCTGTACTGGGCATGAGCTGGAATTTTCATGACAGTATTAATGAAGATAGTGGATTAGCAGCTAAAAGACCACATTAGTCAAAAGGGTAGAAATATTAATTACAGCAATTCAAGTGCAAAGGTTTTCATGACTACTTTATGCTGCATTTCTAATCATATTTCTATGAGTGCATTTCCAGTGTTGCATTTCCTGATCTATTCTGATTTTTACTTGTTTTTATTTCTCACTCCCCCCTTCTCTTTCCTCTCCACTCCACACCACCTCTAAATTGCTTCCTGGTCATTGCAGACATCTCATCGGCGAGACACATTCTTTATCTGGCTATGATAATAGCAGGCGGTAGCCGATAGCCTCACAGCCTCCGCAATGTGACCTCTAGCTTGCTGGCAGGGTTTTAAAAGGTGCTGTGGCAGTTGGGACATTTTCTGGACTAAGGACGTCCCCGATCTGCTAAATTTATCACAGTTATATAGACCGGTCCAGCTTGGTGCCGGCAATACTTTAAACAGTGTCCTTAAGCTGATATTTATCACAAGATTCAAATTTTCCACCTCTGCACTGAGTGTTACTTTGCCGTAAATGGATTTTGGTAAACGTCAGGAGAAATCAAACTCAAATCATTCCTAAATTACTGAAAATGAAAACTAGATGACATGGTATGCGGGTGGGTGTAAAAATGGCTACCCATTTTCCTGTTAAGTATAACGACATCCTTAGATTAGAAGGCTTAAGGAGGTTAAATGTTGACATTGCTGGGTTTCAGGTGACATCACAGCGTTCTAAAGGCCTATAATAATTACATTCGGGGGGCTGGTAAAATTATTTTGTTGTTGAGGGAATTTGTTGGCGTTATACAGAGCGATCATGGACCCAGTCAATGATATTCATGATCATTTTTTATTAGATACTACTTGAAAGTGTAATGCAGTTAATAAGGACAACTGGCTCCGGCCCCCCACTGGGTAGTGTGACATCACCACATTCTAGAACCTGAAAACAACCAAATGAAGCCTGCAATAAATGTCACTAAACTAATCTTCACTGAAAACATTTCTAAAATACAGAGGAGAATTAAAGATCACAACTCTCCTTTTTTTGACAGAAATCAATTTCAAATGTGATATTCTGAGCAGTACTAAAAAAAGATGATATCACCCACGGTTGTGTGAAAGCACCGTTTCATTGGGGTTATCTAAACAAATGCGCCCGCAGCCTGAAGTAAGCAGAAGTTTGGATTAAAAGAGAATCTAAGTGACTGAAGGGTTGAAAGCTGTGAGTGAATATCTGCTGCTCAGATGCTCATCAGAGGAATTGAGGAACAAGGCCGGGAGTGCAGAAGAGACAGTAATGCCACGTCCGCACTTTGCAAAGACACTGGAGGCTTGTCAGTCCATATTGGGCTGTCAATGTTGAAATTGGGAGAGGATAAATAGAAATAGACAGCTTGAAACCTAGTGTTAGAGAGTTGGATAAGTTTAAAAGATTTAGGACCGTGTTAGAAAACTATAATGCTATTTTGTAGAGTACTTCGGATAAGGCAACGTCAGGGAGCATCATACAACTAACATGGACGACGCATGACTACTTCAAAGCCGACTGAAACGCATGACGCAGGTAAAATGTAAATTCTTAACACTTGAAATTCTATGCCGTCCGAGTTCAACTAATAAGATTATATTCTAGCTAGTCACTCACTGGTTAATAAGGTGAGTCCTGTCATCAAATTTAGAGTGCAAGACAAAAAAAAGCTAAAAAGATCTGCACAGCTTGTATGCTCCCAATTTTTACAAGTGTTGCGGATCAGAACAGAAAAGATAGCCTATTGTGCCTCCAGTCAGATAAGAATGCCATTTACCTTGATGTTAAGTAAACCAATGCGCCTGACACAAGCCTCCGAGTCATACACAAATGGTTGGCCTCACAATCACATCTCTCTTTGGTGGCGACCGCAGGCAGAATCCCAACCCACAGCCACACGATGTGATAGCCACTGATATCTGCTCTATCCGCCCTGATGACTTTCTTCGTGCCATTCCTCCCTCTGGGTTCTCTCCAGGGTAAGTGGGTGATAGTCTCTTAAAAGTGGAGTCCTGTACTTTGTGATAGTGGCCAACAAACAATATGGGCCATGCCAGTGACCCTGCTAAAAGCGCAAAACAACAACGGTAGACTATCGCAGGTTGCTTTGGATGAACTTTCATTGCTTTCCCCGTCTCCCTCAGTCCCTTCACAGAACACACAAGCAGCATGTTTGTCATTGACTTGAAAATTACAGTCATCACTTTCTTTCTGATGTGACTGGATAATTCAAAACAGAATATGCATGAATAGACTGTAAAATCGGATTACGGCAAAGAATAATGGGATTTTTCTCCGCTGGGTAAATACCATTTACAGACTTCGTCCAAACAAAATTCATATCATTCCATTGGATCGCAACTGATTACAGGCCAAAGCTTGCAGAGGATGAACACCTGGTTTGAGGTGGACTTCAAGAGCAGTCTGAGCCCGACTTAAACACAGTGCAGATGAGGGAAGAGTGCTTTTGGCTTCTGCAGATTTCCGGGTGCACTATTTGTTTCTTGATGGGAGTTATTTTTGTACACAGACACAAGATAAAACATGAATCTGGCTAACTGTATGGTAGGTAAAATATAGGCTGAATTAGCTTAGCTCTTAACGACTTCCAAAATAATGCAAAACACTTCATAAGCGGACTAAACCTGTGCAAATGAAGCTGAGAATAGACACCTGAAGGACACTGGGGAAGGTTATTTTTTTCCTCTGCCGCTGTTCGGCGCTTATGCTTTCTCACTTCCCATTAACCTGGCATCTCTCTCACCACGCTTCCCATCCATTCCTCCTCATCTTTAGAGTTTTTTCCACAGCCTCTAACTCCAAATCAATCAAGACTGTCCCATTACTACAACCCCTGTCATTCCTCAAAAAATCTCCTCCTCCTATACCGAACGCAAACACAAAATGACAACCGGTTCTCATACAAATATGCTCATAAACGGCACAAAAATCCTGTCGTCATGGGGATGTGAATCATCAACAGGCATTGGCACATTTGGCAGACGACAGCCCTTGTCCTTTTGAATGACTGCCCATCATAAAAAGGAAAGATTGACAGATGAATGGGTGGGGTGAATAAATGGATCGCTGATGTGTGGATGGTTAGGTGGGAGGGTAAATAGAGGAATAAAGGGGGGGAGGGAGTGTACACTGGAATGAATGCGTGACTCATGGCATCCTCATCTGTAGCACACATCCGCAAAAGACACTTAGAAATGTCACCACAACCATGACTAGCAGAACCTGCATCCATTTAGAAGATAATTGTATTTGCCACCAACTAAACTTTTTGGATAAACTGGATAACCCTGATCATTTTTGTAAACCCTAGCCAAACTTCAAATTCAAATTTGTCATTAAGGCGTGCAATGTGCATTGTACAATATGTGAAGTGCTCTTTGAACTAAAGAAAACAAGTTAATGGCTAACTATCATTGAACATTATCTGGCTATTGTGTGCAAAAAATGTGTTACTGTTGACCAAACCTGCATTCCAAGTTTTGACAGGTCGGGTCTGGGCAACATGAAACCCTTACGTGTATTTGTGTCAAACTATAGCGTATGTGTGCTAGTGTTTACACGGAGTACACAGCCTTCTTTGAGTGGCAAAGGGCTGTGTGTGTTCGAACCCATCAGTAACAATGTCATGTCTCACCCATCATACACATGAGGGAACACACACAGCACCGCGCTGTGAGGTGGCCATGCGGCTGTTTGACTGTTACATTTAACATGTCAGCTTCTCTCCACTCTCATTTCCTGCGCCTGCTGTATTTGTCTTCCTGTAAATGTTTGAAAAAGCCCACAGCCAGGTGGACGGGGCAAGCAGTTAGCCTGAGTAAACACAGCACACACATTAAAGAGAAACCAGCTTTCTAAACTGTGACAATCATGTAAAAAAACCTGGTTTGGTTTAACTTCACAAAGCCCGTCTCTTACGTGTCATTTCTTTCCCTGTATTACTTGTGTCTTCAAGTTCTTTGAGCCACTCTGCAAAGTGCTTGTGAAGTTTGTTTCTAATTACAAGGCATACAAAACTACTCAGTTCACACCACATGCCAGAGACATTACAAAAAGGTAATTTTATCTCATTGTATCCACAACTCGCTGTTAAAATACAGTCAGTCCCTATCCCTTAAGTAAGAGGAATAATATCAAAATACTGTAAGAGTGCTTTGTGTGTTTTTTTTTGTATTGTATTTTGTGTTGCCAGGAAGTGCTACTTACTGCTAAATGGGCCCCTGACTAATATCCCCATTCAGAGGAGTCTCCATGATGACAGCACCACTATGCTTTGACATTATGTGGCTGTTTTGGCTGTTGTGCTAGAAGCATATTCCTTCATGGATGACCAAGCAACATGTGCTGGCATGTAGGCATGTTTCCGTGGTCTGGGGGGGACTACGCTGTCAAAAAAAATAGTGATTAAAGGACAGAAGTGTCGATCCTTTATAAGCAAACTGTTAAAATTGCAGTTAAACTTGCAAAGCCGTGGCACTTCATGACTGCTATAAAAATCGTAATTTCCCTATTTTAGAACGACACTTGCAAATGATCTTTGGGATTATAAAGGCATAGCTAAATGGCAAAGCAATGCAGAGTGTTTAACATTTCACAGCATGTGGCTACTGTGGTGGCATTGAAGGCAAATCACAATTAGATCCTCTCAGAGCAATGAGACTGTTGGCGTGTCTCTTGAATTCTTCTATGGTTGACCGGGCAACTCAGAGCACCATTTTGGCTCTATGTCCAGAAGACTAACCAGGCAAAACAAGGGGGCTAATAAAACTGTCCACTGATAAGCAGTTAATGCCCCAGAACTAATTACTGCAGTGCCACCATTTTTGTGTGAAATACTCGAGCACACACAGACTGCTGATATCTTCCTCTATGTAAACTGCAGAGGATAAGTAGGAAATGTAAAAACATGGGTCTCAATTTGGTTCTTATCTGAGGCTGCAACTTACAAGGACATTTCTATGCATGATGCCATATTCTTGACTCAACCCACGTTTACTTTAGGTTGGGAATGGCATGGTGGAGTCTGAACTTCGCACATCTTTAGTAGGAATGAAAATTAACCAAAGCCTTTTACAAACGCGCACCTTCTCTGGTGACGTGCGCACCATGCTACTCTCTCCTTCGGGAGGAACGAGGTCCTCGTAAAACCCCGCGCACTCAATCACTTGTGTGTGCTTTACTTTTCTCTGCATAGTCATGGTCCACGCTAGATCAGAGATGTTCGGGGAAAATATGAGCTTTTATATCCCCGTGACAGTGAAGAACTTTGCTTATTTCTTCAGTTCTTCAGCCTTGAGTTGGTTCCACCACTATTAAAGCGTCATCCTCTGTTCCCCTCACTGCCCTCCTGCTCCCAGCACAGCAGACGCGCTTGTTTGTTCAGGCAATATAACGAAGTAGTTTTTTTTCTTTTTTACATGTGCTCAACTTATAACACAAACAAATAAAGCCACAAATAACAACATAACAAAATATAGCCGCAAGCGGCGATTATCGGCCCTCGCCGACCGCCCTGCCTAAAGCAAGGGGGCGCTTCGCGCCCTTTTGTCTCCCTCAATCTAAAATTATGGTATTGCTACTGCCTTTATGTTTGTTTTTAACTTTTTCCCAAGGGTCTTAGTTTTAGGATTTTTGGAATGCGCTAACGCGCACTCCCCGCTCAATTTTGACATAATACAGAGAAAAATTAGTATGAATTTGTATCAATCTATATCTGCAAACTGAAGCATATTTTTACATTTTACTTAGGGCTGCGGCTGCGCCACAGAACATCCACAAAGGTTATCCAAGTACTTTGGATAACCTTGAGTTTAACATTTTTCCATCAGAAAGAGCGAATGGGAGCCATTTTTTGTTTGAGAAAGAGAGAAAGAGAGACTATATATTTTCGCTCGTGCCCGTCAGTGACCCAGGGCTCTCAGTTGCCCATTGACTTTTATGGGCTCTGTACAATTACAATGTTGATTTGTGCATTATATATGTATGTGCGCGGGACGTGCACGACAAGAGGAGTGTGTTAGTGAGTGTTTGAGAGGAGGGGATCGCTTCGCGCTTGTTTCGCGCCCGTCCAATTACAATGTTCGTTTTCTGATACATGTGCACGTGCACGGAACGTGCACGAGGAGAGGAGTGCGTTAGTGCATGTTTGAGAGGAGGCGAGCGCTTCGCCTTAACCTTAAACTTGGTGTATGATGGAAAATGCTGTAATTGTTCAAACTTAACACTTCCGTCACAAATATTGGTCGTATTTACCACAACAGTTTTTAAATCAATATAGTACGTGTGTGTGAAGCATAAGCAATGAGATGTGCGACTAGTCCTCTTGAGGCCGGCACTAAAACAAACTCTGTATCAGTGACATACAGGCCGAGGCAGTTAGCTCCACTGATTGCTCATAACGGCGCAACCGGCTCACTGCGCCATCTCCCTGTGCAGTCATACACAGCTATGTCAGCAACAATTATACCGCCAACTGCCACTCGGAGCAATGCACTGAGCTATAAAAACACGGCAGCAACGTTGCCACTCTCTAGTGCTCACTTTTTAAGCATTTACTTATCCCTTGCCTGATTTAATGTCAAATCACTTGGCTTTGTCTTGTGAATAAAGCAGCATTATCATTATAATCTTTTGAGATATTAATATGTCTCATCTGGGCACTGAGATGGATCATGTTTCTATAATATTTGGGGGGGAA
This sequence comes from Neogobius melanostomus, assembly GCA_007210695.1. NCBI lineage: Eukaryota > Metazoa > Chordata > Actinopteri > Gobiiformes > Gobiidae > Neogobius > Neogobius melanostomus. The sequence continues at coordinate 5,234,355 of VHKM01000073.1, read as the reverse complement.
ATACAATAATCCTATATACATTTAAAGTTCTTCATACTTCCCAACTTGATTTCTATCATTATGGTATTTAATAAATACACAATGGTGGTCATTTACCTCATGGGCAAAACAAGTAGCACGTACAAAAGTGGAAAGACAGCAGAGTCATTTACACAGTTTTTAAATCACACAACATTCTCTCCTTTACATATCAGTGAGGGGCCCTAAAACTGTAATACATGCTATTTCAGATGGTAAATTTGGCTATTTAGCACATGTCTTGATAAATGACCCCCGGGTTCTGGAAAAATTGGGCAGTTGCCATGTTTCCTTTCTGGTTGTTGCACATTTTTGTAATTGATCAAAACTAAAGTTTATGGCATAAACTAGCCATAAAAGCTGGTGAAACACTATTAAAACCAAATTGCTGAAAGTGCACTTTGAACGATCAGTTGTTCTAATATATACCCAATAGCCATATTATACTTAAGGTGTTCATGATTTAAAAAAAAGATAAATTCACATCTGAGATCTAAGAGAATACACTACTACTGTTTTGTAAAAAATAAGTTATGTAAATAAAATGTACTGCACAATGAGATACAGTCAGGGGTAGACAATTAAATCGATCACGGAAACTGAACAGTATGTGCATCCCTAATACTTTCAGAATTTAACTAAGGGAGAGCGGGGTGGGTTGGGTCTCGGAGCATTTTAGAGCTGATAAAAGAGAGACCAGGCAAAACTGAGAGGTCCTGATCACAGTGATGTCACTTATTGTTAGCTTGAAAGGTGAGTAAACCAGAGCAAAAAGGTTATTGGGTCACGGTAGCGCAGCGGTTAGTGCTCTCGCTTCACAGCTAGAAGGTCCCGGGTTCCATTCCCCTGACCTTTCTGTGTGGAGTTTGCATATTCTCCCCGTGTCTGCGTAGGTTTCCTCCGGGTACTCCGGTTTCCCCTACCACCAAAACATGTACAATAGGCCAGGATGAATGATGTGTGTGTGAATGCATGGAGGTGGTCAGAGGGACCGTTGGCGCAGATGTGTGCAGTCGCGACAGCGCTTCTGTCAGTCTCCCCCAGGGGAAACTGAAGCTACTAAGGTAGTTTACCACCACCAAGTATGGAGTGAATGTAAAATGCTCTCATGTAAAGTGCTTTGTGACCATGTCTGTGAAAGGCGCTATATAAATAAAGATCATCTTCTTCAAATGTTGTGGGATGGGTTGGGTCACACAGAAAACATTGATGTCCCAAGCCTTTCATCCTTGACACCTGGTAAACCGGTTTTGGTGAAGTCTGTGGAGTGATTGAAGAAGTGGTGGATGGTCTGTGATTGTGGATCTTCTGTTTTGTTTGAAAACCCAGACAAGAACTTTTAGACAGATTTCCATGCTGACAAACATTAGACATGTGACTGATGTGCGCGTGCATACCAAGTGCAGAAACACGGTGCTTCCAATATCACGTATCAGTAATTTATATTAGATATCAGTTGTTTACATGGGTTACGCTCGAATAATGGCAATAAATGAACCGCTGGGCTCGAAATAGTTCAAAGTACGTAGAAAGCTGTCACTTGAGGACGCCGCGCTTATTTAAGGAAACTCACTTTAGGGTGAACATTTAAGGTCTATTATTATGCAGGCCAACGGTAGCTATGTAGATGTATTTCCTAAATATTGTTTGTTATAAGTTAGTTTTGAGGGGTGCAGAGTCATGTAGAACCTGCACCACTAGTTTACACGATAAATCCAAAGACCAACGCATCCATTGGAGCACGGTGCGTCGCAGCAGTTCAAAAGCTCTCTCAGCGCTTTAAAAATGTGACTTATCCATTTCAACCTGAAAAGACTCAGAGACGTGTTGCGTTAGAAAGTTTTATCGAACTTAATTGAGATTGGGCTCAGACCCGAGCGGAATATGGCCGAACGATACGGACTGCCTGGTGTTGATGATGATGGCCAGCATCTTCCCCCGGAGCCTGGACCTGGTGGTGGTATAACGGGACCCGATGCGCGTAGATGTGACGGGCAAAGCCGGGAGGAGGAGGGGCGGAGGAGGGTCGCTGCACGCTGTGAACTCCGAGTGATTGACCGGGGAGCTTATGAGGGGATCCTGGACTGTGAATGGCTGAGCGGGACAGCGCTGCGCTGATTGCTGATGCGAAAGCGCGCTTGCGATTGGGCCGTGATTGGATGCTGGTGAAGGCAGCGTGAAGATGAGTGAAGGCTGCAGGTACGTCTCCAGGTTGAATTTGCGCTCAAGCTTCATTTATCATAAATGAATAAGACACGAAGGTCATTGATTCATAGAGTGTGAAAATGTGGCTCATTTTATTATTATTATTAAAGTGTTGGCCACAGAGTTTCTCTTCAGAATAGTGACCCACCCTCCCTCGGACTGACCCAACCCTGCCCAGTCATGGTCAGGTAATCATTGCAATAATTAATATTATTCTGTTTCTATTGAATATTAAAGCCTCATGATTTATACTCATTGTTCTGAGGAGTGTGCATACTTAGCGTCTTGGCAATGTTGAAACTTTGGCAGCAAAGCTAAGAAATGTCTTATGTGACCTAACCCACCTCGCTCTCCCTACATTTAATGATACAGGGCAATTCTTAGTGTTAGACACAACTGTGAGACAGGCCTTTAAAATGACATAACAATCCATTATAACAAAGAGCCATAGATTTCACAATATACAACCTGGGCAAGACACTGGAAAAGACACTGAAACCTACATGATTGGAACATAAACATAAAAACTTATATTTTTTCCCTCCCTATAAGAGGGAAAAAAATATTTTAGTAATGGGAAACCATGACCTCAAATTTCTCCAGTTCCACGTTGATTGTTGAACTGACCCATCAATGTTAACTGTAGCCCATGGTTTATTTTTGACAATATGTGCTTGGCGAATGATGCTTCAGTCATCATGTGAGTCACAGGGGCAGAATAGTAGCCGATGTAGGCAAGGAAATGTGGCATATGCCTCATCTCCTTTTTTAGCAGCACAAACACTAAGAAAGGAGTGAGGGAGGCAGCCGCACTCAGTGAGCGAGCGCCTAAAGGATCCAAATCTCATCTCCTGCTGCGATAAAGTAGGCTTACTACAACATGCACACATTTTACACCTCTAGAAAGCTTTCTAAAAGTCTCAAACAAATGTCTGTCTTCTCCGTCAGAATTTTTTTGAGTGTGGAAGTCATTTCTAAAAGATATCAAGATTATTTGACAATATAATGTATACAATTCAACAACAGTTTCAATCTGTCAGAGTATAAATCAATGCAAACATTCATTTATTCACCTTAGTGACTTGACGTGACTGTGCATAGTTGAGTTTAAAAGAGGGGAGTCTTAAATTTGACAATCTATGCTGACCCAGAAAGAGTCATGGGGAAACTTTGAATTAGGGATGGCTACCCAATAAATTAACATTAAGGTCAAGGTGCATTATACAACAACTGTACAACCAAATTTGTCCTCTACATTTGGCCCATCCTTTGACGCCGATGGGGACACCCGTGAGGAGCAGTAGGCGGCGGCCATGACGCGCCCCAACAATTTAGGCATTTTCTAACCAATACAATTTTAAATCGTGATCAAGATGTGCTCAAAATCATTATAAATACTTGAAAAAAGTACCCCTGCTTTAAAAACAAATTGCAAAGCAAGCCAGGCCAGAACAGGAGTTACTAATTAGTAATAAGACATAATAGGGAAAAAAAAAGAGTGCAGAGTGATGTGTTCCATAGTTTCTTTTTACATTGTATAAATTGCAAATACATTAAATTATGTATTATGTATGTACATTGCACAAGTAGCAAGATATTCCGTTTGCTCCATCTAGCAGAAAAGGTATCATATCCATCTATCCATCAAGTCTCATCTTATTCTCACTCAGTCAATTTTCAGTCTCACGAATTACTCATTTACACTTATATTGTCCTTTACAAGCCTGTGTCACAAGTTTCACAAATTCCCACACTGTAGTCATCATTATTCATGCTAAAAATTGTACAGCTGCCTAGGGTAGAGTGACTGACGGATGCTAGGTCGCCAATCTGCACCCTCAGTCTCTCCGACCAGCACCAACAATTTATTCACACAGTTGGTGTCTTGCCCGAGGACACAACAAAAGTTAGATCATCTGCATAGTGATATTGTTCATCTTGTTTTTTTTTCCTCTCTGAAAAATGCAGCATTATTGTCAAACACACACAGATGTCTCCTTTTCCCCACCTAATCCATCTATGGATTATCACGGTTTGAATGATTGGAACGGCAGATTCGACCAGTGAGATAAGAATCGTGATTTGAAATAAAATAACCAATGCTCTTAGAAAATTTGACAGCTTTCCTCCAGGTTGCTATTTTGACAATCTTGGCAGTGCAAGCCAGTCGCGCATACTATTTCAACTGTCTAACCACAGAGGTGGTTGATGAAGTGTTGCATGTCCAGACCAATACACCATCTGATAATTCCAAGATTCCACCACAAAAAGTCAAGACAGCTTTACTTACTGCAACTGACATGATACGTTCTTATTTGGGACTAAAGCTGGGTAAATTCTGACAACCTGTGATCAGCCCGTGCCATAGAGAAGGCTGAAGCTGCGTGTAATTTTCATGAATTTCTTTCAAACCTTCTCTCTGCAACACCTTCTCCATGCACAGACAGTCACTTGTTAAAACTGTACATCTAATAAACCGTGCAAGTCGGAGGTAGTAGAGTAAAATCACTCAGCTGTGGCCAAATCTCCGGCTCACATTAACTCCGGTCCGGGTTTGGTCCTGATTCAGTCCAGGTTTGCCCCAAATTACCACTCACAGCGAGTCCGGCGCCAGACCCTGCGCCATGCAGGCACAGAAACGGCACTTGTGAGAACAGAAGTGCATGTGGGTTCACCCTCTTGCAAATTCACGTGAGAAGTACAAAAACTACCTATATATGGGGCTACACAAAAGCCGTATTTTCCTGTACAATGACTCTCCCAAGTGAAGTGGATGCTTTGCAACACAATTGTGCCCCTGTGTCACTGGTAATGGAGAAATGTTTACATTTCTGACATTACACTCATGTACAGAGACCAGATAAGTTGTGAGCAGACAGATTTTATTTTGATATACACCGGATCTTCTTTCCTCACGAGACCGTTAGCTTGATCCGCAGTGCTCCGGCCTCCGGCAAAATAGACTTCTTGTGGATTCTTTCCGTTGCCGCCGGACGGCCTCGGTAACGGGACCCAGACTTCGTGGAGCAGTGCAAGTGTGCAACATTGGTTTAAAATACTTTCTAAGATCGCGGAGGCCGTACCGGACCCTAAACGGATTTAATGTGAGCTGGGTGTAAACTAGGGGGGGGCGATATGGCAAAAATAGAATATCACGATTTTTGAATTATAAACTTACGATTTCGATTTTATCACGATTTTTTTATAATGACAAAAATAACTTAAATTACACACTGAAGATGAAAAATACTATACTAATGTATTCAACTTTGTGATAATCAACACAGCAATCATAGACTTGGACCTAAAGCAAACTCACTTTATAAATGGAAAAAAAAAAATCCAGATAATAAAATTAGCTTGAAGTAAGTAGAGTAAGTTTGGTAAATGCTTGTTGCGTTTGGCAGCTTTTCTGAGAGGTCTCTCTCATGACATCAAGCTGCTGTAAATGTAACGCTCTGTCCTGTCGCACCCTTTCACAATAAGAGTCTTCGTGAACCAATAACATGCAGTGACTTTTATTGTGTAAAACTCAAACAGGAAAAAGTTGTCACTGTTAGGCGACTTGACAACAATGAACTCAGAGTCACGGTGTTTTTGAGGAACTTTTATATTTTCAAAGACATGGATAAACTGCGCATTTATGAACGCATTCCAGGATTTAAATTAACAAATGAGATGGATGCGGCGCCTGACAGAACTGTAAGGACGAAGGACACACTCGCTTCTTCGCACATGTGCCACCAGGTAAATAAACACACGCTGCGATCTACGTACGCAGAGCAGCGGCGTTAGCGGGGAAAGACACTGACATGACCGCTGAAATAGAGACAGAACCTGGGTTTAAAACATTTTAAAGCTCTAGATTGAGGAGCCTGGTCATATATACGCCCTGGAGAGGAGCGTCTCGCTGCTAAATGCTCGCATTAGCGTCTGACATTGCGTAGCAGTAAGTTTGCGCTTGGGATTCCTTCACTGACGGTGAAAAGAGTCAACTGTGCTGAAGTGCATAAAACCGTGATAAAACGATCCCACAAAAATGACAGACCGTCTGCTCTGGGGATCGTAAGACAGTCTAATATCGTCATATCGCACAGCCCTAGTGTAAACCCTTCGCACATCCCGATTGTTCGCTTGAGTTAATTATGCTGCTTTTCCACTTACATATCCTACCCAACCCAGTGTCAGGTCTACCCATGTAGTCAAGTGTTTCTACCGGTCAGAATCTGTCAATCAGGTACAAGTTTGGGGACAAAGCGTGCTGAACAGATACTAGTAACATGACATTCTCCTAAATTTACCAAAGGGAGAGGACAGTCTTTACTAAGGCGGGCAGGAAATACGAGATTTAATATTTCACATCATACTGAAAAGGAAAGGGGGGATTTTGCCGATGATAGCATATCGACCAAACATCTTGGACAAAACTCTAGATAGGACATGGTCATAGTAACACATAAGAACAAATGGCAATTCTGGCGGCCATATTGTGATTGGCCTTTTGCAAATGGGAAACACCTCACTTTTTTTTTTTATCTGCTCATTTCATTACTTTTTTTCTAAATACTGACTGATTATGTGTTGTTTGAAAATTAAGTTTTGCTTTTTATTTTTTTTTCCTCAACAGTAGCA